>JAVRXN010000010.1:14910443-15297943 GCA_033556935.1 Timema podura
ATGTGCTGTTAGGTTCCAAACGTGTCTGCATACTCGTCTGCGCGGATCCTTCTTGTTCCCCTTTCTATTTGCTACTTGGGTTGAGTCAAGGATAAGTTGCTGGAAATATTGGAGGAGGTCCGTAGAGGCTGCTTAGTCCGTGAGGGAGGTGAGAGGGTGGTGTGGACGCGGAAAAGAGAGGGGAACACAGAGAGAAAGGGTTGGGTGTAAGGGTGCTCTGGGGAGGAGGGAGGAAGTCACTAACCCTTGTGGTTCATATATGCTTTGGGAGAGAAGAAAAGGAAGGTTGATATAGGCATGGTAAATAAGAAAATCATAGGTTTAAATCATCTACACACATTATATAAACATTGAGAGATATTTCATTTTTTAAACCAGACATTTGGGTAAAGCACAAATAGATTATTCTCGTTACCTGGTACTACATTTACACTTTTCTATGCCAGTCCTAATATTAAGTTTACTTACATCTAACGAATTTAATTATGATTATTACCCTTAACATTTGTATGTACAAAGAAGAAAAAACATAATATTTACATGGCTTATGAGTTATTAATGATTTAGTCTGTTTGCTGATAGTTTCTGACAAGTCTATCGCGCTACCCTCTGTTGAGGGAGCGGGTACTGGGGTGCAAGCCCGTGGCGACCACGATGTCTCCAAGGTTGCGTATATTTCGTACCGGTCACGGTGGCTCAAAGGGCACGTTCCCTTTAACCTTGGGGTTCTGGGCGGTCATTTAATGTCGCGTAACAAAGATAACGACTGATGATATGTATCATTGGTCTCCCCCCTCACTCTTTAAGAAGTTTTACATTCTTTCCAGATGCAATGTTTACTGTGTCGAGTAGTAGTAGCCTGATCAAAGAGTTTTGCTGTTGATGAGGTTATTTGTAGTGGTGATATAATAGCGTGAACAAGAAGTTTTGCTATCGATGCAGTTATTTGTGGTGGTGCATAAACCAGTGATGCCGGGTTTACTGTCCTTCAATGTGCTTCCTGTTTTTCATGTAAAAAAAAATTAGATGTTTAAACAAAATAAAACTCTTACAAACAAAAACCAGTGATGCCGGTGATGTAGTAGCCTGATCAAGGAGTTCTGCTGTTGTTGATGTTATTTGTGCTGGTGATGTTCTAGTAATCAAATCTGGACTAGGCTTATGATAAGCCAGTTAAAGGGGCGGGGATTAGACAGGGCAGGTTTGTACAGTACGAACAAGTAGATCTAAGGTAATTTAACGTATTCATATTTTATTGATCACATATTTAATGAATTACATTTAGTGATACACAAGATAGGTGTTGCTGTGGTCTCTGTACAATTGCTAATGCTAATTAATGAAAATGGACAATCTGACCTCTTGTGCCTGAGTATGCACTAGGTTACTTAAAGTTACAGACATGGAATCAAACGTAAAACATAGTAAATTGTTAGTCGGCTGACCAACCCACTATGCTCTAACAGTACTTCAAAACTGTATTTATGATAGTTACTCCTCAGAGAGCGAGCCTACTCGATATATCTCTGCTACATAAAGCTACATTTCCCCAAGAAGGGAAAACTAGGTAACTATTAAGAAAGGAAAGTGTTTCAGCTAAGTAGGAGTTAATTAGTGCAACGGTATGAGTACACTTTATTTCGTAAGGAAACTCAATCATCAAGCTATATGAAGTACTCCACTCTAATTATTCTAAAACCGAACAAGACTAAGTACTCTTCAAGAAGTTACTCGATACAATAAAGTTTACAGTTAAAGTCCAAGTAGACCTCAGAAAGTTAATTTACAAATGAGTTCACTAACTAGACAATCTAGTGAGTCTAACAAGCAAACGTCGAGACCAAGGCTACGGGTGACTAGCATATTTCAACGAACAAGTTCTGGCTGTATCCCAATTAGGAATCCCCATAGTAGCATTTACTACTAGAACAAGTTATGTAATGATAACAATAAAAACTCTATAGAAAGGTATACTCAAACACAGGAGCTTTTAGTTAAATAAACCAGAAACTCGTGCCAAGCCAGGCAGCAACAGAGAGCCATAGGTTGGTAACCAAGAATGACTAAGACCTAAATAAAGACAACCAAACTAGCAAGAAACTAATGACCTAATTAGGTCACCAACAATATAGAACCAAGCCCAAGCTACTAGGTCTGGCCGTTTCGCGAGTCTACTAGAAGGTAAAGTGATATTACATAATTAAAACAAAGCTTTACTAAGCTCTATTCACCATAACAAACGTTATTTTACTAAGAATAAACAGTCGTTAAGCGCAGAGCCGTAGCTAGAGTAATTGGCGCCCGGGGCAAACAGTAACATTGGTGCCCCCTCTCCCCACCCACCCATTTTCGCCCAGTCATAACTGAGCAGTTGATGGTGTAATATCGTATTCTATACCTGTTTCAGATGTGATACAATAGCTCTATAGCAAACATCTTGCTATTACTAATGTGTCTTGAATTATTGTCCCATTTATAATTTGCTAATTCTATTAAATAGTAACAAAAAAAAAATTTCCGTAAATATTTATTATAATTTAATATTCTTTTTATTAAAAATTAACTTATATAGATAATCTTATTCAATAGTCTGTGCAGATTATATGAGCTCAAATACATGTTGTTGTAAATAAAAAAATTGTAAATAGTTTGAATTGAATGAAGAATACTTTTTGTTTATTATTAACTGCTAGCTCAATTACTTATGAAAAATGTAGAAGTAACATTATTTTAAAATATTAACAGAATTATTTTATACTTACAGTTTCACTTTTCTAGCTTTAACAGCAGCAAAATCATTGATTATTTAATCGTAATTAATATTTTTAGCAATATCTTTTTCTATTGATAGAATTGCCAGGTGTGTTAACCTGTCTTGACCCATTGATGACCTTAAGTAATTTTTTATTATTTTCAGCTTAATAAAACCTCGTTCACCAGATGCATTAGTAACTGGCAATGTTAAAAATAATCTGAAAGCAATTACTAAGTTTGGATAAGATGTGGCTATAGACATTTTGTGGATTAAATTTAATAGGTCAAGAGACGTTGCTTTTGAAATATCCTGACTTTTTTCAAATAAAGAACTGGCCTGAAACTTAAAACTAGCTATTTCCCCCTCTATTTCAGAAGCATCCAGATCCTTATCATATTTATTTGCTAAGCGTTTTGCACTATCTTTTAAATCTTCTACAGTCATAGAATGCAAAGACTTGCCCGTTAAAAAATTAAAGTCATCCAACACTTCAATAAAACATTTAAAACGCCATTCCATTTGTTCTAAGACTTTGTCCAAAATAACATGAAAGTCCATACTGAACCTTTGCTTTCCTGTCAAAACAGTGTCCTTACTTTCTTCCAAAGTCAGTCTTTTCCTCTTCTTGCTCTTTTCTCTTCGAAAAAGCAGTCAATTTCAAGAGATGTTGCAGCACAGATGTTCGATGCTTCATCCAGTATAACATCAATCCCTGTGTCTCGGATATCTTGTAAAGCATCTTTCAATCCAGTCAAGTGACTAACTGCACGGTCCACGGTCATATCTTTGTGCTGTAGCTGTTCATTCACGCGGGAGATCTGATTTAGTATTTTGTCCCACATAACAGAGTAACAAACAAACTTAAAATTAATTTGTTTAAGAAGACTTTTAACCACTGATAAACAGTCATGGAATTGAGGGTTGTTAGAAATTTCCTCTAATGCCTCGACGACTTTATCAAGCTGTGAATAAAGTGCATGAACAGCTGAATATTTGGATGCCCATCTTGTATCACAGTGACGCTTGAGAGTGGTAGAAAGTTTGTTGGATAATATTTCCCACCTTTTGACACTGAGCAAAATTGTACATTCTTGTACGTTCCAAAAATGTGAAACATTGGAAACTCCAGCAGCGTGAACACCAACCAAGTTCAATGAATGAGCAGCACATGGCATAAAACGTGCATGGCTGTTAATTGTTTGTATACGGGCCTGGACTCCTGAATATTTCCCAGCATATTTGAACCATTATTGTAAGTTTGCCCTCGGCAATTATGAATATCAAGTTCATCGGCTTCTACTTTTTGTAGAATCTCTTCAGTTAAACCAGCTCCAGTCGTTTTACTAGTTTTGATGAAATCAATGAAACTTTCTTCAATAGAGTAAACACCCTCTGAAACTTCCACGTACCTAATAATCTGGCACATTTGTTCATGATGGGCTACATCTCGTGTACAATCAAATGAAATTGAGAAATATTTTGCCTCTCTTATATATTTTAATATTTCTTGGCGTACAGTGTCACCTATTAAATTTATGAACTCATTTTGAATTGTTGGAGAAAAGTAATTTATAATTCCTTTTTTTTCTTTGCTTAAGATAATATGCTCTTTTAGCTGTTTATCATAATGAGAAACAAACTCTAGCAAATTTAAAAAAATACCACAATTATTGACCTCACGTATATTTGAACTTGAATCTCGAAAAGCCAAGTTGTTGACTGCACAAAACAAAATACAATCAACAATAATTCTGAGAATGTGCCGCCACTTCTCTTTTTCTTTTATGATAATTTCCTGTAGTTCAGTATCAATTGTACTGCCCTCTTTAATCCTTTTTTCAAAGTTTTTCCAAGTAACATAGCATTCACGGTGCTCTACAGAATTTTCATGCTCTGGAATTCGAGGGTGTAACTTTTTCCAGTCAGAAAATCCTACTTTTGGATTTGCCAAGCATGAATTAGAATGCTTTCCAAATAGCATGCAGGGGAAACAGTAAATAGATTTTTTTCTCTTCACTGTAAATTAGCCAATTTCGCTCTACACTTTCTCCGTTCAAAAGTTTTTTATGGAACCAACTTCCCGTAAAATGCCTTTTTTCTGAATTAATTAATAAAAGAAAATTACCTGTTTTATTTTGTTCTGGACCATGTTCAACTAGTAAGCTTCTCACATGGTCATTCAAATCAGACCATGTTGTGGGATCATTAAAATTTAGTTGAATTTTGGTTGGTTCATTTTCCAAATCCTGTTCCTGTACATCTTCACAAGGAGTAAATGTTGGAAAGGACTGGTTAAGGTTTGGTCTAGAACCCTCTGAATGTACATTTACACTACCAGTTACATTCTTAGTTACTTTAGTAAAGTTTTCATTTTCTAAAAGTGTTGATGTAGATGGCCTACTTTCAATACCTTGCTGTAGTGGTAGCGCAGTGGTTGAGGGATCCACCTTCTTTACCCAACCCAGTTTTTGCCACTGCTTGGCTTGAACTATGTTATCTGCCTATTGTTGTTTTTTCCGTTTTCTGCTTTGTGCTCCCGACAACTTTGTAGGCCCCATTTCGACACACACACGTGACACAGTATAATAATTCACACGCAACTCAATCGACAAAGTCATACAAATTTACAAACAATGCTAATAAAATAAATGTCATTACAGTGTCACGGCAACGAGCAAATTTCATATTTCAAATTTATACTGTCACACGCTTCTCAGATAAATTAATTACGTTCCGTTCCCCGTTCAGGCCGTTCTCTGCACGGCTCCTTTCATGTTCGGTCGTTTTACTTCCGCCCCTGCTGCCCTCCCTTGGCACGAAACACTGCGCGTACCGCACACTAACTGTTTGTTCACTGGCAGCTTGTCTTACTTGCTACCCCCCTTCACAGGTGCCAAAACAAAGAGACCACATTCCTAAGCAGACAGTCACAGCCCCTAATTACTTCCGCTTGGCTGTCTCCACCTCGCTTGGAATGTTTGTCCTTCGTCCGTCACATATTCATAGTAGAATTTACTGTCAGTGTCACCCAAGCCAAATCTATACAAACATTTTGTGTTCAGATGATGGAAGTTTCATCAAGTCACCATTTTTATTCTTAAAGGAGAAATGTATACGTCTTTTTAACTGCGCGTTCGAATACATTTCGTAATCTTACATTTTACATTTTTTTAAATCTACATCTTGATGGCGCCCCTCGAGCCCGGCGCGGCTGCGCCTGCTGCCCCCCCCCCCCCTCGCTACGGCCCTGGTTAAGCGACATACTGCTATAGAGCTAAAGTTGAAAGCCACGACATTTGAAGTAAAAAACTAAACTCTCTTTAAAATAACAAACATTATTTTACCAAGGATAAACAGTCGTTAAGCGACATATTGCTATAGAGCTAAAGCCGAGAGCTACGACATTTGAAGTAAAAAACTAAACGCGCTTTAAAATAAAAAACATTATTTTACCAAGAGAAACAGTCTTTAAGCGACGTTTTAAGCTAGATCCCTATACTGCATAGTTAAACAATTCAGACTCGAACACCTAGGCCAGCGTCATGTTGTAGACATAACAATAATACAAGCCAGTATTACATCATCGGAGCGGCGGGGTGCTATCGTCCTCTGGCCATAGCAACGGTAGAGTCCACCATCGTCCCGGTCTTGGGTCAACGGAGAGTCATGCGGTTGTTCCTCCGACGGTAAACAGAGATCAAATAAACGTTCAAGTGCGATATATCTTAAAGTACGATATAATATACTGTAGTTTTATTCATATCAGGTACCTCGTTTTATATGGCTCTAAATTAGCACATAACTAGAAAAGCGGGAGGTGGGTGAATCAACCAATCAAATCCAATAACCACCATACACTCTGTAAAGTTGAAATTAAGGGGGTCACCTCACAAGCGGAATGAGCAGAAGTTGAGTGAAGTAGATTGAGATGGAAAATACACTTTGGGAGACCTGGTGTAGGTGGAAAAATAGTATCTCCGTTGACAATAATTTAAGGTAGATTGGGTGTTGTAAATCAATGATTTCATACCTTCTGTAATATAAGTGACTGAATTGGATATTTCATTCACTGTCTGTGACAGATGTATGCAAACATTTTCTTGTAGTATAGTCAAAATTAGTAAATTTTGTTAAATCAGTTCAAAATTTAAAGTTATGTCTATTATTCAAGTTGGCGCACTTTTTATTCTTCCTATCCAGTTCCAAACCTGATACACTCATTCCCACTAGAAAGATAGAACTGAAAAGGCAGATTTTTTTCTGCCACGGTTACAGCTGCTACGGCGACGCGAACAGCCTGGGAGTGGACATGCTGCCGCGAGTCGAACGCAGGAAATCACATATATAACTGCTTTGGTCAGACGACCTGAACAGAACTAATTAGCGATTTTATAGGGCTAGTTTAGAGACAAATATAAATTAAGGTAAGGTTTTCAAATTTGTTTAATTTCTTAAAGTAACCGGAAAAACCACGTTCTCGTGCTACAGATTAAAATATTGCATCAATTTATATATTCATTTATATTAATCAAGAATTTTAAACGTATTTATCAATTATTATTTACTTATTTTTAATATAGTAATATCTGGTTATAATTTCTTATGTTGTCACCTTGCGTATATGTTTTTTTCACCAGAATAAAGTTTATGTGGTTGTGGAAAAGTTCAACCCGCTAATGTTTCGTAATTACAAATTTATTGCTTTTACAATTTTTTTTATTTGAACCTTAATGTATTACAAATTTGAACATGTTTTCAGGTACTCTTGGTTATATATGTATGAAATGGGCTTTGTTATAGTTGTTCAAAATATGTTTTTTGACTTAAGTTCTTATATTAAAAAAGGAGTGCTTAAGAATTAACCTAATTGCTTCAGGTGTCAAAACAGAGCAGACAATAACAAGAATTCTATGTAGATAGTGTTTATTTGATTTAGTTACACTTTAAGCATATACCTCTATAAATACTAACGTTAAAACAACGCCAACATCCTATGAAGTAATGATTTTAATAAGTAAAATAAACTTATTTTGTACATTAGGCCTATACTATACTCCCACCTTAGCCAAACAATTTGACTTAAGATATATCCTGAATAAAAAGACCTGTTATAAGTTGAACATTTAGTAAACCTTTTTATGTTACCGGGTTTTTATTATTTATAACTTTTATGAGTTAGGCTTTTATTGGCTGTGTCTGAATAGGGCCTAGTCCGTCCAATGGCCCTTGGAAGTTAAGTGTACTTGGAAATAGCATTGAACTTTAAGGGCGAAAGTCAGTTTTTGTTTCTGAATGCTCTTTCAAGTGTATTTATAGACAACTTACGGCACACTTACAGTGCTGGTAGCCAACCCTAACTTAAAATGTGGATATGATTTGCCCTTTACTGTGCACTTTAATTAAAAATAGTATTTTAAATGAAAAAAATGTAAACTTTTAAACTAAAATGATTTTTGTGTTCTTTGTTCATTTAGGCCTACACATCTTAGTGTGAACATCTTTTTTTGAGAGAAATATATTTTTAGTTAAAAAGAGATGTATAGTTAAACTAGAAATAATTGTTTAAGAATAATATAGTGATTAGTTATATGTTTACATAGATTGACAATAAAATAACTAGTTTCATGTTGTTAGTGTATAGACTATAGACAGACCATTATCAAAAATTAATCTCATTTCCATGAATCAGTTAGCTCTAAGTGTACTATAACGTCTGGTATTTGAACTAACTTCCTAACTCCTTCGTAGGCTGCTCTTTGTTTATCTCGAGTTTGCTGTACTCTGAAAAGGGGGGGAAGAGCGAAGCAGGTCCAGATGATTCTTCACTTGCCTCCTCGCTTAGGCTTAAACCAGTGAAATCCCAGTGGTTGCATAGAGAGCATGTCTGATTGATAATAACATTTGTAAGGCCACGTTGAGTTGGGATGGTGGAACTTCTTTCAGGGCTGCACTAAAACAGTGCTTTACGGTCTGAAGCATAACTTATATATATCATGTTAACTTTAGCAAGATTAATGAGTTTTAAATATTTAAATCTAGCGCTGAGAATAAGTATATGACTGCCTCTCCTTAATACATTTCGGCTTGTGAGCTTCTAGAATTGCACTAACCTTGTCCTCAGTTGAATGCAGGCTGTCAGCATCAATCCTGAAGCTGAGATATATTATAGGCTAACTTAAGATTTACCTATTTTGCATTTCCTTACACATGGACAAGCTCACTCCACAATCTATGAGTAGCTCCAGAACCTTGGTGAAACGTAATCTGAGTTGTGCTAGGTCTAAAACCCCAATTAAAATGTCTTCAACTTTAGTGTCACAAAGTAAACCGGCCATTAATTTTTAAGCCTTTGCGGAAGTACATGCGACTCCAAAGGGCCAACAAATATATTTGAACAAGCATGGTTATTGTTGTAAGCAATTGAGATGCCTCATCTAACTCAAAACTGTTGATAAAAGTTGAACAAATCAAGCTTTACCCACACCAGGTGCAATAGGCAAACCAAATAGACTTTGATCCATAGGGTCTAAGATTCGTTCTTTCTAAAGTTTGTCCATTTCTGTGGTAGCCCCTTCTTGAAGAGCAAACAGGATTAGACGAGGCTTCATAAATTTGGGCTGAGTACCCTGCTGTAAGGACAACACTTTTCCTTTGTTAAATCTACCAATGTGATCTGTGAAAACCCCCAGAAATTGCCAGGAAATTCCTTGAAGCATGCTGTCTGAGAAGAATACAGGTTGCTCCATCTTTTTTATGGTTTGTGTCAACAATGCAAAATCCCAACATACTAATCCAGGTCCTTCCCAGCAACAGTGGACCATTGGACTCTATCACAAAAAAATTGAAGGTTTGATAAAATGTTCCTATTATATTCAACCTTTACGTTAACATTACTGGACGGGAAATATTTTTTCTTCAAATACGAAATAAAGGGTTTTTTAAGTTGGAGTTAGCACAAAATTTGGAAATTTTTCATCAATCACCTCTAATGGTATCATTGTGCTTGTGCTCAAACACCGAGTCTCAAATTGAAATCTAACACTATCATTGTTAACTTTCAAAACAACATGAGAACTGCTGTCCACTTTACATGCCTGACAAATGTCCGACCCGTGAGCAAAAATTGCACTTGTAACTGCTGTAGGCCTACTTACAGTTTTCTGAAGTGTGATTATAATCTGCACAGACATCAAAATGAACCCCTTTAGATAAACCAGGCTGGTGTCTTAGTTGGCTGAATTGCGTAGGCTATGCTGGCTATCTCCTGTAGACATTTGAAAAACTGGTATCCTTTCTATCTTAACATCTCCTAACTGATATTGAAGTGAAGACGCTTGCTTACCATTTGCTAGCTCCACTGCTTTAGTGATTGTCAAATTGGGGTCATTTTTCTTGAAAAGGCCATCACGAATGGGATCTACCCACCCCTGCAACAAATTTATTTACTATAGCAAAGTCTAAATGGGAGTAAAATTCACAATATGCCGCCAATTCATGTATTCTTGGCTGTTGCTAATTTACACTAATCAGTGTAAAGTCCTCCTTTGTACTCACTATCTTAGGTCATCAAGTTTTGGACGCACTTATTATGTCTGTAAACTCGAGTAGGCCTACTTAATATCCCTGGTTTTATTCAATACAGTATTAAACAATGGATGACCTCATCCTCATCGCAATTGTAAGATATTCACAAGTTCAACCTTAAATGCTTTGTCTGGTAACATTTCTCACTTACAAGCCACAACTCACAATATTCTGTCTGAACACACTAAACTAACTCACGGATCATCCTCTCAACTGGCCAAAAAAAGCTAGGTATCAACTGCACCACTGTAATATCATACACTTTTTTGTTTGTTTTTACTTAGCACTGTGCCTTAGGTAGGCCTACTAGCCATTCGGGCTATAGCTAAAGGTGCATACAGAAAGAAAGCAGGCTGCCTACCAGTTGCCAGCTCCGATCGGCGCTGAACTCCAGCGAGTGTAGGTGTACACAGAGGACGCAGATGAAAGCCAAAAACCTGCCAGTTATCACATGTTACTCACATCGTCAAGATGTCCAGTTTATCATCTGATGATGAGTTTTTACTTCTTGACAGTGTTAACCCAAAACTTAAAAAGAAAAGGAAAACCGTTATACAGCCAATAAACCGTGGTAGGAAAGATTATGGCGAGTATCATTTATTTAATGGCCTGAAGCAAGACAAAGAGCAACATCCAACTGAAGTGTATGTTGAATCTAATCAAACTGAGGAACAAAGGCAGCCTATGGAAAGACCAGCCAATTTAGCCCAAAGAATTAAAGATATTTTCACAACATTAATTTCACTAGCAATAATTCAGACCAAGTGGTAGAATACGGAAAGGTTGGCGGGGAGACAGTTTGTTTTCACAAATTTTAAATAGTTACAGTTGACCGAGTTTTATCAAATATATAAACAGTATACTTACAGTAGATATATACAGTGTATATACATATAAACAGTACATATATAATATATACAAATTTACACTATACATATTATATAAGGGCCTACATATAAACAGTACTTATATAATACATGTACAAAATATACAGTAGATATATACAGTATACACATACAGTATATATACAAACATGTATACAGAATATATACATATACATACTGTATATACATATATATGTATATACATAGGGCATCTGTGTAACAGACACGTTTTTAACCAGTTAATATCTACTATTTGTCTTGAAGTTCACATTTGTCGGCGCCGACAACTAAAAAATAATGAAATGGGTAAACTTGTTGGTGCCGGGTACCAGCGCTGATAAGTGCAAACCTGCTTTCACTATGAAAGGCCCCATCTGTAAACACACACTCATTGATAACGCAGGTCAACACCAATTGGCGTTGGTAGTCGGCAAGCAGGCAGCCTGCTTTCTTTCTGTACACACCTTTACATATCTACTAATTATGATAATGTGCTAGGGATGAGGAAGTATACCCGCATTTGCATGGAGGGAGAGTTGAAAACCATTTAGTAAAGGGTTAATTTTTGTTAATTTGTCCAAAATAATTTTTTTAATTTTACGTAATCTATTCGCCATATTAATTTGTTTTTAAAATCATCATAAAATACTGACATTTTTGTTGGAAAAATAACTAAAATTGTGCATGCTTTAAATGATGGGTATTATCCTCGAAACATGTCTCATTTCTAAATAGATTTAGGCATATTCAAAGCAATAACTTAATTCTACCTTAGAGAGAATATGTATATACTACCATATACTAGTATTTAAATAAGCAATAAAATAAATTATAATACGCTACCCTAAACTCTACCTACCATTTAACAGTTTAAAGATCTCATGGTAGTCTCCTATAGTGGTAGAAAGGAAGATATATGCTACTTGGCTCTCATACTAACTTAACATTTAACTAAGAATGGTCAACGTTTTGTACTTTTATACTGATTTTATAATTAAAAAAAATACTAATTAAGGCCTAAACACTGTGTCTTAAAAGTATTAAGGTGGAAATGTAGGGAGCACAAGAAAAGGTTAAGTGTTTTTACATGTTTTTTAATAATCATAAACATTTTTTGGTCAAAATCAAGTATTGCTCCAGTAGAAACATAAGAGTTTAATTTTCTTTGCATGGCGGTAGCAACAGTCGAATATCTGTCAAGGGTGTCTTGGAATGTAATGACAACTTTTTTCTTCATTTAAAAAGTTTCTCATCTAATGCCACTGTGCTAATGACAGATATTCAACAAAATTGTTGATATCACCATGAGCAGAAAATCAACCTCTTCGTTTGTAGTCCTACTAATGCAGTATTTTATTTATTTTGACAAAAAAAATTGCTATAAAAACTGCAAAAACACTGACCTTTTCTCACATTCCCCACATCCCTACCTTAAGGATTAGGTCAACCTTTTTCACAATATCAGGTTAAAGTATAACTAAAGATTTACCAAATCTTTGCTCAAAAAATTCATGTTAATGGGTTTAAAGCTTCAATTTCAATTAAAATTATAATAGAGCTTAGGGATTAGTTAACTTTGAGTGACCCACATAATTTAGAATGTAGACGAAATGGTAAGCTCATATAGTCTGGTTTGCTGGTTATAGTAAGTTTGGGGTTTTATCCTAAACTGGTTCACACTTGACAACATCCACTCAAATGCAGGTACTTTCCTACCTTCTTCACCCAACCCCATTAGTGTAATTAAAACGGGTAAAGTCCGGACGGATAGTACGACGCATTGTTTCAAATAAAAACTTTGAGCAAATTTGTAAAATGAATAGGATTTACAATAAATATAAACTCATGTTTGTAAAAAATACATGTTTTTTTATAGCTTTGAAAACAAATAATGGTCAACTGCACACACTTTTAAAAATATTTTGCCAAAAAGAAGATTTTGCTTTTGGTTTTGAAATGAAGTATAAAAATATGCCTAGAATGTAAACAGCTTTTAAAGGAGGACTATATAATATAAAATTACTCTAATGTTGTTAGTGTAAACAATGTTAATGTATGTGAATAACTCTGATCACTCATTAAAATGCTCATTGGTTGGATATCAACAAAATGTGAACTGTGTGGGGAACATGGTACTATGTATTATCAGTTAAATGAGAGAACTTATCACAAGCTTTGCTTACCTTATCTCTGCATAACTCCATGACACACCACTCACTAGTACATGCATGATAAATTACATAGCCTAATTTAGTATGTTATTTTAATTTATTTTGCCCTCACCATGCTAAATATCTTGTATCTCGATGTTTCAAGCAGTGTAAACTGTTAAACCAAACTATATTGTGATAGTGAGATGTTGGGCCACTTTCACAGTCAGATTGAGCACGCATATTAAACTGGCCCATTCCATTTTGGTCTTAGTAAGTTTCGTCATGTTGTTAGTATAACGCCACACCACGAGGCATACTCAATCTGACTATGAAACTGGCTTAATCAAAACATTGTTGAGTTTAATTTCTAATAGGTTTTGTTTCTTTATCTTGTTCTTAGACTATTTTATGATAATGATGGCATCTCTTAATTTTTGTGTGTTACTGTGGAAAATGTAACCAAGTAGCAAACATAATGAACACTTCTTCCCTTGCTGGTAAAGTGATCAGGGCTCCATCTTTAAAGCGTGGCAAGAATGGTGAAGCTTCTCTTGGAGAAAAGGTAACATTAATCTATATTATATTTTGGTGGTAGATTTTGGATTTACTCGAATATAAAAGTTTGTTTAATCTATTCCTACTTTATAGAATTGAAGAATCCTATTACATCGACTAAGATCATGTGCAGTTTAGTCAAAGTTTCTTAAGTTAATACAACATAAGTCTATACCACATGAGAGCCCAATTGCCGTCGGTAATGTAGTACTGGTATAACTTAGCTGATATACATTTTGTTTTAACATTATGACAGTTTAGTTTCCTGTTTCAGCTGTTGACCAGTTAAACTTGTGGGCTACCAAATTTTGGAACCCTGGATTTCCATATATTTTGTGATCTACATGATATGTTTTTTCGAGATAATATAAGCCCACTCATGGAACTTAACTCATTTTCTTAGCTCCTGATGTTTACACTGCCATTTATTTTAAATACAACATTACTAGTAGGCCTATATGCCGAGTACTAGCATGCCATATCAGCAAATAATATACCATTTTCATCTAAGTGATCACTGGGTGATGAAACTTAGCAGGTTGTACTGGCTAATGACCAATAATTTTATGGGTATTAAAATAAAGATCTTGCTATCAACATTAAATAATGAATCAAACAATAATATTAACTCAAGAGCCCATCTCACCGAATGTATAGCAGGTAACTTAGGTAAGTACAGGTATATCTTGACTTTTGTCGCTTCGCCCAATCGTCTATTTTCAATTATAACCACATTTCCAAATAATGTTGCTTTCCTCACTTTTTCTTCACATTTTGTTACATCTCCCGCTGTAGTTTTTTTTCAAGAAATTACTTATAATGCGAGTGGCGCTATTGACGTCATTTCCTGGAAATATCCATGCTTACTCGTGTTAGCAAGAAATTCGCCACTCAGTCTTTGTGCACCGTTTTTTCATAGTTCACATTTAATCTCTTATATTTTTGATTAAACATATTAGTTCATACGTATTATGATATTTGTGATTGTATGCCATAGATTATTTAGCTATTTGTATGCTTTAATATACTGTACTGTACCATATTCATAATGGGTCTGAAGTGAAGTTACTAAGTTAAAAGAAATCTTAAGTTTCTCAATTTGCAAGAAATTATTTATTACACTGTATTTGATTTATTTTTATGTCTAGTTCTGGTTATTTAGGTTGTTGCACGCATTCAAAAGTGCTATATATTCACAGTATATTAGTTATTTACGACCCACTTTGGCGACTGCTTGGTCTACCGCGCTACTTTCATGTTAGACTAAACTGCCGAAGATGGGGAGATCGGACCTTGGTCTCTGTCGGGTGCACTTAGGGTGGTTTTCCCTAAATGGTTTTCTACTATCCCATTAGTGTAATTAGTACTTAGGTGTATAACCAGAATGGGTAGTAAGACATGGTGCAAAAAAAGTTATTTATGTTTGTTGGTGGCTCTGATGCATTTGCAAGCCAAATAAAGGCTATGCTTCGACTTTGGTCGGTGCTCTGGTCCCGAACTGTCAAAAGAGAGAGTTATGCCTGTAATACAACTCAAACTAGGTGTCACATTGACGTGTGGGTTTGGAAAACAATGTAATTGAGACCAATGAAACTATTTTAATGTATTTTAAATTATACAACAAAATTGTGAAGTTTGAAATAAAAAAAATTCACTGGTCCCAATTCGCTGTTACGAAGGAAAAATGTAGAAAACCACAATTACAGTAGATGCAATTTCTGGCTTGTAAAAAAATATTGTGGTTAACCAGATGTAAGATGCCTGGATTGTATTTTTTATCATCATCTTCCCTAAATGATAGGACTAAATTTGCTATAAATCTAATTGTTTGGATGAAAACAGCATATTTTAAAATTAAAGACCTAATTATTCCTAAATATTACATGTTAAAATAGCTCACTGTTAATAAAAGTAGCTTTATTCTTAACCAAATAAAACACGTAGGCCTAGCCCACTAACAAAGGACAACACTAGACACACAGTCTTTAGGTTAAAATGATTGCACTTCTTTAGAAAGCCTGAGTCCATGAACATTGGGATCGCTTGGTGAAATCTCAAGTGACAACAATGCTCTCAAGTGGTCATTTTTTAAAACAGCTCACTTTAAATATGGCTTTACTAAAGAGCTGACACAAATTTCCAATAGTGTCATTCAGCTGGCTTTCACAAAGCTAGGTTCAGGTAGGCTCCCCCCCTCCCCCCCACCCCCACCTTTCTTGCCATAAGCCAACCTTCCAACTTAGGAGATTACTCAGACTCCACATTACAAAGAAAACATGGAATACAATGCCTTTCTTTGTTCAAGTTAATGGTTGTGGATTGCCTAATTGTAAACAATATTCAAATATTGTTTATTAGGTTAGCTTGAATGGAGGGGAAGCATTGAACAAATTTTCAGAAAATCAAATATATATATTTTTTTAATTCAAAATGATAAATTATTGGTTTCTAGATCCATAGACATAGTCAGTCTTTTTTTTTCTATAAAAATAAATTAAATAATTGGTAAAACCTAGAGTGCACACCCCTTTTTTTATTAAACCTACAGTACATTGAAATAATATAATTATGATAAATTATTTACTATTCAATTACTTCATAAAAATGTATTATGAGTATTAAAATATAATAGCTATAAATTAATACTTATGTCATTGATACAATTATTCTGTAAAAATATAATATTAATTTTTATTTTATTTTCACTGATTCATAAAATAAATTGACAATACATTTATAAATGGATCCTTTACTGAACATATAAAAGTTGATGTTCACACTTTTTGACTTCTCATGATTTGTATTTTTGGGTTTGACCCTCTTACTTGTCTGAAAAGGTTTAGTCTTTCAAAGGGAGTGGGTTTATACTACCTGGCCGGTTAGTACCTGTAACCCATCCTCGAAAACCTTGTCTCCAGCTTGTAACCTTTACAAAAAACTTGTTGAAAGTGAGTTGTTTAGTAAAAAATCTCACTTGGGAGCCCTGCAACTAGCAATCCCTCAAGCTTCGGTGGCTACATGGCTTAAGGCGTCATTCTTGAAATAGACTCGACTTCCGATGACAGGGAGATCGGGGTTCGACTCTTGGTCGAGTGTACTTAGTGGCTTTTCCTGTATTGTTTTCCACACTCCATCCATGCAAACGTGGGTACACTTCATCTAAATTCAACCTTCCCCATCTCTAACTCATTAACTTAATTAGTACATATGTGAATAACCTCAACAAGTAGTAAGTCCCGGTTCCAAAAAAAAGTCTAGTGATCCCCAGTGTTCAAGAATTCAAACTTCTTTAAAGACCACAGAGAAACTCCTGTAAGGCTGTGTTTCTGGTGTTTGCTTGTCGATGACTTAGTATAAACACATTTTTTTTGGAAAGCTAATCATCACCTCTTTATTTAAAACAAGCTACTAGGCTTATAAAATTAAGCACTTTTCTCATTTATTGTAGAATCTCATATTCTATACTTTAACTGCACATATAAAGTTAATATAATGATCTGACGGTCTAATTATTTATTTCATAGCAATCCCCAGCAAAAAAATTTTAAATCTAATTTTAATCTAAATGTTTCCAATAAATATTTAATTTGCCCAAGTCAAGCAAGGATCAAAAATCATTTCCAAAGACAAAACTATTTTCAATAGCTAGTGTTATATTTAGCTTAAATGTTTTCTTTGTTCTTTTTAATGGCCATTAAATTAAGATAGATGGTTGCATAGCTATAGAAACATATAACTTCAAAAGTTAATTTGTTTCAAGTCCAACAAATGTCTTACCATCCACTACATTTTAAATTGTAAGGTATTGCTTTATTTGTAGCATTCATGTATGGTATCTTATTGTCTTTGCAGGTTAAGTTGGAACGAGTGCTAGGTTTGACAGTGTCCAGTAATGCTGCTCTTGACTGTGACCCAGATACAGAGCTAGTTGTGTACCCTGCTGGGTAAGTTTGGAACTACTTGGACTTTTACTTTTATTAGAATAAACATTGTTGAAAGATGTTATTGATGAAACTTGTTTTAATACATTTCTAATCTAGACATAAAAAAGGTGATAAAGAAACATATTTTTTAGGGAAAAGACAGTACATATTTCATGAAGAGACATGACCAAGCATTTGCAAAACTTAAATGAGAGGCAAAAATTAATCTTCTTACAGGCAACACAAATTTTGAAGAGTATAAACGAATAAATTATGTAATAAATTCATAAAAACTAAGGATGGAACTGCGTACAATAGGGTTGGGTCATACCACGTCCCTCTTTAATAACAGGCTGGAATACTTAAGTTTGGTAACTCACTGACAGAGGCCTGGTCAATTACACAGCCACTTAGTCGGCACTTTGTTTATTAGTTTGATTTATCTTGCCGTGGAAAATTTTTATTTCTTTGATTTGATAAGTTTGGGTGTAGTATGTGTTAGGGGTCTGCGAGCGTGGATTCTTTCATGCGAGTCAAACTTGAGTCTAGTATTTCAAAAAGCTCCTAAGTTAGAGTAAATTCATAATTTAAAAATCTATAGCATATATATCTGTTTATTTTAAAAGTAAAATAGTATATTTAAAATTTCAAGTTAAAACAAATATACAATGTAAATACCACATCTTTAAAATGAGAGGTTTTAAAAATATACGAAAACAACACATGTTCTAAAAATAATAATTACTCTTATTTGTGTAAATAGTAAATACTTTTGAAAAAAAAAGTCTAAAAAATTGGAATTTTTTTAAAATAAGATCAAACTCAAATAAAAATGTAATAGAAAAAAATATGGTTTCAACACTCATGTATTTAAATACATTAAAATCACACAATTACAAAAAAAAAGTTAATAAAATTGACATTTTAATGAGCTAATATTTCCTCAAAATAAGCCTCAACTTTTATTACCCTCCATGAAAAGGTAAGAATTGCTAGCAGTTAGAAATTTGAAGTTTTTCATATTTGGTTTTCTAGTCCTTACTGTAATAATTCTGCATTATCACTTCTTCTATTCCAATTCCATTCCTCAATGCACATTTGCGCATGTGCATGTGCCTTATATGTGCTCTCACTCTTTTTACAAAATTTATTTCAATTCAATTTTTAATGCTTAAAAAAGTTAAAAAAAGTCTAGTTGACATTATGGAATAGTGAATGCTTTTTTTAAAATTTAAATGTGGTAACTTTGGTTAAATTTTTATTTCATTATGGTAACTTTGTTTAAATTTTTATTTCAATGTTGATTAACACTGATTAACTAATGCTAGTTTTGTGGATGAAAGTATTAATACAAGTTTTAAAAGAAAAATTCAAAATTAACAAATATGTATTCTCAATGTTGAATTTTTCATTTAACTGAAACTATAATTTTAGAAAGGGACCAAGTAAAAATAATGATTAGACCCATTGAAGTATTTAGTGATTTATTTAGCTATTTTTATTTCATTGCCTTATCTTAGCAATGCAACTTATATTGAGGATATTTTTTCAAAAAGGACGAAAATATTGAATTAGTTTACCGATATAAAGTAGTTTTAGAGCTCTATTACATCATTAATGCGAAATTTGACATTAATTTTAAAAGTGTTTTTAATTTACTAAATGATTTATAAGTGAAACTGTCGATATCATCCAAAATAGCCTATACTAACTTTTGTGTTTTAAAAATTGATTTATACTTAGGGCCTACATCAAGAGGCTTGAAAATGACGAACCTACAAAACTTCAGATTTCGATCCAGAACTTTAAATGAAAAGCTTGTTTCAAAGCTCGAAATCTGAGTACTCGCAAAGTCCTAGTATATGTATATCTTATTAATTAAAAACTATTTAGGTTGTATGTAGCCTACTTAATTATGGTAAAAAATAATAATTTTATGACAGTTAAATAATATGCAAGAAAATGTTTTGTTCCCTACATCTTTGGGCTGTGTAAATGTTTTTAATTTTATTCTTGATGAAGAATAAAAAAAAATCATTAAAATATTCTCGCATACTTACGGTCAACATAACTGGAATATATGGTGCAGTTAAAATATTGGGAAGAATATCTAAAACAGATTTTTATAAAAAAAAATGTTGTTGGTGAGGATATACCCTCATTTTAAATCCAGGGCAGTTCCAGGATATTTCTTTTTCGATTCTTTGTTCAACTTGGTTGTGAAAATTGAAATTGCCAAATTACTACTGACACACTTGATGCATGCATCATAGTATTGTAGTTTTAATATAACTTTACTAAATGTGCACTCACTGACATTTATGTAGATTTTTTGACAGTAAGATACTAAACGATAATTTAGAACCATGGTTCCCAAACTCCACATCACACTTTAGCAAATAAACTTAATTTTTTAGGTGTAAATTAATTTGAAACACATTTTATAAACCAATGTCACTAGTATCGCATTATAGCTTACTGTTGACAAAATAATGTTGAAACATATCATCCCAATCTTAAATTTAAGAATATATTACTTAGACAAGATATGTTCTTAAATAACTTGTAATTCGTAATTTTCTTTGATTCTATCATCTCTTGAAAATCTACCTATATATAGTTACAAATACATGGCCTTTAAACTTTGTAGTGAAAATATATTGCCTAGGAAAGAATAGGGAGTTATCATCCTACGAAAATTAAATTTCTCACAATTGATTTATTGTAATAAAAACAAATCCGCCTACATACATTTTTATTTATATTTATTTTGAGAATCAGATCAATATTTTTGTCATCATTCTTATATTTTGAAAAAAGGGTTGGACTTGTACTGCACATTTGTGTTCATTGTTGTGTTAAAAAAATTAAGCATGCATCTAAAATATATCATGAGTACAAATTTATACTGTAGTCAAAGAAACAAAAGACTTACGGTTATTTAAATATATGTTATAAAGCTAATTTTACTTAACTATGTGTTATAAAGCTACGTCTAGAGACGTAAATTGAACCCTGGACCCTTTGATTAGATAGCAAAATAATGCTCCTACTAGGCTTCGAAACAATGCTTTTTTTTGCCATTTTTAACATATTATAGTAATTATATTTGTGAATCAAGGCTGCCACCCATCTGGAAAACCTGGAAAACAGGGAAATGTCAGGGAATGTGGTTTGACCTGGAAAAATCAGGGAATGTCAGGGACTTTCTCAAATTTCCTAAAAACAACTGGAATTTTAAAATATAAAGTCAAATTTTCGAAAGTGTTAAACTATTTTGCTAACAATCTATTTTCACATTGATGTTTTTCTGCTTATTAATTAATTAAAATTGCGATTGTAATTTGGGAACTTCACAGTGAAGGCTATTACTATATTGTACCATTACTTAATCCAAGAACATCGGTGCATGTGTAAACAAACATCAGCGTATGCGCCGTGGTCACAGTTATAGTTGTGAGAAAGTGTCTGCACAGCCTTCAATATGACACGTAATACACATACAGGTATTTGATCTTTTGTATTCTTAGTTCTAAAATAGTGACAAAACAATGCTTTATCATTATTTTCTATATCATTTGTAGCTTAATTTTTAAAAAGTAATGTTTAAATTAATTATTATGTTACAGCGTTATAGCAAAATGGTTTATTTAACACATCAAAAGAGTTGCAAATTTGCTTTTTCAGCTTAATGGCCCTTTACACATGCTCAAATACAGATTTATTTTAGTGTTTCTCAATTCTAAAATGACATGTGTACGGTATTTGTTTTGAAGTCCAAAGCGTTGCCTCTCAACCACCCACTATGTGGGTAATGATGGGAACTAAGGAGAGTTAGGGGTTTGGAGATGAGAGTAAACTGCCATATTTCCAAAACAAAATTTACTTTTATCCATGAAAGAAAATTTAAATTCGCCAATTTGGTAAAAGGACCACACTCCACATAACCATAAAAATTGAAAAGTTTGGAATTCGAAAATTTACTGTTGGGAAATGGGAGGGGCCCCTAAAATTTCCTAAACTAATAAAAAAACTTAATATGGTGGAACACAAACTTAAAAGTAAATGAATACACAAACTAAAGACTATCTTAAAGTGGATACATTAGTATTGCAAATACATAGCTAAAATCGAAAGATATATTAGTGCATATCTAGGAGCGACATAACAATTAAAATAAAACAATATTCAAGCGACATAACAATTAAAATAAAACAATATTCAAGCGACATAACAATTAAAATAAAACAATATTCAAGCGACATAACAATTAAAATAAAACAATATTCAAGCAACATAACAATTAAAATAAAACAATATTCAAGCGACATAGCTTGGTGACCACAATTCTCTTTGGAAAATCATGATGCTTCATATTTAATATGTATCTGTAACATAGTCTATTATTTAATTCATGCTCTATGGTGAAATGTGATGCTCTTTTTTTCAAACACATTTCTATGATCGTGATTAGGTAAAATTTGCGTAGGCATTGGAGTGCGATGGCCACCCAGTGATTGCGTTTGTTTGTGCACTCAGTTTGTAGACTAGGTAATATTTTCTTTCTAAGATTTTTATTTTTTATTTATTAATTGCCATAACTGGTTTGTAATTGCCATGGTTAGCTCAAGATTGTACACGGAAACTATCAAAATTATAACAGTTAGATGTTCACCAATAAAGCAAGAATGTTATAGCTAAATACTTTAAAGCTTGATCTAATACATTCTGAAATTAATGTGGCCAGAATATTATGAAATATATCAAGGTCTAAATTTTTTTGACACATTTTAATCAGATTTCTATTAAATCTTATTTCTGTATTATTATTATATTGGTGTTTTGATGATAGCAATCATAATTCTAGTTTCAAGCCTGTCTAAACTACACAAACAGAACTCCTTTCTTTACATTTTAGTAGGTAATTTTTATACACAACACTTCTTAATAACTATAGCTGTGACTAAAACAATATTTGGGAATAGTTTAGAGTATTTTTTCATATACTTTGTATTGTCGACAATTTTACTCACTTTATTAAACTCTATTTTACTGTGATATAAATATTTATTTTTTTAAGAAAATCTGCAATTATTAATTATATACAAATATTGTTATATTATAGTAAAAAAAATCTTATACTGAAAGAGTTTTCAGTGTAATTTAAAACTACATATTTATTTCTATTCGCCTTTACTAAAATTAAGAGATATTTAATTTTCCATACAAACACAAGAAGATGTTAGAAGAGCATAACTGGACAAAACATTATGATGTTTTTGTTGTGCAATCCTAAAAGCGCGTTTAGGGAAATAAGCTTTATTTTCAGACTTGATTTTACTATAAACTAATTTAAAACAGATTTGATAACTCTTAACGCACATCAGTATAAAATAAATCTAAATATAATTATTCCAGTGTTTAAAATAACAATGTACTGATACCAAATAGATACTCAGGAAACTCTTCTCATTGTATTTTCTACGTATTTAACTGGTTTTTTAGTTGATAAAGTAGCATATCACTTGTATATTTTGTTTGTATTAATTTGAAAACAAATTGTAAAAAATAAATGCAACCTTTACAACATAAGATTTAATTATAATTATTTTTTGTGCACCGTGTCTTTCTTACAGTTACGAGCTATCCGTGTATTTACTCCAATGTATTAGGAATGAGGAAGGTAACATTTTTGGGATATGTACTTACATTTGCATTGAAGGAGAATTATAAGCATATTAGGAAAAAAACACACTCATTACACTTGATTAGTATTAAAACACTGATATCCCAGCTATTTTCGGTCAAGTCTAATGAAAAAGTGAATTCTACAGAATTGTGACCACAGAAGCTGGTCACAAAATATTCTAATAATTTATTTACAAATACAGTAACTCTTAGCTTTCAGCTTGTCTTTCTGATGAGGGACATTTTGAAAGTGAGTTGTTTCAAAGAATTCTCACTTGGAAGCGCTGTTATCACTTGTGTTTTATTTTTAAGTTATACCCGAGTCGAGGGGCGCAGCAAATCTCCCGTAAGGTTGTGTATCTGTTATTTCCTTGTCTGTGGCCCAGGCCCTAGAGTTTTTTTTTATCTTTAGTAAACGTGGTTATTATTAATTATGGAGTTGGGTTATAGACTACTTGCATTGCATGTAATGACAGAAAGGTTGAGGTTTGAATCTGGGTTAGGTGAACTTGGGTGGTTTAGTCATTCTCTCCATGCTAATGTGTGTGGATCTATTCTAAGCTACCTTCTCATTCCTGCACCATTATATTACGTTGTTAGAACTATATTTTTGTCTGGGAAACATGTTAATGTCAGGGAATTTCAATGTCATAAATTAGTGGCAACCATGTGAATGGAACTTTATCCATGACTACCAAATATTAATTTATATTTGAATGTTTATTCTTTGTATTCTTTTCACTTTTAAAATATTCTTACTTAAATGATACTTGAATAACCCATTTGAATCAACATTCATTCAAAACCAATGACGTTCAAAATGCCAAATAAAGTCTTAAACTAAATAAAACTAAATATTCACATAATCTCCATAAGAAGCAGCAGATTGCTAGAACCCTTGATGTCACTCCAAGAGTAGTTGCCACTGTTAACACTTAGGCTCAAACTCAAAGAGTTTCTTCAACTGCCTAACGTTCCAAAAGATATTACTAAAAGACAAATGTAAAAAAATAAATATAATAATAATAATAATAATAATAATAATAATAATAATAATAATCAACGATAATGATAATGATTATTATTATTATACAAAATTAAATAATAATAATAATAATAATCAACGATAATGATAATGATTATTATTATTATTATTATTATTTAATTTTGTACATTTGAAACAGTGAGATTTTTACAAATCAATAATGAGAATTAGAACAAGAGCTCTAAGAATAGACAACATTTCAATATATTTGATACAAACAATTTTAGGACATGTTAGATCAACAATTGACATTTAACTTCTCACTAATGACGGGACATTATCATTCACTAGTGCAGGGATTCTCAACTTTTTCAGGCTCGCAGCATCCTTGTCAAGGGGATTAGAATTTTTTGGCACCTTTGCTAGAATTTTCAAAAGTGTTTGCTTTTTACATTTTTTAATCAAATTGGAATATATCAGGATAGTAGTATTAAACAATTAACAGTGTTTTAAATTTTTAAATATTAAAATTTAAAAACATTTTTTCTTACTCCCTTAGTGAATTAATTGAAAGATGTAAATAACAAAAACTAAATAAAATACATAAAAACAGTTACAAAATAATTGTTTTGGAAATCATTAAGCTAGCACACTAGTCAACCACAATGGCAGAAGGTTGGATTTTGTTTGATAAAGTATGTTATGTTGTAAAAGGTACCTCTTAAAAACATGTTTGAAAACTTCTTTATTTGATGAAATCGATTTGATAACTAAAATACAGCGTTTTTATTTGCTCCTATAGTCTTTGTTTTTGGGAGAAAAAAAATCCTGAGTATCGCCCTGTGTGATATATTCAATGTAAAAATAAATTTGTAAACAGATAGCTTATTTTTTTAATCATTGTCAAACTTATTTTATTTAAGAGGTGTACAAAAATTCCCAATAAAAAAACTACACAAATGGAAAATTATAGTGGGTTTAATGTTTTACAGTGTTTTTATATATATTTAAAATCCTATTCCCAAACACAGGTGCCACTCATGCAAGCTTAATACTTTGAATAGCTTATATAATATCTTTAAAATGCAATATATTTTGTTAATATTTTTGATATTATTAATATTATGCAGGTGCACTGTAGTGCTATTCAACCCAATTAAGAACCGCCAAAGTCACCTTCTCAACATCTCTCGTAAGACCATCACTTGCCTGGCACTCTCACCTGATGGTCACTACTTGGTAACAGGAGAGTGTGGCCATTTGCCTTTGGTAAGGGTTTGGGACTTGCATGAAGAGGGCAGCCCAGGAGTTCAGGTGGCAGAATTCCCCAGCCACAAATATGGCATCAACTGTGTGGTAAGTAGAATTTCCATATACTGGAGTATTAATTTCACGAAAATATTATGGGTCTTCGAGCTTGTTTTTTTTATTCGAGTTGAACTTGAGCCAAATATTTCAAAAATCTCCCAAGTTTTAATTGAGTTTGAGTAGCTTCATAATTTTAAAATATTAAAATGTTAATGTTTTAAAGATGAAATATTATATTCAAAATTTCACTAGTCAAAACAAACATCTATCAAATATCACATCTATACAATTTGAGATTCTAAAAATATATGAAAAAACACTGTTCTTGTAATAAGAATGACACTCATTTTTATGAAGAGTAAATACTTTTGAAAAAAAGGCATAAAAAATGAAAATATTAATTTTTAAATTAGAAATAACACTTTTATAAAAGATAATTTTGATATAAGAACATCACTCAAATAAAAATAAAAGATAATTAAATGGTTACAACACTCATATCTTTAAAGACATTAAAATTCCACAAATAATTTTTTTTTGAAAATAAATTGACTGTTTAATGAGCTAATATTGCTCCAAAATATGCTTGCGGGACTTTATTTGTCCTAAAAGAAAATGTAAGAATCACAAACAACGGTTAGAAATTTGAAATGTTTCATATTTCGTTTATTAGTCCTTAGTTTAATAATTGTGCATGCTCACGTCTTCTGTTCGATTTCATTCCTCTATGCATAATTTAAAACGTTGAGGTTTTGTTTGAGATAAAATTGTCCTGCGATTGAAAGCCATTTAAAATGATATGGTTTTATAGGCCATGCGATTGGGCGCCAATTGAAACATTCTTGAATGATTGTTAGATATTAGTATTTATAACCCCGTGATCGAGCGCCAATTATGATGATACAGAATTATTATTATGCCCACGTTTGCTTGGGGCGCTGGTTAAAGTTATACCGTTTAATCAGCTTGAACCTGACTTACTATGTAAGGCAGGTTGCATAAATACAAAGAATAAAATACAAGGTTTACAATAGTTTATTAGGTAGATACAAGAGGCTAATATACAGTTCACATAAAGAAAGTTCATTAGGTTTCATGAGTCTTATCAACTAAACAATTCATGAAATCATTCATATCCACTTGATGTGTTATATAGTGTTATATAACAGGCTAGTTACAAGATGACCAGTTGAATTGTCACCGTTTGATAGAGCTTTATGAGATAATGATCGCATCCTCCTGCTAACTGTACTTAGTTATCAACGTCAGGTATTTCAAGTAAGTAACAACTAAATCAAGATAACACGCTGACAATATAGGTAGTGTATGATCTTAAGGGCACTACCAATTTAGTACAAAGCATACATATGAAAAGATTGAAACTAAAGACTTTGGGGAGTGTAACGATTCTGCTCATAGGTATGGTCGTTAACTCATACAGCTCCGGGTTTCCTAGATATAAAAAAGGCTCAGGGAAACTAGAGAACTATAGAGAACTATATCCCAGATGATTTTAGCCCCTTTAGCTTAGTTAACCTACTGCGTGAACGTCAAGGCCACAAAAGGGGTGCGTACCAACTCCCATAAGCTAGGGATTAACAAGTCCCAATTAGGACATAGCTCTCACAATCGTGGCTCACTATGACAGGGCTCATGATCAAAATATATAATAATGGTGTACATAGTATGCCTTGCCACAGCAAGCACAGAGCTTAAGGAACCGTCTAAAGGGTACAAAAATAGAATCAAATAAATGAAGTATAGAGGCCAAGCGAGGACAAGCCAAGCCAAGAACATCAAATGGAGAACACAATAACTTAGAGTATTAGAGCCCATAAAGAGAGCAGAAGGACCTAATTAGGTCATTAAAAACTGAGAATAACACCCAATTAGCTAGAGTTGATATTCCCCAACGACTATAGACATGAGGTAGCCTCATAAAAAAAAATTACTTTCAAGCAACTAAGTTTAATTTACAACGACTAGAACAACATCATGTCGTTAAGCGTTCTTCAAAACAATGGTTATGTCGAATATAGTGACACATAATATTAGCAAACAATGTATTCATTTAATAGAATTAGTAGTCTAAACAAACCAGCCACAGCTGACCCATGATACAGCTGAAAGCCAATCCCTGTAACTGTATCCACAATATACATAAATATATAAATATACAATTATATTACACGCGATTGGTCCTAAAGGAACCAACGCGCCACAATTTGTAAATAGGCACATCTGGCCATAAACCTAATCAAATCCTACAATGATTTAAATACATTATTCATATGTGGTTGAGACGTTAAGCATCTATTCAAACACATCTAGATGTAGGCTAGCACATGGATAGCGACAACAATTATACTTAGCACATTAGCTAACAGCAACAAAACCATAATCCCTGCGGGGATTGCAGTCTTATAATCTTAGTAGATGGGCTGAATGTCCACACAAAGTACACCAGCTGCGTAGAATATTGACGAGGATATCTATGGAGTGGCGAGGGCTAGCTGCAACTAACCCTTGTCGCGGGTCCATCCGACGCCATAGTGCCTTGGCTCGGCACTCTTTGCTCTTATCGGTTACACGCTGAAAGTAACCATATATATGACTGTCAACTAGGTAACTATGAATCATTCTGTTTTCCTTTTTGTTAATACAACATATTCAACATCTACTCTCTGACTCAGACCAAAATAGGAAGGGATAAAAAAGGTGTGTTCGACCAATCAAGTCTAAGAGCTAGAGCGCTCGAAGGGGGTAGGTCGCATGTGTGAAGTGCGGACATTTAAGAAGGAGGGAACGAGACATATTTCGTTTCAATACATTTTGTTGTTGTGTTTTACCACTCAATTTAAGTTAAATTAGCTCATTTGAAATGACCCCGGAATGCAACCACTGCCTCAGCTGGGCCATGGGAAGTCCAAACTCTAACATAACACATGACGAGTTGTTGTTTACATGAAGTGAGGCAGAAACACATAACTGTGTGAGCTAATTTCCATTAGCTCGGCACAAGCTGATAATTGCTCCGTGATCGAGCACTAATTAAAGCGGTACAGAATGTTTGTGAGATAATTTAATTAAATAAATAAAACCTTTAATATTGCATACAATTTATTTAGATCATGGCACTGGTTTATTACAACGTTCTGTAGATTTATGTCGCCGGCACTGTTAATATTTTACTCTGTTGAGTTACATTACTACTATTTTTCCTACCTGCACTATGTGGATCTATGTGGCTACTCTATATATTCATACGCACAAGCAGCTTATATATGACCTACCCCTTGCCCCTTGGACCTCTCGTGACCAGTGTAAAAACCAACAAATCGAAAGCTTCCTGGCAACAGGTGTAGTGAAGGCTAGCTTCCTATTGGGTATAGGGAGCTAACGTCTCTTGCTTATTTGGTAAATACTACGGAGTTAAATTTTGAAATAAAAAATAAGTTTTAATGATGCAATCCTTCGACATTATTTCTTTCTGAAAAGTGCGTGATTCTCCATGGATGAACTATTGAAAGGATATTTTACATACAATACTTTAAAGAAAAATACCTTCATCCATGACTTTTTTACATATATGAGAGGGGTCCAAATCAGTATCGTTACAAGTTGCACATGCGTGTGGTATGGGCTTGCGCTAGAAATAATCTAATTGCGAAATTTATTTCAATTGAATTTTTAATGTTTGTAAAAGTTGATGTTCAAACTTTAAAATGAAAAATAATATGGCCAAACTAATATTTCTAGTAAACAAATGAAATAATAATAATAATAATAAACCGCCTCGGTGGCGTAGTTGGCTAACGCGCCAGTCGTGTTGAGCTCGACCGCCGAGGACGGGGAGATCGAGGTTCGAATCTCGTCGGGTGAACTGGGGTGGTTTTTCCTAAATGGTTTTCCACTCTCCCTCCACGCAAATGCGGGTTCACTTCCTCTAAATTCAACCCTCCCAATTCCTAATCCATTAGAGTAATTAGTACTTAAGCGTATAACCCGAACGGGTAGTAAGACGCGGTGCTAAATATTATTATTATTAATAATAATAATAATAATAATAATAATAATAATAATAATAATAATAATGAGGATGATGAAGATTATGAGGATGATGATGATGATGATGGTGATCATCTTTTTCCAGCCTGCGGTCAGGTTTGTTTAGTAAAATTCCTCCATCTTCTTCTGTCTTTCCACCATTCTTCCTCCTGCACTCTCTTCCACTCTCCTTTCATTTGCACACTTGCGGCTATCTGTTCCTCCTATCTCTTCCCTGGTCTTCCTTGTGGTCTCCTCCTTACATACTCAATATCCATTAATCATCTTGGAATCCTCTCCCCTTCCATCCTCATTACATGTCCATATCATCTCATCTTTGCTTCCTCAACTATCTCATGTACCCTCTGTAGCCCAACTCTTGACCTTAGATCTTCATTCGTAATCCTATCTCTTCTGGTGACAGCTAGCATGCTCCCCACAAACTTAATGCCAATGGCCTACACTTTTCTTGTTTCTCTTACATCCAAAGTCCAAATTTCCGATGCATACCTAACTATAGATATGAAGTATGCTCTATACCAGTGCTACTGAAACTTTATCATGTGGCGGACCGTATAGTTTTTTCAGTGGCACCCAAGGACCGGCCTGGTGGAAAGTTAATATCTTGTGGGGTAGGTATTGAAAATATTATTTTTTATGGAAGCACAGTTTTTTTGATCTAAAGAAAAATGGGACAAATGAGCTTGCTTATTTTAGCGCATTCTATCAAGCCGTGGCTCTATTATGGATTGTGCCACTCATAATGGACAGTGAATATCCACACTATTATGATGTTTTCGTCTTAATTACACTCATAATAGAGAAACCGGTTCCGCAAAGGTAGGTCGACACAAAGGGTAAAAGAGTTTTCATTGCAATATAACAAAGATATGGGAATTTGGTTTTCACTTTTATTTAGAAAGAAGCTAGTGAAGTTGCAATTTGGAAATAATTTTTTTGGTTCTTCATTAGCAACTAGATCAATCAGATTAGTTATCTTCTATGTTAACAGTCATCTCATCAATCCATGTCATAAATGGATTTTGGATTCTCCTCTTCTGGGAAGTAGAAATCAAACCGCTCTGCTAGGTTTGTCAAATTATGAAAAATGACATTGCGTAAAGATATAATGTCAAAATCCTCACCTCCTTCCCTAATAGTTTCAGTCAAATGGTGAAACGTGGCATAGTAATCCCTTGAAATACTAGTCTTCCATGTTTTCATATTTCGTTTCAACCCTTCTATCTTGTCAGCCATTGTAAAACAAGATGACATTCTTTCTTGCATGGACGTATTAAGTTCATTTATAACGGAAAATATATGCCAAATAGGCCAGTGTGGCTATCTAATCATTGTTTTGAAACAGTTCTGAGCAAACAGCTTTTTTTTCTTTTATAAATTCAGCAAGCTCATTCCTCAGCTCAAACACTTTTGACAGAACTTTACCTCTTGACAACCACTGTATATCGGCATGCAATAGTAGCTGTTTATAGTCAGCCCCCAAATCTTGGTATAGTGCTGCAAACAATCTCGAGTTTGAAGTGTTTGCTTTTACATGGTTTACAATTATTACCACTTCACTGATCAGGTTGTTCATTTCTATCGACATTTTCTTTCTGGTGAGACTTTCTCTGTGAATAAAACAGAGTGTAGATTTGCATTTTGGTGCCAACGCCTTAATCTGGGCACTCACTCTGGAATGTCTCCCTGTCATTGCTGCAACACGATTAGTACACACGCCTACACAAAACTTAAAATCCACTCCACATTTATCTACAACGTAGTCGCTTAACACCCTGAAAAGCTTAGAGCTAGTTTTTTTTAAGCAGCAAAGCGGAAAATAAATTCTTCATTCAAATCACCTTCATACCCATAACGCACATACACCACCAAAATTTCCATATTAGCCACATTGGTGGTTTCATCTAGCTTCAAAGAAAAATACTTAGCAAATTTATCCTATTCTATGAGCTGCTCTTCCAAATCGTCAGCAAGATCACTATTTGAGTAGCACTGCTCTATACAACACCCCCTTACACTTCAGGCGTACTTCTCTTTTCCATGATAGGTCTCTTACACACCTGTAGAAAACCTCTCCTTGCCACTCTCTTCTCACTATATCTTCTCTGCTGCCCCCTTTTACGTCAATCACACTACCAAGATACTTAACGCACTTTGCTTCTTTCATCTCTACTCCATCCAGTTCTATCACCTTTCTTAGCTTTGTTTTCTGCCTTGTCATCACCATCACTTCACTTTTCACCATACTAAATTTCATTCCACACTTTTTCACCTCCTCATTCCATTCCTGCAACTGTTCCTGTACTTCCTCTTCTTCCCCCCCATACCATAAAGTCATCTGCAAACATCATTTCTTTACTTTCTCCTCACCCAGTTTACCCTTCTCTTTACTCATAATCATTTCCATCACCAATACAAATAGTAATGGTGAGAGGGCACTTCCATGCTTGACTCCATTTTTTAATTGGAACCATTATGTCCACCCTCTCTCCTTCTTTACACAACTCACATTATTATGATACATATTCTTTACTCTCCTAGTTAATCCTCTTTCTACTCCAGCCTTCTCCATTGCTTTTCATATTTTCTTTCCTTCCACACTATTATAAGCTTTTTCTATATCCATAAATGCCATTACCAGATCCTTTCCAAACTCATATCTCTTTTCCATCAACTGTCTAATTACAAATATTAAATCTATCGTTGAGCACTTCTCTCTGAGCTCATGTTGTTCCTCTCTCCATCTTACTTTCATGCTTTTCCTAATTCTTCTTTCCAGATTCTTTTCATACATTTTTGCGCATTGACACATCAGTGCTATTTCTCTAATTTTCACACCTCTTCCTATCCCCTTTCTTCAATATTTATAATATAATAACTTTTGTCCAATCCTCCGGTACTTTCTTCTCCCTCCACACCGCCCTTACTACTCCATACCACCAATCTACACCCATTTGTGCTTCTGCCATTATTTATCATTTCCACCGTGAGTATGAATGTATTAATATGAAATGGTATATGCTTTTTATTTAAATGAGGTAAGTTTGGTAAAATATTTATTGCAATGTTAATCAGCACAGGTTAGCCAACATAATTCTATAACTAAATAGTAACTACACTAATGGTAGTTTTGTAGTTAAATGAATTAATCAACATCATCATTAACTGTTTCCAGCCTGTGGCCAGGTCAGTTTAGTAAAATACCTCCATCTTCCTTTATCCATCTACCACTTTTCCTCCTTTAATTTCTTCCATTCTTATCCTCTCACTTGAACACTTTCTATTATCTGCTCCTCCCATCTCATTCTTGGCCTCACCAATGGTATTTTTCCCACATACTTAATTTTCAACATTTTCTTCGTCATCCTCTCATTTTCCATCCTCATTACATGCTCATACCATCTCAGTCTTGCTTCCTCTACTATCTCATGTAATCCCTTTATCTCAATTATTCCACGGATAGCTTCATTTCTAATCTTGTTTCTCTCATGACAGCTAACATTCGCTCACAAACTTAATTCACATGGCCTTCACTTTTCTAGTCTCTCTTACATTCATTGTCCATGTTTCTGCTGCAAATGTGACAATAGTACAAAGTACACCCTGTACAATACTTCCTTACACTTCAAGGGGACTTTTCTTCTCCATAGCAGATCTCTTACGCACCTATAGAACAACTCTCCCTGCTGTCCTCTTTTCATTAAATCCTCTCTACTTCCTACTTTTCTCCTCAACCACGCTTCCAAGATATTTTACATTCTGTTCTTTTCTCAATATACTCCATCTAACCTTATAGCTTTATTAGGCCTTACTCTTTTCCTTGTCATTATTATCATTTCACACTTTACCATGCTAAATTTCATTCTACACTCTTTTACTCCCATATTTCGGTCTTGTAGTTGTTCATGTACTTCCTCTACCTTCTCCCCCCATACCATCAAGTCATCAGAAAATATCATGGCTTTCATTTTTTCCTCCCCGAGATTTCCTGCCATTTTGTTCATGACCATTTCCATTACCATTACAAATAGTAATGGTGAAAGGGCATTCCCTTGCTTCACTCAATTTTTTTTATTTGGAACCACTACGTCCTTCCACTCTCCGTCTTCGTCTTAACACAACTACTGTTATCCTCATACATGCATTTCACTCTCATTACCACTCCTCTTTCTACTTCTGCCTCCTCCATCACCTTCCAAACTTTATTTATAACCACGCTATCATATGTCTTCTCCACAGCCAAACATACTATTACCATATTACCAAGTCCTTACCATATTCATACCTTCTTTCTATCAGCTGTCGTAAGGCAAACATAAAGTCTTATGTAGACCTCTATTCCCTAAATCCATGCTGTTCCTCTCTCCACCTTGCTTTCATTTTATTTCTTATTCTCTTTTCCAGAATCTTCTCATATATTTTTGTACAGTGGCACATCATCGTTATACCCCTGTAATTTGTACACCTCTTCCTGTTTCCTTTCTTGAAAAGGGTATTATAACTCCTTTTTTACAGTCTTCCGGTACCATGTTCTGCCTCCAAACCACTCTCAGCACCCATTATATATCATCGTATACTACTTCACCTGCTGCCCTGATCATTTCCACAGTCATTTCATCCACACTCGGTACTTTTATTTGTTTCGTCATCTTTGATGCGTCCATCTCTTTCCATGTTGGACCTTTTCCCTCCTTGTCTTATATTTATTCCTACTCATCTATTTCACTCCCATTCCTTTCTTCTTCCGGGTTGAACATTTCTCAAAATAACTCATCCATAGTTCCTTTTCTTCCTCTCCTGTCTTCAACGTTCTTCCTTCTTCACCTATCATTCTAATTTCTTGTCTTTTCTCTTCCCTCCTGTTTCTTAATTGGCTATATAACGCCTTCTTACTTCCTTCCACGTCTCGTTCCAGAATTTCTGTCCATTTTTGCATCCAATCCATCCTGGCTTCTCGTGAAACTTGCTTCACTCTTTTCTTCTTCTCCCTATATTTTTCCTCTTCTCCCTATATTTTCTCTTCTACCTATATTTTTCCTCTGTTTCCTCATCCCTATTCCTAAAATTCCTTCTGAATGCTTTATTATTCTCTTCTACTTCTTCCTTCACCCTGTCATTCCACCTCTTCCTCTTATTACTTGTCCTCCCACATACCTCCTCTGCCACTCCCACCAGATTGTTCTCAAACATTTCCCATGCAACCTCTACACTTAGCATCTCATCCTTTGGTATTAAGCATTTTACCTTTCTTAGGTACATTTCTCTTTCCTATTATTAATCAATACAAGTTTTAAATATCGGAAGTTCGAAAACATTCACTATAATATATTCTCGATGTTAAATCTTTAATTTAATTAAAATTATTATCTTATAAAGGGACTAGGGTAAACATATTAAAAAAAAAAGATTATTCATTTATTTAGTAATCTATTTAGCTACTTCTATTTTCATGGTTTTGTCATGGCAATACAACTTCAATCAAGGATAATTCAAAATGGACTACAAAATTGAATTAGTTTACTGGTCGAAAGTAGTTTTAAAGCTCTATTACGTTATTAATGTGAAAATTGGTATTGGTTTTAACAATTTGTTAAGTTACCAAATGATTTATTAGTGGAAATGCCGGTATTGTCTATTAAATAGCTTATGTTTACCATAGCATTTTAAAAATGGTTAATTACGTACATCAAGTGGAAGCTCAAAAATGATGAGCCTATAAAACTTTTGATCTTAAGCTTAAATGGTGAGCTTGGCTCATTGCTCGAAATCCGAGAACTTGCAAAGCTCTACAAAATATTCTTTAACTCTAATTTTTCAAAAATGACTATTTGTGACTAAAGATATTATAATGTTAATTTGAAGAGGTAACTTTTCATTTACTAGTAACACGCACTACAAAACAGCAGGCCCGCTACAAGGAGGTGGGGGTGGAACTTTTGATAGCATGGTACCAGTCAGTCCAGGGACTCCCAGGGGCCTTGTCCCTAAGGTCCAGAATAACAAATTAAGAAAAAAATGTTGTAGATAAAATAAAATACAAATGATAAGTATTAAAATTTCTATCCATACTAAGGAACAGTACATGCCTAGCCCACCAGCTGGGATTTCCTCTGGAGGAACTTACTGGCATTTGTCACAATGGTATCATTGGTTCATTGCAGTCTTATCCTTTGTTTCATAGTGTTTAAAGGTTTTCATGTGTCTTATTAGTTTTATACTGAAATTAAATTTGTCACATTAAGAGAATTAAGAGTGAATAAAGTTTCATTTTAATTCAATTATTTTATCATGTGTTTAACATTTCAGTGTTCATTTATGAATTAATTAGCTTGCATAGCTTTTGTTTTGTAAAAGTGACCAACGAGTTTAAAACCCTAATCAAATCTTAGTTGATCAGGGGTAGCATAACAGAGAAGCTCCACTTTCTCCTCTTGGAAATAATTTGTGCCCTTTTCCCTTCCCGATTGGAATAAACTCGCCTTCCCTCCTGGAATAAACTTGCCCCTTTTTAGACTTGTTTCTCTCTCCTCTGTTATTCTCAAGTTTTTAGCTGAAAAAGATCTTGTATCAAATTCTAAATAGGTTTTAGAGGCATTAAACTTTTCAAAAATTCGCTAGGAGAAGCCCCTTTCAAATAGGTTATAGTGACATTCAAATTTTAAAAAATATCTGGAAAATGATCTCTCCATATAGCTTCTAGAGAAATCTAGTGTTAAAAAATGTTCCAGAAGGAGACCACTCAAAATAGCTTTTAGAGAAGTATGATTAAATTAAAAAAATCAGACAAAGGCCACTCCAAATTTCTTCTAGGAGTATCCAATTTTCAAACATTTGCCAAGGGAAGATCGGGAGCCCCCTCCCTCCTTTAGCTTTGGGGTCTAAGGCCCTCAAAAACCCTTTTTATTTGCTAAGCTAATTTACCCCCATCTCCCCAGACAAATAAGGTTTCACCACCACTGAAGTCTAGTAGAACAAAGAGAGGGGTTCGAGATTTGCCCCTGGTTCTGGACTTGGTTTGAGCATCTTGCAAGTCTCTAATTCAGCTTACTTTGCTTTATATTAAAATTCCTTACAACTTGGGTTAATGGCAGTTTAAGAATAGTATTTTTTAAAGAAACCTTTATATTACTGTGTTGCACTACCTCTTTGAATACATTTACATCCAAAGAATTACACTACACTGTAAAGAAAACCATTTGTTGAGCAAACTCGACATACATTGCCCCAACTGTTGAGCAAACTCTAAATGCATTGCCTTACTTAACAGCTGTGGACTGGAATTAACTTGGGCTCTAGATATATTTATTTTAAGGCCTGGCCTCAAATTCCTAAATATTTTTTTTCTAGTCTTCTTATAAGGGTTTGCATTTCGATCTCACAGTCATTAACTGACTCTAGGCCTTCTTTATGCTAATACAAATTCCTTCTTCCAAGCCCCGATAGTTGTTTAAAAAAACTAAGCTTGAACAACTGTGTGAACATCCCTCAATTAGACCACTTTGCTTTGTTATTCCTCAACCATATTATAGTCTGCACTCTTGAAAAAGTTCGGGTAATGCCTTTATAAACTCACTATTAGTTAACCTATACACCATTCTGCATTAATTTAACCGTTCCCAGAAGTTGTACAGATCCCTCTTATGGAAAACACACCTCAGAGTCTTAAGGGTTTTATTACTTGGTTATTACAATATTCTGTCTCTTGGGAGTGCAATTTATTATATTACTGTTGAATTAAAATCAATCATGAAATATCTTTCGATTGTTTATTAAAAATATGATCTAAAGAAAGTGATTATAAAACACGATATCACACAGAGCTATTTCAATTAAAACATTTAATTTATAATGAAATGCCTGACTCTGATTAAGTGTGCTACCTTCACGAAATCTCAGCCGAGAGTGGGGACTAAGCTTCTTCTTTATAAGAAGTACATAATATAGTCTATACCGTCTTGTATGTTCCATAAGCGCTTCTGATATACTCTCTTTTCTGTCTGGGCAATAGACGAGGGAAGACTGATGGCATACCTTGAAATACTACGGTCATGAGAATGTTGAAATATTATTAAATTTTAAATATCATTTTACATCTTATATATTACATTTATTATTTATGAATTTAAGTGGCTAGTAAAATAATTTTGTTACATAATCCATTGGGTCTGATGAATTCTCAAAATATAAATTCCATTTCCTTACTATCCCCAAAATTGTAAGTGCTCTTGTTTTAATAAAATAATTGCTATCATCATCATCATAATAATCATCATCATTATCATTATTAACTTTTTCATTAAACTTAAATTAACTTTCAATTTATATATGCTATATTCAAAACTTTTGACTGGAAATGTTAACATTATTTTAATTTGTTGTTTTAAATATGTTTCATATTTTTCATCTTTGCATCACACTACACTTGTATTGTAATTTTTAATATGTTATTAATGATAGTTTGACCATTTGACTCTTTTAAATGCACTAAATTATTGAGTCAATGAAATACTTTAAATATTATGAAATTTTGTTTTAATTGATAGTCCAATATTATAAATAACTTGTCCGGGGTCTTTCAGTTGAATAGAATTTTTCATTAGTATTCACATTCAAAAAATCTTAAAAATGTAATTCACATTTGAACTACTCATGAATACCTTATAATTACAATACAAACATTGGCAAAGACAGACCAAGGACTGTTTAATATTTCAAACTATTCTAACACGCAAAAATTGAATTAATGTTTTCCATCTCACAATAAAGAAATTACATAAATTTAGCCTAAATATATCTATGCCCCATCAGGTATATGACATACTGGCCGTAAGGGCATACCAAATATGAATCGGCACTTATTCTGTGAAAGAAAAATTTGTTATTTCAAATTCCACAAGGGAAATTAAATAATATTACAAAGATTATATATTTAACAACCACTTGTCAAAACATATTCCAGATAGGAATTTATTACTATACATAAATTATGATGATGAGGAAGTACCGCCTCTCCTATGTTGACGTCACTCAGGCTCACAAGTTAGTTGAACGATGACACTAGTCAGAGTCGGTTTTACCTTAGCTTGAGGAAGTTTGATGGAGAGCGTGTAGGATCAAATTGGTGCAAGGTGTAAACAGGGTGATCTTATGCATCCATCTTATTATGGAACAAGATATAGTTGACAGTTCATTGTATTAAATTGGTATTTAGGAATAATATATTGTATAAATTTCCCAGAGTAATTTAATTATTATTAAATTAACTAATACAATTTTGTAGCATATTATATACTCTTGTAGCATATAAAAAATGCTATAAATTGTTAAATTTTACACTTGGACTAGAATGCATTCTACTATTAACATTTATTATATCACAGTAAAAATTAAATACAGTTTTAGTGAAATAAGAACTTTTTTATCACCACGTATTAACCCTTTTGGTGCCAAGAGAAATGACAAAAAAAATGTGCTAAAAGTGCCAAGCTATTTTGCTGAAAAATACAGGATTTTTATCGAAATTTTAATAACTTATCAGTCTTTGAACTTCTTGCACTCAAATTTTTACATAAGCTAGCTAACATGCTTGCCAATCCGATTATATAATTATACATATACTTTTTTGTTTTTTAAATATAATAAAAAAATCATTATTTAAAAAAAATTACTGTTTTATTTAACATTAAATTTTAAGCTTTGTAAATTTTAATAGCTTGAAATAGAACAAATCACCGAAAAGAACATAAAATCTGAGTAAATAACAAAGTTTACAAAAAATACTAACTTTAGATTTTACGCTAAGATTGGGTTATGCATAGCAGCTGTTTCAGTGACCATCAACTTTGGCAGGGTTATAGTAAAATAAAGTCTAAAATAAATCATTGGCTTGGAATCAGAAGGGGAAGGGGGACTTCAAACTGGTACTTTTGCATAAATATGAAGAGGTTGGGGTGGATTATCCTGATCTTCAAGATTTATTTCATCCCTATAGAAATCACTCACATTCACACTCGCATTATCATTGTCAGCTGCCACTTCTACTAATTTCGATCTTTCACTTTCACTAGAAGATCATTCTTGTTCAGTTTCATTATTTACAAATTCAGAATCACTGTTTTCATAATCACTAACAAATTGATCACTCTCGCTTGAGCTATCAATAAATATTGCAAGCATTTCTGTGTCTTGAATCACAGTTTTCTCTTAGTAGCCATGTTTACAAACAAGGCCAAAGATAAAACTCCTAAAGTTAGAAAATATATTTCATGTTTGTTATATTGAAACTCCAAGTGCAAAGACAAATAAAAGTAGCTTGAACATACAAGAATGCAGTGGAAATAAAATCTACCCTGTCTGTTGAATTAATACTGAACTAAGAGCTCGAAAACATGGAATCGCTGTGAGCGACGCTGGAAATTTTAGCAAAATTTTGCTTATCACCCTGAGCGACATTGGCACTCAAAGGGTTAGTACCTGTTTGGGTTATACGCACATGTACTAATTAAGTTAGTGGTTTTAGGGACTTATAAGGTTGTATTTAGAGAAAGTGTACCAACATATGCGTGGAAGGAGATTGGAAAACCATTTTGGAAAAAATCGACCTCAAAACACCCGACTGAGAATCAAACCTCAATCTTCCCGTCATCGGCAGTCTAGTCTAACACGAGAGTAGTCTCTTAGATCATGCGGCCACGAAAGTGGGTTAAATTAGAACTACTTCGCCAAATTGAACTAGTCATTTTCTCATTCTCACAAAAGAAGGGAAAGACTCTTAGGAAATTGGATTTTTTTTTTTTTGGCCAAGTAAATCAGGAATTATACTGGAATTTTATTCTAGATTTTGAGTGGCCACCCTGAAAAGTTTTGAGTTTTTGTTTACTATTGGAAGATGTAAGAATGTTTCTCTAAGAAATGGGACACATCTATTATTCATTATTTTAGAAAAAGTGTGTTTTGGAAACCTAAATATCAGCTCATTTACATGGTTAAGAGATTAGGGTAAAGAGGGTGACATCAACTTGAGGGGGCAGGTGGCGACCATTTTGTCTCTAGGTATTAGCTAGAAGGGTATCCTTAACTTCAATCGCCTATATTTTATGACTATCTATTAAAAACAACAGAGCACCATTAAATAACAGAACTACACCTAATATAATTTTTGGTAATATATCCCCAAATGAATTTAGGATAAAAAAACATTTTCAACGCAAAATAATGACATAGTGTCTTTTATAAATAAAGCTATGCTCAAAATATTTCTTTACCACATATATTTGCATGAATATACGTTTATTATGTGGAATGGCATCCATTGATTTTTATATTGTGTCAGCATAGATAAAATTAGTAGTTGTAAATACTAATATATTTTGGAGGAACAGCAATTTTGGTTTGAGGTAACTAAAATGTAAAAGTTAACTTGGCACACTGGCTCAGTTGAGAATTTTTTTTTTTCTTATGGATGAGGAAATGTATCTCACTTTTATTAATTTGGATTAGTTTAAATTTGTTGATGTTTTATTGTGTACATAGTTATTATGATTAATGCCATGACATTTTTATTTAAGGATTTTTAATAATTTCTTGGATATTATTAGTTTTAGTTAATCTTAAAATCCATTTTTAGAATGTACTCATATCTTCACCAAAAATGATTGATTTAAAAGTACACAATTATATAGTAGCATTAGAACTAGGTTTTTATTTTACCATGCATCAAAATCTTCCTAACATTCTCCAGACAAAATATTATTTAGTTTTTATTTGACAAAACTTACATTTTAAAAATAAATAAGATCTCACATTTATGAGTGTACATAATTCTTTCTTTTCAAAACTTTTACATTACAAAATTTAAATTTATTTTTCAGACCCATAACCAAAACCAAATCATAGTTTTTGTCCCTTTTCTGGACTCAATGCAAAATTATTTTTTACATGTACCTCTACATCTAATTTATTTGAAACAATAAGGTTTGATTCCTTGTATGATCAAATTGCCATAAGCTTCTAAATTTATCATATATTTTTTAAAATTCTATAAATTAATAAATGTGAAGGATAAGTTTATAGTAATATTATAAATCTAAAAAATAAATATAAGCCCTAAATGGAAAATTATTTTAAAAAATTATCTTGTTCCCAAGGGAAAATGTTATTTCCTGCTTGTAAATTTCCTGAAGTCCAAATTTCATCCTTCTGTAGGATTATTCATAATATTTTACAATTTTATTATGTTACCCAGTTATTTAAATTTCTCTTTAGAAGTGTGGGCTAATTAAGTGTTGTGAGTTAAGTTAGTTTGTAATTTTTTCCATGAAAAGGTTAATCAAGAGTAATCAAGGTCAATTTGAGCAAGGCCAATATATTTTGATTCCTTATTGCCACACTTATTTACCACATAAACAAAATACATTAAATATCCTAAAAAATTACTCCATAAGCTATGTAACAAGATTGGTCTAAAACTCTCGATCTATACAGGGCATGTTAAAAAAAATTCTAAATAAGAGGTGTGACTATTTAAAAAACAAACCTCCAGCACTTTAAATGTAGTAAGTGTGCAGTGGGAAGAGGGGAAAACCTTGAACCGTCTCATATTAAATGAGTTCAGTTTCAACCTGCTAGGTTGGTTAGTTTGCTCTCACGATTCATTTGAAGTGAACACTACTCGGCTAATTACCAGAATCATCTTGAGCTGAAAAATCAAGCAGCAATTAACCTCAAATGTTTGTTAAATTGAAAAAAAAAAAATCCTTTTGATAGCTTTTGGTTGTTAGCGGAAAATTATGGAGATTATTGCATGTGACATACTCAAGTTTTTGAAAGGCATAAAAGGCTCAGTGAGGATCAGGAATAAGTGTCGGGCACTGAACATCCAGGTCACTCAAGCACGTCAGAAAATGATGAAAACATTGTTAAAGTCAATCAAGCTGTATGAAATGATTGGGGTCTGAGCATTAAAATGATTGCAGACTTGGTCAACATTGGCAAAGAGATGGTTGAGAAATATTACATGACCGATCAAAGATGAGAAAAGTTGGTACGAAAATGGTTTCAAAACTCAAATAATCACTTTAGAACAAAAGTAAAACCGCAAAAAATCTGACATCCTGGAACAAATTTAAGCGTAGCCAGATTTCATTGAAACTATAATATTGTCTGACAAAATAGGGCTTTCTCATCAGAATCTGGAATCTATACGGCAAGGATGAAAAAAGCGAAAATTAACTAGTGGAAGTGGAAAGAATTGTTGATAATATCTTGAAATTAAATGCGTGATTACTGATTATGTTCAAGTGGGTTCCTTTAAGTCAAATGTTCACTCTTCAATGCTAGATCTAGCTAATGACTAATCTTCGTGAAAGAGTAAAAAAATCCTGGATCTGTTGAAGAATGACAGATTAATTTTTCACCAAGACAAAGCTTCAGCTAACAACACAGTTTCTGTCAAATAGCTTTTGGCAGATAAACCCATCCCAGTACTGAAGCAATCAGCATATTTACCAAATTTGTAAACTATTCTTGTTTCCAAAAATCATAAGGTTTTTGAGGTGGGACCCATTTAAAGCATGTGGAAGAGGTGAAAATAAAAACAGTTGTACCTGCTAAAGAGGCTGTCAGCTAACTAGCTGCAGACTGCTTCATACAATGAAAGACTCTAATGCAGGAGTGTATAAATAGGGGAGAGTAGTATTTGAAGTGGATGGAAGTCACCTTGTAGAATTACATATATAAAATATAACTTAATTCTTCCAATTTTATTTAAACATTGATGCAATCTATCAATAGCGACAGGTGCAAAACATATGATTTGGATTATATAACATTAACTCTTGTAACTTTGATAACTGTTGGGTACCCACCATCATAGGACTATCAAATTATATTTGAAAACAATCAGTCGCATAAAACTTACAGATGAGAAGCAGCTTTTGTCACTTCCATTACAGGTGTCCAGATTCTTTAAGGTGGGTTGGAAGGGGACACGAGAAAAGGCCAGTGTTTCTGCAGTTTTTGTATCAAAACTTGTTTTGGACAAAAGAAATCAAATAATTCTCCAGTAGAAACATAAGAGTTTAATTTTCTTCACATGATGACCTCGACATTTGTTGAATATCTGTCAAAGTTGTCCTGGAATTTCATGGCAACTTTTTCCTTTCATTTAATAAGTTTATCATCTAATGCTGCTATGCTATGCTCATGACAGATTATTAAAGAACAGTTGATGTCACCATGTATAGTAGATAACTAGACTCATATGTTTCTACTGGATAGTTATTTTATTTATTTTGGTCAAAATAAGGTTTTACTATAAAAACTACCAAAACTCTAGTCTTTTTTTGTGCGTCCCTTTTCACCTCACCTTAAATGCTAAACTTGAGGAAACAAACCAGTTTGCTTTGAAAATCTGCAACATCTTTGGAATTCTTCAATACAGTACCCATCACTAAATACACATTACACACAATTTTTATTATATGGTTGGGAGGATTGCCTTTTATTTAGCTCCATACCATTATAAAATTAAAAAAAATATTTCTAACATGTATAGCAAATTCCAACAAGAGTACACAATTTTCTTCAATATTTGTTTAGAGTAAGATGAAAAGAGTGTTTTCTTTTGTTGAGAATGTTGGAAAAACATTATCAACCTGTTCAAGCAACGTTGTTCACAATTTGATGCAACTGTCTTTTGGTGGAACTTTTCAACTTATACACCAAATTAACTATTGCAGGGTTTTTTTTTACCACTTAACCGCTATATGGCTTCACATTCCCTCGCCAGATGAATGTTGTACAAATGTCATTCTTAAATTCACAATTATTATCCTCTAACTTGAAAGATATTCACTTATCTCCTTTTAACTTATCAAGCTATAAACCATCACTCCATTATATATTAATCATTTAGGGCAAGGGTTTCCAACTGGCATGAGGCCCATGAAGTTTCTTGGAGAAGTATATTATCAAAGTAGAATTGACGTTTTTAGTCAAGAAACTTGTTTGGGAAGAATCCATGAAAGATCCATCTGATGTTGATTCATTGCTCTATTTTTATAATAACTTGTGTATCTGCACAAGTCCTATTTCCTTCCACTCTTTAGCTGATTATGTTGTGGCCTGCCACTAGACTCGTGTATTCATTAATGGCCCTCAGTCACCTCTAAGTTGGAAACCCCTAATTTAGGGCATATGACAGCCACTTAAGTACAATGCATTTTTTTTAGTGCTTCAACAGCAAGAATTAGCTTAATTTTAGGTGTCCAAATAGGGAGGGAAGTTCTAGAGGAAGTACACATCGATAACCATGGAGAGAGGATGGAAAAATACCCCATTGTTAAATCACATGTAGAAAACTACCACCCTCTCCCTAGTGCATCTGGCTAAGATAACTATCAGGAGTCCTTTACACAGAGCAAGAACAACTTCATAGGCTACGCTGAGAACATCTGCTTATGAGTCTCGGCTCACAACTAGTGTCATCATTTCTGCATGTGCAATGTGCATACCCACATTCACGGATGGTACAAATGTGCACACGACCTACCTCTTGGTTTTCTTGTCTTGCTGGATGCTCATTACCTTGAAGATTGCCGTGTAGTGTCGTGTCGTGTGCTGTTTTCATTTATCTCTTGTTTACTAAAGTGTTATTTGTTCATTCTGACATTCACGTCTACAATAGTCTTCCTTACTTTGCTAACAATAACCTTGACCACCTTTACACCAATAATACAATTTCTTCTGAGCCTCATGCCTTATGACTTCTGGTGCAAATGATTAATTTTATTGTTAGTAGTACAGGGGCTACAAATCAGATATTGTAAGTAAACTGCACTTCGTAATGAAAGCAAGCGGCTTTGCACAGTGACACTCTATATTCCTTTGGAAGTGATTTGACACTCAGTACCCAAAATTTAATCCCTTAAGATTCAAGATGGCGGCCGTTAAAGAAAGGGGGAATGAATATTTGGCTCCATTTGCCGATTTAAATGTTAGGAGAGTGATTTAGATATATTTTTGGGTTGCCATAAATGAATAAATTAATGTTAAAATAATTAAAAACAAAATTAATACAATTATAAGACATAAAAGCTGAAATATTAGTTGCTGTATTTTCTATCCTGCTCTGATGTGTGAGGAGTGATTGTCATCTACTTTGACTTACTGATTTAAGATTTTCTAGTTAAAACAGAATTTAAAATACCGATCAAATATATGTTAATGACAGAATATTTATTCTTGGTCTTTATTTTATAGATGCCTATAGCATATATTGAGGATATTAATAGTAAAATTATATTTTAAAAATGTAAAAGCCTTAATACAATTTGAACTTGAAAACTAATAATACAGTAATTGCACATATATTGTTTATGGTTTGTATAGTTCTTTGTATGCTATTTCTTTTAAACTAAACTCTTAAAACATAAAACAAAAAGTACATATAATTTGGGTAACATAATATCTTTAATTTATAACTATCATCTAAATAGAAAATACGAATGCATGGCACATATTTTACAGTTCTTCTTCTTCTAAATCATTCACTATTTCACTATTTGTGCGGATTTACCTTTACAGTTTATGCACTGCAGTGTTCATGGAAGTCCTACTCTTTTACACGAACACCTCATAGAATCATAGTCTTTCTTGCATTTGCAAATTTCTAGAACACAAAGATTGGTCTAAACTGGAACCCACTTTACATCCTTCTTATTCCAACCCTATGATGATGGTGACTCAGGAGTTTTAGTAAGATAGAGTGAGTTTCCCCATATCTGTACTGCTTGGTACACTGCTCTCAACACATGTTGACGCAGAGCTGAACTGATGGAGGTAAAAACCAAAGAAATTTGTTTTTTGTCACAAACAAGTGTTTCCTAGTTTCATTGACTGACAGACTATCTGTATTTGCTCATACAGTATGACTACAAATTGCTCTAAAGTGTGAACGTCACTTTCAGGGATGGGAGATACTGGTTTTGAAATTACTTTGAAATTACTTGTTGCATCTGGAAACATTGTCCACGCTTTCCAAGCAGCTTTCTTTCCCATTGATGCAAACTAAGATACTGTGTCACATCTACTAAAGGTGTGGAACCCACAAAGAGCTTAGGCTTTTTCATCTTCAAGAATGGACGCAATGCTGTGCACAGCCACATATCTGCTTTTCAAACCCACCTCACTCAGGATCCACAGTTCCTTGACACCTAGTGTTCTTTATTGGGGACAGAATGAGAAACAGAACACCAACACATCTGTATCAGATGAACCTATTAGGATGCACTGTGGTCCATGCTTAGCCATATCTTTTGCATGAGTAACAATGAGGCCATCTGCTTCATCCATACCAAAGGGGATCCTCCCTGAAAGGTATGCTACAACATTTTTTGACGATACCATTTGTTCACCTATATATGTCACAATATTCACACTAGCTGATTCATCGATTATGATCATTCCAAGGTACTGAAACAGTTATTCTTTATTCCCTTCATTTCACAGGAAGCCAGACCAATCTCCAGGCAACTTTTTTTCAGGAATAACTTGTTGGCAGACCCCATTACCTCGGCTCTCGTGTTCTGCAGTTTTTAAGTAGTTTGGTACATAGTGGCCCCACACCACATCAATTCTTTTGGCATTTGTAAAATTTGTTCAATGTAAGAAGTATGATTTCAAGTCAATACTTTAAGCTCTATATGTCACAGACTCTGACTTAGTCGAATCATGTGGAGAAGAGCTGCTCCATCAAAAGAGTTAAGAGTGACTAGCAGTTTCCAAGCTACGTGGAGAAGAGCTGCTCCATCAAAAGAGTTAAGAGTGCGACTAGCAGTTTCCAAGCTTTCAAATTTTCCTGCAAGGCCGGACTTGGATCCTGTTCGTATTAGTCCGTTGAGAGTTTAATGATGGTGGGCACTTTTGATTCTCATACTGGAAAAACACATCTAGGTCCAGTTCACATTCACAACGAAAGTCTTTGAAAAAGAGAATCATCCATTGATAGAGACTTCATGGTAGTGTGAGGATGTAATTGCCTTCAGAGAGAAGAAACTTTTTTTTTGTTTTGCGTATAGGATCATGAATGGTCCTAGATTTCTTAATGAGTCTTTCATCAACAAAGCTTTTGTACATTATTTATAGATACAAATACATATTGTTACAATAATTATTGTTGATCTGACACTTTTTGAGCAGCGATCGCAACTCAGGGTTTAGACCTAGGTTAAATAAATATAGCCCTTTTTGAAGATAATTTCATGAATAACATATTTTGTTTGAAAACATTTTTTAAAAAAATAATATTTTAAAAGTTATGAAGGAAAGACTGATCTTCGGTCGCCATCTTGAATCTTACGGGATGAAACAAGGGTGCTAACTGAAAAACAAATTTGGGGTTTGAACAAATTCTGATAGTGCTTGGATGATGACTGATTGGTAAATATAATTATGGCCCAATATACACTTGATAAAGATATTGACTTTATATTGAGTACTTCATATTGACATAATCTTAACTAAGGGCCAGTTTCATAGTCAGATATAGTACGCCTCAAGTGCGGCGTTATACTAAATACAAGACGTCACCTACCTGAAATTGAATGGAATGGGCCTGTTTCACATATGAAACAGGCCCATTCCATTTTGGTCTTGGTAGGTGTCGTCCTGTATTTAGTATCGACTCGCACTTTAGCGTACTAAATCTGACTATGAAACTGGCCCTAAGTGATCATCATTCAACTCTCACCAGGCTTTAATCACTGGCCAAGGCTCACTGGTTTTGATTCTGTTGCTTGTAGTAAAAGAAGCAATGAAAGAAGCAAAGAAGCATTAATGCAGATCGCATGCAGATGCAGATTTGTTATTTATTTAAAAATCTGGGGACTTGAGGGCCAGAATAATACAGGTCATGGTCCATAGTTTGGACAACACTGAATTAGGCAATTTATTCTGAAGCTCATTTGTGCTCAAATACTGCAAAATATTTAGTGAATAATTTACATTTTCTGGAACTAATGTTTTGATTGATTATATTAAATCACATAGAGTGATTTCACTGATTTTGTAATTGTCTCCTTTTCTAAGGATGCTGTATTTGTAAAGTTTGAGCAATTTGTTTAGTGCTTGAATTTTTTAAAATTGATTGAAATTATTCATTATTGTCAAAAGTATCTCATATGTCCAGGGGGCAATTAGAAAGATGATGATTGATTATCCAAAATATTATTGAGGACAATCATCATGCAACTTTGTTCAGAATTAGTGATAACATGGTTGTTGCTCTTTCTGTCAAACATACTCTTTTTGTGCCTTGGCCTCTTCTCAACATTCATTGCTTTCATTTGTATCACTTATAGCGCTCTCAAAGCCTTAAAATGATCGTTACTCAGTTAAATACTTTGTGCATGAGCCCAAAAGTTGCACAACAAAATCTATTTCTTTAGCACTAGATTTTACCACCTTTATTGTCATTATCTATGGTTTGGAACACTATACCACACACAAATATTGCGATTGTGAATGAAAAAATCACCAACATTTGTTGGGATAGTGCTAAAGCTAAATGCGTAGTGCAATATTGTACAAGACATATGCATTCAAACTTTACAGGGTGTCGAGGATATCAGCAGTTTGAAATTTTATCTGTTTAAAACAATCCGGCATTCCCAACATTAGTAGTAAGTTGATTTGAAAGAAAATATTTGTATTGTCCTTTAAAAAATTTCATCTTCCTAGATATGGGGAAAATAAAATGTAAATACACTCTATTATACCAAAAAATGAAACTACTTCTTTGCAGAAATTGGGATTATCTCCATTCAATAAGTTATACCATGCCAGAAAAACAGCTGTTAGCTTGTTGGTCTTAAAGTTAGTGGTATGAACTTGGTTGCTTGGCATAAATACTCAACAAAGACATTTTGGTTCTGGCGCTGAGTGTTTTATTTTATTTACCACTCGAGGATGATATCTCACAGAAGTGGGAAAGACTTTCGATTTCCTCAGAAATGTAGGGAGTCTTGTGTTGAAAACCTGAGTTTAACTTGCACACTATTTTTGATTTATTCTAGTGATGAGTTAGTACCCTTTAGATCACCACTTTGAACAGCTGATTGGCTAGCCAACCTCTTAAACTTAGCTTTATTTTTATTTTGTCCTAGATTTTAATGACATTTATTAGACCATATAAACATAAGTAAAGTATGCATTTTTATTGATGGTCTAGTAGAACATTTTGGGCCTAAAGTGTTATATAATTGATAAAAAATATATAACTATAAAAATAATAATAATAATGATATACATAACTATCCGGGTGATTTATTTACTTTGTATGTTCAAAAGATTTGAAAAATACATTCTGAAAACATTTTCAACTTTATTCAAGTAGTGTTTAAATATGTTCCCATGTTGATCTTAAAATTCAATAAAAAAATTGACAAAAATAGTTTAAAGCACATGGTTCATCAAATAAACCTTATTTAATAAAATAACATTCTTGTAACTTTCCATTGGTCATACATTTAAGCTACTTATTCATTTCATTTTATTATGTTTTTATTCCTCTCTAATTTTGCTGTATTAACTTTTTTCTATTTATATGTTTCAGGCATTTTCTCCAAGCAACAAATATGTTGTCTCAGTTGGCTCTCAACATGATATGATAGTAAATGTTTGGGATTGGAAAGCAAACCTAAAAGTTGCTTCCAATAAGGTATCAACAAAAGTTAAGGCAGTATCATTTGCAGAAAATGGTAGTTACTTTGTTACTGTTGGCAATAGACATGTGAAATTTTGGTACCTTGAATATTCACGCTCATCCAAGGTGAGCATCATATATATTTATTTACCATCCTGAAACTAGGCTTTGTACTTTGAAATTAAATTAGTCAAATAATAGAGGACATCTAATGTAAAGATAATGTAAATTACAGGTAAAAGCTAATATATAGTTTTTCCCTTATATAGATTTTAAACTCAAGCACTGATTTTGACAAAACTTGGAATAAACCTATGCTTTCAGAAGGACATATAACATTTATAGGTTTTTATGCACATATTAACAGCACCTTAGATGCACAAAACTCCACCATAAAATACTTTTATTTTTGTTAAAAAGTAATGTGAATAATTACTAGAAGATATAAAAAATGTTTTTTAATGAAATATCAAAGCTAAAAGGCCATGCTTTTTAACTTAATATTTGTTCACAACTAAAATGAGCTGCATTATTTGGTCTATAGTTCTAATAAGGATTTTAAGAGATACTCTTAAGCACAGTTTACTAACCAACCTTAGCATATTGTTTGGTACTGTTGTACATTTTTTAAATTAAATATCTTACATTTAGAATAAAAGTGTCTTTACAATTGTGTTTTTGTTATGGTAACTTTATTTTTTTGGCTAACTTAATAAAATTTCACCAACAAGGTCTTATTATTAAATTAAACTCCATTTAACCTAAAAGTAGCAAGCTTATCTTAGAGAGTTACAATACTGGTGTAGCTAATAAGATAGGGCCATACTGTAATCGGTCAAGGTAAGACTGATTCCTTTCAGAGTAGACGAAGTATACATTTGGACATTTAAAAAAATATGAACATATGAGACTAGTTTTAATTTATATTCTTGATGATTCGTTTTGAACTTGCACACAAATCCTTAACATAATGATGTAGAACTCATTTCCACAAACATTTGCTATTTAAATTTAATTTTGTGTACCATATTTACTTATGCTTTTTATTTTGTATTATTATAGATTAAAGAGGCAGTCCCTCTTATGGGTCGTTCTGCAATACTTGGTGAGCAGCGAAACAATTATTTCTGTGATGTGGCTTGTGGCCATGGAAAAACGGGTGACTCTACATATGCCATCACCAAATCAGGATTATTATGTGAATTCAACAATAGACGATTGCTAGACAAATGGGTAGAACTAAGGGTAAATGGAATTTGTTATCTCTATTACTTTAATCTTGCTTTAATTATATTACCTAACTTATCATGTTATCTTGAATCGGTACTCAAGTAAGCTACATACTATTCATTGATTTGTATTTGGAATTCATAATAGCTATATTATCATTTACATTGTATGCTTTATAATATAAATTCTAATTTTGGACTTTCTTACTCTTTTATGGTTTTTCTTTTATATGTGTAGACTACCAGTGCCAACTGCATTGCTCTGGGGGAAAACTTCATTTTTATTGGTTGTGCTGAAGGCATTGTGCGGTGCTTTACTCCCTCAACCTTACAGTTTGTTACAACATTGCCCAGGACCCATTATTTGGGGGTTGATGTGGCCCAAGGGCTATCAATAAGGTACTGTGTTTACATACTTTTCTTGTTAATGTCACATCACAGAACAAAGATACTTATATTATTCTTAATAATTCATATATACTAAATTTCATAACATAAATATTCTATTAAAAAAATTAAATAAAGTTAATTTAAAACCATGCTATGCACATCCATTATTATACATGTTTTAACTGATAACATAAACGCTTGTGCCTTTTATTTCCCCAATCATAAGATAGTTGCATTTTAATAATTTAATTTAAAGCCTCCAAAACTCTTAAGAGACGTTAAGGTTCTCACTCCAGCAAGTTAATCTCTAGGTGCCATGCAAATTTTGTCACTTGAGTAAATATTGAAATAAACCTTTTAATCCGGTTATTGGTCTTGCTGTATTGCATGAAAAAATATTCACTTTGGTGGACATGGTGGCTTAGGCGTCAATCACATCTTTTCTGTTTCTGGTGATTAGGGGGTTGAGGTACAATAATACCCTTCTGGGTATATTGATGGAGATTTTCCCTAAAGGGTTTTCCACTCTGCTTTCACACAGATGCGGGTTTATTTTCTCTAAATTATGCTTTCCTCATCCTTATATCATTAGTGAAAATATGTGGATGTATGGGTGGTAAATAAAACAACTATTCCTTTCATCCTCTATACATATTTCAATTAGGGAACATTATTTAGGAGGAAATAATTCTAATATCAAAGATGCTGATATACAATACATATTTTGTTGGTCCTTGGGACCCTACTTCTTATAAAATTTAGCTCTAAATTGTAATGAAACAAGAGTGGAACTTTCTTAATTTATTTTGCTAGAAAATTAAATATATTGACTATTTTTTAGCCATTTATAACCATTAAATAACCTAAAATAGTGATGCCACCACTATTTGGAATAGGGAAAAGATATGATCTACATATTTTCACTCTTATAAGAGACAAATTATAGTTTTCTAAAAGTATAATTCGTGATCTGTCAGGGTAAACATTTGAGAGTTTAATTAAGGTGTGTTCCTAATGGATCACACTTAAGTTTCTATGACTCTAAGCTTAATTCCTAATTATTCCTTTATCTTAACATTAATATCTATTCATCATTTCTTTCTTCATGTGAAAAAGGAATATTCCAAAAAAATTCAAAATAATGTTTAACTGTGGAAGTGTTAAGAAGTGGGAAGTGTAAAAGTTTAAGAATAAATGATTTGAGAAGTGTGTTTGTTTCTATCTAGGCTTAACCCAACTATTCTTTCAGGTTGGCTTCCTTCACTATCATTTACTTTGCATTATTGTACATTGTTTCTACAATCTGTCTTATTATACATTCCCAAACCATTAGGTACTAATTCATCTTATTATTCATCAGCACTGTTACTTTATACAATTTCTATCAAACATAGAACAAGTACATTTCAAATAACTCCTAATTGAATTGTGTAAAACACTTTAAATCTATAGATGAACATTAATTTTAAGTAATAAATCAGATCATTACCAAAACTATCAGCAAACAATTATAAGAGGTTATTAAAATATGTTGTTTAAAAAAAAATCATAACTAGATACTAACCACAGATTCAACTTGTTTGTGCTATTGACCATACATAGTAAACAGTTTGAAAACTTAAGTTCTTAACTCTTTTGAAATTGTGACAGGAAATTGATTTCAAAATTTATATTTAATTTTTTCTTTGTTGCATATTTACAAATGTTAAAATGTTGCAGACTTTTGTATATATATATATATATCTGTTGTTTAGTACTTTGTATCATTATTTTCCTTTTAATATGAAGGGGGGTAAAATATAGAAAAAGAGAAATTACTCTAAAGTTATGTAGTTCATTTAAACTAAGATACACAGTTTTTTGGGGTCAAAAGTTAGTTTTCTCATATATATGTTATCTAGGACTTTTTTTTTGGTACATTTAACAGAACTTCAAAATATTTCTCTCACCCTTGGTCACAGACAAGGTATACACCAGACCCACAACCTCCAGGTTAAAATGGTTGTGATCACTGGGAGAGCTTGAATCCTTCAACAGGGGGATCATTATTTCCAGACTAGCTACTTGTCTGAAAAGGTTTATTCATTGAAAGGGGGTAAAGGGGTGAGTTTGGGGGGTATTGCTGGAACTGAACTATTGTGTTATGCAGCGTAACTCCTGTAAGGCTGAGGGTCTAGTGTATACATTGTCTGTACCCTTGGTTGATATATCTTCAAAATATTTCAATCACCCTTGGATGAAAATATATATTTAATTAAAAAAACACATGATTTGTATTAATAAATTAATCTAATATTTCTTTATGATTTTATATATATATATATATATATATGGGTGATTCTATAAAAAAGAAAGAAAAATAAGTCCCTAATCAATTTACTAGTAATAAATATTTATATTATTACACATAATTTATACAAAGTTGATTTTAAGCTATTGGTTATAATTAACATGCATTTTTGACAATTTGTAACAAATACAATTAATTAAAAATTAATATATTTCTCAACTACATGGTGTGTCCCAACCTCAACTTCAGGGCAAATTTAATTTAAAATTAAAGTAAACCCAGAGATAAATCAATAAAATGTGGAGGAACAACAATAGTTATAACTTGATAATAGCACAAATTTGTATTTTGTATTTATTATAAGACTGTAAAAAATATATAATACATGTACCCAATCTTTATAACTCAACTTCATGGATTGAGTGATAACTTATTTTATCCCAAATAGAGAGAACTCCATGCAACAAATTGTGTGTTGAAAAAGAAGACATCTCAGTCATGTTGTATGTCTAGTAACATTATATTTGTTTGGATGATTTTTGATTTTTATTGAGAATATTGTAAAAAGAATAAGCATTTATAGAGTGAGAATGCTTATTACTTATCAACACCATGGTTTTAATTTAGTCCTAATTACAAGCATGTTTTAGTTCATATAATTTGAAAAAGGCCACATAAATGATATTGAAGAATTATCTAAACAGCCAAAATGATCTTGCCAGTTTTGGCTCAACAGCCATCTTTAAACTAATATTTTTCACCTCCATGGCAAACTTAAAAAGTGACAAGCCATGAAGTTGAAAGGGAATCATAAAGTTGACAAGAATAACAAATACAGTCATATTTATTAACATAAGACATCTCAAGTTTATATTTAAAAGTAAATATGTCAGGGTTACTTATCCACATTTCAATAGTTGTCTTGATTATAAATTTAAAATGTATACCTGGCCTTAAGTACAATTATTATAACCTGGAAAAATCTCACTTTTAAATGTCTATATATATTGCCTTGTCACCAGACAAATGTAATAAAACTTTAAATTGAAATAAATGTACAGATATCCATTTAAATATTGTAATCATTAAAACACTTCATAGTTATTTAAAATTATCCTCTTTGTATTTATTTATATTAATTTATATTAATCCTTTGCGAATATCCTCAACTCCATGCTAGTTATTTCAACTCCATGTGATGTGAAAAATTTGAATTAAAATATTCCATGATGATTAAAATTTTCAGCTCTGCTATGGTTCTCACGTTGATGTACACTCAAGATTTAATAGCTATATTTTTTTTTAAATCAAGTGCCAAATTTTTACATTCATTTTGCTACACTATTATTTACAATTTCTGTAGAATGACCCATAACAATTATTAGAACATGACTCCCATTTGTAATTAGACTCGGACATATTTCTAAAAATACTCGAGCAGTTTGCTAGCTTATTAACGCCCCTTTTTCCTCAGTATAGCAGCAATGTCCTGGTGAAAAGGCTCTAAATGTTCATCACTAATTACAAGAATTTGTATAGATACAAATGTGAATGTAAGAAGTTAATCTTTAATAATATGTTGCACCCCATTGATTTATATGAATCAAGGAATTTTTCCACACTTTCCTGTATATGTATGAAATAAAGTGCATTGAGCAAAAACAATTTATAATAAATAAATAAAATGATAGAATATTAGGAAAATGGTAGAGCACAAATAAAAGTAGAAACACTAACACAATTTCCTGGCATTTGTTTAAATGTTTCTCAAGAAAGTGTTTAAGACATATTTGAATGCTTTCCAATTTTCATTCAAAATAAAAAAAAGTATCTTAAATTAGTTTCCAAATTTGCAGGCCACTAATAATCCGTTCTTTTATATTTGCCTTAATTGGGGTAATTTTTGCTACAGATATATAAAAATAAATTGGTATACCTATCCTATATGGCTTTAACAATTTTTTTTACTAAACCAAGTTTTATGGATGGGGTAGAATAACTTTTGTAGCATCACCTAAGGGACTGTGTGTGTGTGTGTGTGTAAATATAAATATACATTGAGCAAAAAGTCATATATATATATATATTTGCAATTGGGGTCAATCCCGTGACTTTTTGCTCAATGTTTCCTTTAATATTTCTTGCCCTTGGCTAAGCTATCCCATTTGTAAGTAAAGCAAAAGTACTTTGTGTATCTTAATTGTATGCATAAAAAGTTTGTTATAACTTTCAAGTTACCAGATTCAAACAATGCTTGTCTTGAAATATTTGTTCATGTTCTAATAAGTTTCAGTCTTGTTCACTGCATAAGTAATAATTGGTATGGCGAGATGCATATTACAATTGTGAAAAATAACTGCTTTTGGACTTGTTTCAACCACTAATTGGTCTTTTGATCTCATTCAACCACTCATCGGTCTCTTGATCTTGGGTTATTTAGCAATGATCTTGTCAATTTATGTACACTTAACCAAATCATCAGCATAATACTGAGTAATATATTTTTAACAGTAACAATGATTGAAATATTTTATTCTTCTGCATCAAGTTCAGGCCTGGCAATCATGATCCCAAAAATTCTGCTTTACTTTTAGATATGCTCATACCTCTTACTAAGTCATTGAGCTCACCCTTGGGATAAGATATAGCTAATTGTTTTAGAAGGCTGAAAGTCAGATCTCTAAAGTTCTTCCATTTTGGCTTATTATTATTGTTGCCATCAATGGTCCATTTTTCAGGTGTCTTAGAAACTGGCAAGTCTTGACTGTGAATGGCTGGTCTTATGGAACTGGTGGATATTGTTTACTATGTATAGAATTTAAGGAGCCTCCAGATATTTTATTCAAACAGAAGTAAAAGTCTGTCAAATGATCTTGTCCTCACCAGGCCATTGAAACAGCAAATGCAATATATTTCCAAGAATCCTCTCAAATACACTGCATCAATAACATAGACAAATTGAGGATTCCAAGGTTTATTGGGTTACCTATTTTGTAACTGAAGTAGAGCTCATTTTTTGTTTTGATTAATGATGTAATTTTTTTTAAAGCTAAGATTTAAAAATATAATCAACACACACACAGCAAAAATTTGCCACAACATTTTTAAACTTTCGGAGCTTAATGAAACACTGTACTCACTGTACCACTGATATAAGCTCACTGAAGTATTGGAAAGGAATAAACTTTTATTGTAAGTTCACCGCAAATTGGCCAATTCACATAAAATTCATGCACTCTCAAGCAAGTCTAGGAATTTAAAATCATTTTTTATCCAGGCTGACAGTGATAGAGGATTTTCCGACTCTTATAAATAATTAGCACGCTGTACAGTCGATTTCACATAACTAATTAATACTTCACTGAATCAGTTGAAAAACTACTTGTATGTTTAGAGCTATACCGTAATTTGGTAGAACAGAAGTTATTAATTTAAGCAGACACAGCACCTTTATCATTTCTAATTAGTCTTTTAATTGTCTTCCATATGGTTGATACCAGACAGTATCCCCTCCTCTTGCTCAGTTTCACTAAAATAACTTTTAAAAGACTCACTTCCATTGGTATCAAAGCCAGTATCATAAATTAAAATCTCCTCTCTTTGTTCTTTGATTTGCAGACAGAAAATGATACTTCAAAGTTTTTAAATATAATTTAATTAAATGAAAAACTAAAATCATTCAAAATGATTTTCAGGACTGAACGAGACATTTCTTTAAACACAAGCTACCTGTGAAATTATTAGTATTCACAAACCCTACACAATCAAATATTGTATGAGAGACAGGACAAACACCCACCCCGAGTTGCCTGGTAGCTGTTGTTCATTGATAGCTCAATTAGCTAATGAATCCACATGTCCATCTAAAGACTCTTGCCCTGAACTATGAGTGAATATTGACCTTGAGCATGAGACAAATCCTTAATATATTAGTGGTATAGCATTGATGCACTAAGACAAATGTCCTGAGCTCAATTCCCTTGTGCAGGTGTCACTTTTCAACTAATTTAAAGTAACTTTTCATTTATTTCAGGTGTTAACGTGCACTTTCTCAACCAACTTATTATCTCAGCACATGGCTTCTAGATTAACTTAAATTTAGAACAGAGACAATATCTAGTCCCTGACCATTAATTCATCACTGTGAAGGGTAATCACACATTTCACCATTTATACATTTTTCGGCCTTGCCGGGAATCAAACCCAGGACCCACAGCTCAGTAGACAGACATGCTACCGACTGAGCTAAGTTGTCGTACTTCTATGATATCAAAAGTATATTTTTACTGTGAATCTACGTTAGTCTCACATCAAACCCCTTGTCATTTGTCCACCAGCACTTGGTCAATACATTTGCAGCTAACCTTTATGTTTAAGGACTTTTCCTTATTTCACAATCTGATAATGTTCTGTAATATGCTGACAAGTGAACTTCACACTGAAATATGCTATAACAACCCAGAAAAATGTCTAGCCTTACTTAGTTAATCTATGACATTAATAACTCAAAAGTTCAATGATGTACTTAAAAAATTAAGCCATTTATACTTATCGTAAGCTACCAGTCGAGCTCATTAAACCCTATCTATTTCAAGTCCCTTCTTATGTTGTTCTTTATTCGTGAAAGGAATAGAAAAAATAACAACATAATCAGGTTGTCTACCATTCATGAAAGTCATGAAAACTGATTTTGGTCATGAAAGTAATGAAAAATTCATGAAATTTTTTTCAAGATGTGGATGTTAGATAATTATTTAAGAAAGTGCGCACACATTCATATGGGTAGAAGAAGGAAAAAAAAAAAAATTACTACCCAACTTGGGGAAATCCATCTTTAGTTAAACTTACCATAATCAAAACATCAACCTACTCATTGCAAGTGACATTCTGCAGTGTCTACTTAAAGTGGACTTAACATAATAGACCTAATAATAAACATCATAATACATCTTTATTGACATAAACCCAACTTGAAATATATTGCAATATATTGTATAAACTTGGTATAACTTGATAAGTTTCTAATATAAAAATTATCAATATATTATCTCAAACGAATAAGATCTGGTAACTCCACCCTTGGGTGGGCTGAAATCGACTTTTATAAATAAATATTGTGAAGTTGAAATGACAAATCAACCAAAAGTTTTATTTTCTATTAACAAGTGACTACATTTTTAAATATCTTCTAAAATAACATATTTGGTCCTCTTATCATACCTAATATTAACAATTAACAACTTGGCAATTTCATTACTATTTGATAATGCTTAATTTAAAAAAATATGCTCAATTATTTAAAAATACCATAATGCACCCAATACTGAAAAAGTATATATAATTCTAACTGAGTGCATTTAAAAATAATTAACAAAATTAGTGAAATATTTAAAAAGAAACTCACAATCTTGTTTATGGTCTTACATATTTGAAGTATACACTATTGTTTGATGAAAAGTGCATTTATGGTTGTTGGATATATTTAACATTAAAACATACAATTACGAAGTGTTAGATTATTTTAAGTAGTACTTTATTCCCAAAATATGTCATAGTTTCTTGTGACTTAATTCTTCTGTGAATAAAACCATACCTAGCAACTGTACCAACCATCGAAGAAGCTGCCCAGTTACTAACTTTATACATCTCTCTATAGCCTGTGTGGAACAAAGAAAACGTGTAAACTTGATCTTTGGTATAGTGCTCTTATTCATTAAGGATTTAAGATAATTGTCTGAGAAGCTAACTAAAATCTGAGGAGATGTATAATCACATTTATCCCTATAAATCATATCAAGATAATATTTGACCTTGAGGTTCAATTTAGGAAAAACAAACCCTCTTATAACCTATGTCTGTCGTTTTATAGGCTTAATAATGTGTCTCAATCATAGCTATCTAACATATTAACGTGGCTCAGTTACCATAGACACAAGAATGTTTTCTCAGTGGTAAAAGTAAATATTACATTGTATCACAGTATCCAAAACTGTTTTGAGCCCACATCCAAGTAAAATGATAGTTGTACAGTTTTAAAAATGTGCCTGCAACTTTCTTTATGAGAAGAATGCACTTTTATTTCAAACCCCATTTTGGCATAAACTATAATTATCAATTCAACCAAGGTTCTTAGATTTGAAATAAAACCAACATTACCTACATAAAGTAGCAGTATGCAATTTGCAGCTGTCAGCCACCTAGAATGAGCCAGTTTAATATGTGAAGATTAGTCATATATAAAACACACATAACACATGCAATAGCTTTACACTTTTAATGTAAATAAACTTAATTATTACTTACATTGCTCATTTTGAGTTCTGAAATGTCATTCGATTTTACCAAAATTCACAATTGGGAGTTACAATTTTCTAGCAAGTTTTTAATTGTTCTAGAATACTCTGAAGGTCCTGTAGTGGCTACACTGAGATATTGAAACAAGTGAATCAAAGGAGTTCACTTGCATGTAACTGTATGTTAACGTGTGCAATGGATGTTCTAGTTCTAGGTACCTAACAACCCCGTTTTTGTTCCCAGTATTCACTGATGTGCTATAAGAACCACTAGGCGTCATTTAATTATAGCTTAAGCTGCTTTCAAAAGAAAAATTCAAAATCCTTCATACAATAGATTTTCTCGATCTAAAAGCTGGTGTAATATGGCCTAAATACAAAGAGTTTTGATTCTTAAACAAGAGAGATAATGTTCTTCTATAACAGTCCTTTGATAGTGTCACTCTTCTTTATTTTCTTGACTTAAGATTTTATATTTTCTACCATCAAAGAAGATATTTTGTTTAAATTTAATGAGGTTTGAAATTCCTCACCGACTGTATGCCCCATTATTTAAACTTAATTTTTCTCGATTACATTTGGGCAGTCCTTTGTCATTAGCACTCCAAAATCTTGCACAATAGCTGAAGTAATAGCTTCTGCTATTATATCCGATACATGCAAGTGTTGGAAGCTGCAATTACATTTGAAGACATTGTTCACCAGTTTTGAAAGTGAAATGCTGTGTGTTTCATACACATAGCTCCTTCGGCTAAAATGATTCTGATCATGGTGTAGAAGACTTAATACAAAGATCCTATTTTAATTCGTCAAAATTGATTTGCATACAATTGTAAACGCTAGATTTTACTAATTGTTAGATGTTATTTATTTTATTTATAACTTGTTTCAATAAAGTCAATTTTTCCCAAGACCATTTTTCTGGATGATAGCTTATCACAAAGGAAAAACTGCTCTCTAATAGGTACTTTTCTCTTTTGGTCACAAAAACATCAAGAAAATTATATACATTTAAAGGCAGCGATGTCAAAGAGTTTGATTGTTATATTTCTATTTGTTGGGAAAAACACTATGTGTTATTATGACTGCACGATATTAACTAACGTGGGTGTGGTTAGAGAGAAAAAAATCTGGGTAGAAACAAAAGACTAGTGATAAGCAAGCTATACAAGGTAGAGTTTTCAAGACCACGGTGTAAAAATTTTAGGTTTAGAAACTACTATTGAAAGCAGTTGAGTGTTGAATAATCTATGGAATCAAGAATAGATAAAATTATGGAAATGAATGTGAAGAGGAAGAATAAGGAACTAATCTTCTCGACTCTGGCTTGAACGGGTCATTTTCTAGAATGAAAGGTAGAGCAGGATAAATGAGGCTAGAGGATTTTAATTTTTTTGGGTAAATGCTTGAATGTGTTAGCGAGAATTTGATTTGAGAATTGTAATTGTTCATTGAGAATTGATTTATTATGAAATAAAGCTGCTTGAAGGAAAAAAAATTCAGCCATGTTTAATTTTGTGTCTTTATGAGATAAGTGAAGAGGTTTCATACATTGGTCTATTGGTTTGGGTTGATGGTTTGTGTTTTTTAGATGGTTTGCAAATTTTGATTTGGTCCTATTGATTCTAAATTCAGAAATGTGCTCTTTCTAACGAACCCTAAAACTGCGGCCGGTCTTGCCTATGTAGATACAATTGCATTCACAAGTGAGTTTGTAAATTCCATCTTTTAATTAGTTTGTTCATGTAATCACTGTCACATAAGCACTTTTTTTTATAAAACCAAATAAACTGATTAGAACATTGATAAATCGTGATATTTGTCTTAAAATGATGCCAGCTTAAAATCAGATATCTACAGTCTCAACACTACCTCCCTGCAGCTTACATGTTCTAGACCTTGGGGTGTAAAGCAAGGTCTAGGGGGCAAAGGCGAAATCGATAGGCAACTGAGAGCTTGCCTAATCATGAGAGTATGCTTGACTAAATATCTTGTTTCAACCTGCATAAACAAGTTCCAGGAAGATTTCCTAGCAAAGGGACCTGTGTCATTGAATACAAATATTTAAAGAATGGAACATGTTACATGCTATACTATTTTATCCTAATTTGTAAATATAAAATCACTGTTAAAAGGTATCATATATTTTTCAAATTTCATGAATTTATACACTAAATTTTAACTTCTGCTAGGTATTGTAAAATGAAATGATTAATTTGATGTTTTTGGCCCATCCTACTACTGTGCTCCATAAGACATGTACTGCAATTTAAGAGTGAAACAACCTATTGGTATAAATGAGTGCAAAAAAAATTTCAGGCAAGAGAAAATTGGGCTTTGACAAGAATAATAATTCACGTGCAGACAGTACCATTATTTTTAATGGATCAAAAATTTATCCATTGTTTCTCAAAAAGTGCACAGTAGGGAATATATGCAATAAAAAGAAACATATGGCTGAAATCAAGGTTTCAGAACCTACTATCGATTAAATTTAAGTAACTAGTGAATAATTAAAGAATTACATACCCAGAGGTATTGATTAAATTCTGATAGAATTGATAAAAGTGGGTCAGAGGCCAATACTTGATAAACCTCACAAACTTCTCTGTTTAATCTAGAATAAATATGTTACTCTCCAATAATGGGAAGAGTCGATAGTTGCTACAATTTGAAAAATTGACGGTAAGCCTCATCGTAATGTGCCTGCCAATTGACTTAATATGAGGTTTTTTTCCAAAAATCAACCTCTGATTGGCTGGTAAAAAGAAACATAAATAGCTAACTAATAATAATCTCATCACATACAAAACTTGTGTGTGTGTGTGTGTGTGTGTGTGTGTGTGTGTATATATATATATATATATAATATATATATAGCTGCATTAATTTTCCACATAGTCACCACCAAAATTCAGGCACTTGTTGTACCGTGGCACAAGCTTTTCCAATCCCTCATCAAGGAAAGACGCAGTCAGGGTACCCAATCATTTTTTACTCTAGCCATGAGCTCTTCGTTGGTTTCTAAATGCTGGGTATCCAGCCAGACATTCATCTCTCTGAAACAATGGTAATTGCTTGGTGCCAAGTCTGGGCTGCAAGGGGGTGGTCACAAATCTTGCAGTTTAATTGCTTTGTGGGCTACAGGGTGGGCCCACACGCTATGCAGGAGTATGACACCCTTGGTTAGTATCCCATGTCTTTTGCTTTGGATCAACCTCCAAAGTTTCTTCATTGTTTTACAATACCATCAGAGGTTTATTGTGAAACACTGAAGAATCCTGAATTTTGGTGGCAATTATGTGGAAAAGTAATACAGCTATATAGATAAGTTTTGTATGTAATATAATTTTTAAATCTATTTTTTATTCCTTTTACCAACCAAACGGGGGTTGAGTTTAGAATAACCCTCATATAATCACCAAATAGTAGCCACAAATCTGACAGTACATACAACACACAAATATTTTATCAAAGAAACATTTAGTTTCATTGAAGTGAACAAGGACATATATCATAGAATCCCAAGTCCATTATAAAACACACCACTCTCCTGGAACCCTAATTTTGAAACTTGCGGAAATATTTGCTTGCGAGCTAGCTCGCAACTCATGAACTCGCAAATCGCAGGCTGTACTAAAACAGAGCTAATTTTGAAAGGTTTCTACTATCGTGCGAGTTGGTGTAGTGTTGTTTCGCTTGTGAATGAGTTTTCAATCCGACAACACTGTAAAACCATGTCGTGTGCCAAAGGATTGAGGCGATGAGATGCTACAACACGCCGTTATACAAGATACATAACCGAAAGTAAACCCTATTATTGTATTGAGTGCATCATATAAAACGATTTGTTTAGTTTTATTAGGAAACCATCTTCCCTCTGTATACATCTATGCTTGTTGTAACAAAAAAATTTCAAGTTATATGAGTATATGCAAAACCGTTCATACATATAATGTCCACTTTAGCACACTTGGTAGCGTGCTTGATTCATAATCAAATTTCCACGAGTTGAATCCCACCCCTAGTTGCGATATTTTAATTTTTTTTGTCTGAACTCAAATCACTTTTTAGTAATTAGAATTCATTAAAATATTTTATTTTCGCCTCTATTTTTAAACATAAATATGCCCTAAAGATTTTTATTATTAGAATAATAATTAGCTTGCTTAGCCTTATTTTAAAATGTGTACATTTTTACGTCATAAAACCCATTAATTTAATTTTAAATAATCACCTACATACATACATTTCAAAATTAATGTATATCTTAGACTCTGATGTGGGCCTACCGTTTTTAATTTACTTCCTTTTTAAATTATTTTTAAGGACTATTATTTTAGTCTACGCAGGCTCAAATACCTTGTATACTTCTATAAAAAATATTTAAAACAAATTATATGCTTACTAATACGATACTTTAAAATCAAAGTTTAAAGTCCCATAAATAAAAATAAAGAGTTAGGGTTGACAGGATTTGAACACGCTAACTCTAGATTATGATACGGCCACTCTACCGACTCAGCCAAATTAACGGTTGAATAAACTTGAAAAATGTAGAATATATAATTATATTTTCACCCAAACAAATCTTTTTATTGGAGGATTGTATAGTGTACAAAGCACTCATATTTTTTCCTTCTGTAAACCTATTTTTTACAGTGGTAGGTTTATTTCAACAAAATCACTCTCAGAAAGCTACAACCGAAGAGGGGGATGGCATCCATTTTGTTATTTTACTGCCAACTCGATAGACAAAGCCTCTCTCGCACGATGTTTGGCTGGCGAGTAGAATCCGCTCGCTATTTGATTGTGTGACGTCAGTTTTCGCAGCGCAGAAGTTTCAAAATTAGGGGTTTGCAAGATTGTGTGCGAGATGAGAGAAATACGCTAGTGAATCGCTACTCGCACGTTTAAAAATTAGAGGCCCTGGTCTGGGTCACTCATTGACCCACCCATGCTCTGACAAGAGGAAACACAACCTTACTGATCAAGGACCCAGTAACTAGTCAATTCTCGCAACAAGTCAGTCAAATCATCACCCAACCTAAAACTTGGTGCTCAACCAATTGCTTACAATAAATAGCCAGAACAGCCTGCTACCTTAACAGTGCCAGTGAGACAGGGAAAGAAGACTCTCTTCACGTACGAAACTCTTAGAAAAGTTAGGGTGGCTGTACACAGATACAGCTCATAGTATAAGACATATGCTGGAAAGAAATATGAGATTACAAAGGCACTGTTCATCAATTGCTTATAGATTTAAAAAAAAGTATTTGATTCCGCCACAAGGAAAAAATCATTAATATTTTATTTGATTTCATAATATCCAAAAATTTGCTAGTTCTGCTCAAATGTGTTTAAACGAAACTTGGGAGAGGGGTGGGGGGTTGGAAAATAAAGTAACTGATACATTTGAAATTCACATTGATATCATACAAGGAGATTTCTTATCCTCTAAACTATTTCACTTTGCACTTGAACATTTAGTTAGGTCATTGATGGATAAAATTAAAGTTTTGAAATTAAATGGTGATAATCATTTATTGACTTAAAAAAAATGAGGATTTACTGGATGATGAGGTGATAATTAAAATGAATGCAGTACTTTTGTCAAAATAAAGCAAAGAAATAGGTTTAGAACTAAATATTGATAAAACCAATTATATGACTATATTGAAACAATCCAAAGGAATGGAAATCATAATATCAACATGTGTTTTGAAGTAGTTGATGAATTTAAAAAATAGGGATTTATACTAACTGATAGGAATGAAATTCAAGAGTAGTTCAAAAACATAATTCATACAGGCATAGCTTACTATTATTCAGTTTGTAGTTGTTGTCTTGTCTGTCCCAAAATATTAAACTCAGATTATAAAAAAAATATAAATCTTACATGTTGTTCTTATGACTAAAGCATCATCTCTCTCTCTATACCAAGATTATAAATTGAAAGTTTTTAGGAACAAAGTAATGAGAAATATATTAGGGCTGAACTAACATGAGTATGGCGAAAGTTACTTAATGAAGAACTTAATGATTTGTATGTATTCCCAAACAATAACCCTCCAGCTGACATGCTGAGTTATAAGGAACCCAACTTTCATTTTTATTTTACTGTGGTAACACTGTCAGGTGTCTCAGAAACGTGTTACTCTTTATAATTCCTCTTTGGTACCTATTCCATATGCTGGTATAGTTGGAAATATTTATTTATCTGTAAATTGAAGTTATTTGGGGGGGGGGGAGGGGGGGATCATATGCGCATGAAATATACCTCACGTGCCAGCTCAAGTAATGCAAGCTTTTTTTATTTATTAAATTTATATTTTAACAATAATTCCATTATTTATTTTATCACAAACTAACTGCTAGTTGCATCTTTTGTTTTTTTGTTTGCTAATAGAAGCGACAGTCCTGGTGAATTTACAGTCCAAGCTCTGAGGGCTTTGTATGCCTTAAAAATAATTTAATTTGTAAGTTGTGTACTGACGTAACAAATTGTTTTTTGAAAGTTCATCTACTCATAATGAAGACAAAAAACCCAACATACTACCCTCTTGGAATGATGTCTCCTTCAGAAGTTTGTAAAATATTACAAGAATTATCAGACTAGGACCAAGGGTGATTCTAGTTCCTAAATTAAAAAAAAAAAAGAGTATTTTTTACCTTTTTTTAAAATATAAATTGTATGTGTATACTATTCATATTGTATTTACATTAGTAAAATTAGGGAAGTAATAAGCTAAACAGTAAATTATGGGAACGATCTTAAAATATAACTTGTTTGAATAAACATTTTATGTTATAAAATATGGCACTAGCTATTTACGAACCAAATAATCAATACAATCCATCAATTAACCTTATTTTATTTACTTGACTCTTTAAATCGTCTCAAATTAAAACAAAATATACAGAAAAAATGTCAATCCTAAAAGTATCAATAGAGGTCTGAAAACTGACAGGAGTATAAAATACCCTACACACCTGTTTGTGTTAAATATATCAGCACACTCACTTGAGGGTTAAGGCCCACAGTTTCAGGTGGGTCATATGGCACAAATGAGTGATGATGGGGGCGTGTGCACAAATTTAGTAGGGGAACAAGATTCTCATGGGAGGATGATGTGAAAATGTATTTGAAGAGGGTTGGGTATAGATTGGAGGTGTTTAATTATAGGGTTGAATGTTGAGCACACATTCTTGCAGCCATGTAATTGTTTTTAAATATCCACTTTTACTCTTTATAAAATGTAATTTGAAGCTATATTTCCAATTTCTCTCTTTTAGTCATATGGCAGTACATCCAACGAATGCCAAATACCCAGATGCTGTTGCACTTGCTTATGACCCTCAAAACTGCAAGCTTACTTGTATCTACAATGACCACAGTATGTACATCTGGGATGTACGGGATATTAAAAGGGTAAGAATATTTGACATATCTCTACAACTGTCCTGTTTTAAAACATATTCAATTTGAGAAATATATATGTGATCACATTATATATTCAGTATGTTCAACAATTTTGAGGTATAGCAAATGTTTTACAAGAAATTAAATCTGTGAAGCAGAACATACCTAATTACTTAAATTGTGTATGAACACTGTTAGATTTTTATTTAGTATAATCTTTACACTATCATTTAATACTAACAAGGATATAAATTTCAAAAGTAGATTTGATTCTCCTTTACATGTCATTCTGGACTTCAAGAATAAAGAAAATGTTTTCTATTTTAATTATCTTTTAAGGGTGTTATTCAAAAACAATTTGAAGAATTAATTTAATGAATCATATAAATTGTGTGCTTTCTTTAAATGTAGACTCAAACTAATCTTGATTCAATTTCATTTATTAGCTAGACCTTCTATCATATAAAAATATTTTAAAAATATATATAATATGTACGTATTTTATAAAATAAATTTAAATGAAGTAGTATAGACTAGTGTACCTTATTGCAAAATTCATGGCCATTATCACTATGGAGTATATTTGGAGTGCTAAGTGAGCAAATTATGTCTAAAATAACGTCTGTTACTTCAATTGCTGTTTTCGTTTTTAACGGACATAATACAAGGAACTTTGTCAATTGATTGTGGTAATTCAGGATTAACTTGTAGTCTCTATTATGCTCCATTTGCATGTCAATAAGATCTACCTAAAAATAAAAATAAAACTATTACCATTTTTGCACCAGGAAAGCCAACTATAATCAAATAATTAGTACTATGAACTAATAAAATATTATTATAAACTAATAATATTATTTCAGACAAAATATTTTCCATCCAAAATAATATTTACTTAAATATTTTTTCAGTTGACAGAAATACAAAAATGATAATGTGTAGCTAAAATCAGGAAAAGGTATTTAAAAAAATACACAATTAAAAGTTATAACAATAGTAATATGAATAAAAGTATTGAGCAAAATTGAAAAAAATATTAATACCTGACATCGTGAATTAAGGGCAGGTATGACCATTTGTTTTTACCACAGGTTCTTTTCCTTTAACCTTCTTCTTTAGCACGCACAATTGGCATAGGTTTAAGTTCACATTAAATTACTTCCCTCATTATGGGACCATATTTTATTTTTGATTATACTTCCATAGCTTTTACTTTTTTATGGTCTAATTTAGTATGGGCAAACTCATTTATATCATTTATTTCACTGATAGGGCAAAAATATTTATTTCTGAGTGAACATATTCTATTGCTTGAATAAACTTCTCGCTGTCCCCTGAAGCAATAATGTCAAAGTGTTTAAGACAATAATAATAGTCAATAAAGAGATTCTATTCCATTTTTTCTCCCTTGTCTCTTTCACAACCTCTTTGTATCAATGTATCGATTATCACTCATTTAAAGTGATCTACTAGTCTTATGACACAGCAATTCCTTTAATCTCCTCTCAAACCCCACCCTGATCATGTTAGTGTCTCTTAAGCCTCATGTAAACTGAGTGATAAGAAGACAGAATATGGAGTGTGTACGGAGGGAGAACATCGACAATTTGGGACTTGTCACTACAGAGATGACTCTTAGTTGTGATTGCATTATTCGTCAATACATCAAGCGAGATAATTAATACTTCATATTATGGGTACAAGCAACATACTCGGAACGTGTTATGGGTTTGACTGGAATGACTACAACACGTTGTGAGTATTTTACAATACCCATAAAGCAAATAACAATACGACTAAGGCTATTGAGCAAATTAAAATTAACAGAACGATAGCAAATACAGGCCAAACTAGACCCCAGGGATGGACTGGACCACGAGACATCGGGAAATATCCTGGTAAGCTGATTTGATTTGGTCTGCCACAACTACTTTAAATAAATTCATTCAATTCAAAACAAATTTTTTATTAAATTTTAATCAAGAGTTTCTGTAGGTCTGAGATACCTGGAATACATCTTCATGAATATATGCAATGGCACTAAATTAATGTAAAACCATCATGTGTGTTGTTTTTATGTGTGTCTATAAACAATTTCTTAAGACAAACCTAAAATCACACAAATAGCAAGTGGAGGATTATTTTACAAACCTAAATATATATTAATACAGTTAACCAACTATTGTCCAAGCATTAAGAAGCATTTTTGTTCATGCCACTACAAGGTAGAAACCAGGGTGTGGAGCCTGTATGCCAAGCCCTTGACTCTTCTATTTTTTCTCTCCGACTCCACTTCATCTCCAACACTGAGTCCTTAATAAATGACGAATGTGTATTTTTAGTGATAACAAATTTACTGCAGCAAAATGCTCCAATAAAGATTATTTTATGGGAATATTTTGTTTGCATTGTGAATTTATATTTGAATAAATTTGTCAAACAAAATGACAAACATTGGTCCTAAAAAATAAAATGTATGATTTTATTTATTTATTTATTTAGCACCGCATCTTACTACCCGTTCGGATTATACGCTTAAGTACTAAACGCTAATGGGTTAAGAATTGGGGAGGTTGAATATAGGGTAAGTGAACCCGCATTTGTGTGGAGGGAGAGTGGAAAACCATTTAGGGAAAACCACTTCCAGTTCACCTGACCGAGATTCGAACCTTGATCTCCCGTCCTCGGCAGTCAAGCTCAACACGACTAGCGCGTTAGTTAACTATGCCACCAAGGTGGGTAATGTATGAATTTAAAATTACATTTTTACGATATATTGTTATAATATCATGAGATTTTATTTTGAAGCTGGAGTTGAAGCCAGGACTTTTTACTGATTTCAACTCCGATTCCACTCAAAACTATTCTGATTCCACAGACCTGGAAGAAACTGATCATCAATAATATAGTTAAAATTTCTCAGTAATAAATTAACAAATAATAAAGATATAAATACTTCACCTCAGTATTTCAGCTTACACTGAAACATAGTGTCAGTGGTAGATATTATTATATGCTAAATACCATCATATTAATTTTTAGTCCTGGGCCATTTGGAATTTGCCAGTCTATCCTATATAGATCTATATACCATTTAGGTATAATATACAAAATAGTACCCATGTGTTCATCTATATTTTTTTTTCTAGCCTGAACTGATGTTTTAAGCTTTATATAGACTCACACCATTTTAGCACATAATATTCATTTAAATGAAAAATCACAACCTGAACAAGGGAATCAAACCCGGAACCTTTACCTTTGCAATGTTTAACCACAGATCCATCCTGGTTTCAACTATCACATACACATGAATTAATAAACTTATAATATTGTTTAACATAAATTTTTAATTTAATTCTTTTGTTTAAAGGTTGGCAAATCATACTCATTTTTATTCCATTCTGCGTGTATATGGGGTGTGGACATGTACCCAGTTTTAGAGGACAATACCACTTCAGCCATGCCACATGGTTGTTTTATCACTTGTTCCAGTGATGACACAATTAGGGTGTGGAACCTGGATCCCAGTCTTCCATTGGTGAATGAAACTTTGTACAAACGAAATATTTATAGCACTGTAAGTAAAGCCTAATTTATTTTATTGTTTGATGTTTGTTCATTTCAATTTTCTTTTAGTTTTAAAGTTATTTGGAATAGAACACTAGGCTAAATCATGGTTTAAATTATAGGGATAGACAAGTACACCTACCTTGATGATACTGGAGTAGAAATTGTTTAGATAGAACACTAAAGAACACACAATAGATAGAACACTAAAGAACACACAAACACATTTCTAAGGACAAGCTTTCACTGTCACAGCTTCATCAAGGTCAAGAGAGTAGGCTCATGCTCTTGGTTGAACTGCAATGTTAACTGTCCACACCCTGACTGTTTTTCAGTTATTATATCACTGTATAGATGGCAGCACTATGAATAAATAGATAAATAGAAAAACTAAAAATTGTGTTTTATACTGTATCATCATCATCATCATCATCATCATCATCATCACATATCACATCATCATCATCATCATCACATCACATCACCATCACCATCACACCATCACCACCATCACATCATCATCATCATCATCATCATCATCATCATCATCATCATCATTATTATTATTATTATTATTATTATTATTATTATTATTATTATTATTATTATTATTATTATTATTATTATTATTATTATTATTAAAAACTCGAATAATAATTGCTTGAATGTGATCGCGTGGAATGTCAGATCTCTAAAAAAGAATTGGAGGGAAATTTATTTTTTGTTAAATACGGTAGCTAATTTTTTTGATATTATCATACTTACTGATACGTGGATAACAAATGAACAAGTAAATCTTTATAACATGGAAGGATATAACACTTATAATTATTGTAGGGAGAAAACCCGAGGTGGTGGAGTAATTTTATTTGTAAAGAACGCACACAGCTTCCATTTAAACCCACAAAACACAAAACACTTTGAAAGCATTAAAGGGACACTGATCACAAGTCAAAATAGAAAATACAATTTAATAGCTTTATATAAACCACCAGTTAGTAATAAGTGTGACTTTATACAAGAACTTGATGAGAACTTAGACCGCTATCCTACAAAAGAAAACCTCATTGTAGCAGGTGACACAAACATTAACATAAAAGACAAAAATAACCCAGTCCATACTAGATATGAAACTTTGATGTCAGAAAAGGGCCTAAAAAATGTAATTAATAAGTGTACTCGGAAAAAGTTTCTAAAAACAATTTAGTTAGATCAGTTATTGACCACATATTTATACGTGTATCTAAAGATCATTATGATGTAACACCTGGAATAATTAGTATAAAAATGTCAGATCACTACCTTACAGCAATGAAAATAATGTATAAAAATACACCAAATAAATTCTCACTGTCTCCCGCAATCAAAATACTAAAAATAAATAGAAAGTCTGCATTAAGCAAACTAAAAGAAGTTAATTGGAGAAACCTGACTACGGACTTACAAGACGTGAACACAAAATATGACAAAATAATTTTGACTTTTAAGGAAGTATATAATACAACAAATTGGCCAATCTCGAACAAAATACAACCAACGCAATTTGGATTAATACATACCTTTTAGGAAAAATTAAAATCAGAGATAAACTCTATCATCAATGGAAGTCAAATCCAACCAATATAATTTATGAGCAGGAATATAAAAAGGAGAGGAAAAAGGTAAAAATAGCTATAAACAAAGCCAAAATTAAACACCATAGGAAATTATTTAGGGTCTTAAAAGGTAACATGAAAAACACATGGCGCGAAGTAAACAAAGTTATAGGTAAATGTAGCAAAATTAACATAGATGAAGAGCTTACGCACACATTTAAAAATACAGAGAACTTGAAAACTGTGTGTAACAATTTTGCTTTTTCTTTTGACAATGGAATAATTGAAATATTGCATAAATGTGATATAAAACTACTTACAAAATGGAAGACACAATAGCCAACACTTCATTGCTCATACCTAAAACTACATGTACAGAAATTAATAAAACTATCTCGTCACTGGAACAAAACAAATCACCAGGCTATGATAACATTACAATGATGGAAATACGAAAGATAGGACCAAATTTAATTCCGGCACTAGTAGACATAATAAACACCTCTATAACAACTGGCATATTTTCCAACCAAATGAAATGCTCTCTTATTAGACCCATTTACAAAGGTGGGAGCCATTTAGACTAAGGTAATTACAGACCAATAGCAATATTACCAACTTTTGAGAAGATATTAGAAAGATACATGGCTAACAAATTGACAGACTATTTAAATAAATTCAATATAATAAACCCAAGACAATATGGATTTCAAAAACACAAAAGCGCTAAAAACCTTCTGGGACATTTTTCTAATAAAATTAACAACCCCTTAACAACAATAAGCATGTTTTGGCCCTATTTATTGACTTCAAAAAAGCATTTGACATGCTTACATTGATACATTATTCTCTGACAAGACGTGTTGTAACGATATTTCTCTCAAAATATTGATACAAATGCCCAGCCGGCTACAGGATGAGTTGGGGGTGGGTTGGAGCTTATGGTAACTAGCGAGGTGTAGTGAAGGGAAAAAAAAAACCTCAATTACACGAAACGTCAAGGGGGTACCTGACGCAAAGGGCGCCACTTGATTTTATCTATTTTGGGAACCAAGACCCATTAAACCTAAAATAGGGTTGAATTTAGAGTCGGCCGCCAATTACGGTGACCGCAAGAGAAATCCAATTTAACTCACTACAACTCGTTAGTAAACCTTAAAAATGAAATGTCGAATACACTGAGAATTACTTTAAAAATTTTAATATAAATAAGACTTTGGTTAGAGGGTTTCACAAAATGGTTTACATAAGGGAAATTTTGTAAGTACATAATGTTGATCAAAAACATAGGGAAAAGGAGATTTGTTTGACAAAAAAAAAATTATTATTAGTGTAAGTTAAGCTAAAGTTAAACAATGGTAAAACCCTCTTAAATAGAATTCCAGGGAAAGACCTAAACCAAATTAGGTGCACTTTATCAATCAAAAATATCAACTAAACTTTCTAATTCCTGAATAGGCTTAAGCAACATCAAAAGTGTTAACTACAGATAAGTATATACCTCTAGACACATACACAATCATATATATATGTATACATAGGCTCTCCAATAAGCTTCTTGAACACACAAACAAAAAAAACAGGGCACAAGCTTAGGCACGAACCCGGGATTCATACCGCACTCCCCGCTGAGGTGGCTAAGCATTCAATTATTAAATTACATAAGTTGAGGGTCCAAGCTAGTCATTAGTTAAACCAGTCATGGCCTAACATGAATCTTAAGATTCCAAAATGGGGTAAAATGTATCCTTATGGATTTATTCACAGAAATGAAGGACAGTTCTAGATTGAACTGCCAGTATAACTTGCATGGCTTGGCCCAGTTTGGCCGCTTGTGGAACTGTGTGAGGGACCGGAATCTCCTCCCACAGGATCATGGTAGCCACCAAACTCTTACATGTCCTTCGGGACTAAATGTCTGGGAACCGGATAAAAGAGTCTTATCCGTGTAGCCCGGGTGGGAAGACCCTGAGTAACATCACATGTGTTAAAAAGTAATAGTACTCAGTTTACCTACATGTACATTAATGATACAACAAAAAAAAGTCACAAGGAATATAATTTAAACAATAATTTCCTCAATCATGAAAAGAGGTGTACTCTATAATAATAATATAATAAATTCACAGATCAGGCACATTTAACTATGTTTGTGCTGTCTGCCTAAGTATGGGGGTCCAATCACAAGAACCAAAGCCGGTTATGGCAATTTGAAATTCAATAAGCTGGCCTATTTCTACATCTAGGCTCAAAATATTAATATGTGTATAAGTTATATAAATATAATCATAAACTGGCTACGAATTAAGCGCAAACGTCAGTGTTCCTGCTCCAAGTGAACATGCGCTGATCATTACAAAACATATTTCTCATCCACATGGCTGATAAGTTTAATAAACAGGAAAAGCTTTAATTAATAAGACGCACAAGTAAAAAAAAAAGTTATACACTTACCCATGAAAGGGGTTTCTTCAAGACTCAATAACTTGCAAATTTTAAAATTAATAACACAAGAAAACAAACTCGAAGCTAGAAAACAGCAGTTGGAAAATAGTATCTATACGTTGGAATTACATTTTGATGGTAGTCTCAATCCTCCTTTTGCACATCCATGGCGAACAATGGTGGATAATTCCTGTCTTCACCTCGTATTCATTGGCGTGCGAATGCCCAGCATTTTTATTTTTCCGAACTCGTAACACATCTGACCTTCCTATTTTCTCAACCATCTTGCCCCTCCCTTTCTCTTGTTGCCAACCCTTACTTTCAGCTCTCTAGTTCAGAACACCAAATGGGCGGCGCTAGTAATCATCTTGAGCTGCTTCCAAGCAACTTTTTCCCCTGTAGATAGTGAATAATTGTAGTGGCCATCTACAATTATTCTAGGGTTTATAAACTAGCCAAGCTGAAAACTGATGAAATAAATTTCATCACAGTGTATTAATCACAACTTGTGAATGTGAGGAATGCCAGGCCTCCATCATGGTTCGGATTCCACGTTAAACTCTAGGTCCTCCATTTCATCTCACAATCACCCATCCATTGCACGTTAGCGTAAGTGCGTATAACCCGAACGGGTAGTAAGACGCGGTGCTAATAATGATGATGATGATGATGATAAATTATTGAGATCATTAAAAATGATTGGAATTGGTGGACCGTACTTAAGATGGTTTAGATCTCACTAACAGACTATTCTATGTACAAATTAGCACTCAAAAAAGTGAAACCAAAGCTACAAATATGGGAGTACCATGAGGCTCAATACTAGGACCTATTCTATATCTAATTTATGTCAATACTATTACAAGACAAGTAAAGCATGGACACATCTACCTATACGCAGACGACACCGCAATACTGACTATTCACGAAAACCTCCAAATAGCAGAACACAACCTGCAACAAGACTACAACGAGATACAAATATGGACTCACGATCATCGTCTAGTAATAAATGCAAAGAAAACTAAAGTTATACATATTTGTTCTCCTAAAATGCACCATACAAGAGTCACTATTACGCATCACAGCTATAATTGTTTACATAACCGGACACAAACATGTTGTGACTGAATCGAAAAACTGGACGCAACAGACAGTCATACTTACCTTGGACTAATAATTGACAAACATCATAAATGGGACAGGCACATACAAAAACTTGAGAACAAACTAAAAGGATTGACATATGTTTTTTTACCATCTTATAATGTACTTGGTTATCAAAACGATAGTAATAATATATAAATCATTAGTTCAATCAATAATATCTTATGGCATTATCCATCTGGGGAGGAACAACAGAATGTTATACAGTCAAAATTTCACATTTACAAGAAAAGATTCTGAAAATTATATTTGGTACCAAAAATGCTAACAAACAGACATGCATTCAACATAAAATTCTACTTCTTAACCAATTATATGAGTACAGCCTCTTTATAGGATATTACCATTCCGATAAATAAAAGCAAATAAAAACCCATTCCCTTAACACCCGCTCATTTCTAACAAAGAAGTGTATACAATCGGCAAATACTCTAATTATTATGGTAAACAGGAACTGAGATGTACCATCCCCAAATTGTTTAATTTGCTACCACCAACACTCCGAGAAATCCCTCATGTAAACATAGCAAAAAGTAAAATTAAAGACTGGATACTTCAAGGCATGCTTCAAACAACTATATTAATATTTTTGAGAGGAAATGTTATGATATGTGTAAAACTCTTTGTTTTTTTAAATATTTTTATTATTATAATTTCTTATGTTTTTTTGTATTATTTAACTGCAAGACCTGAAGATGTACCTTTAGGTACTTCGGGATTGTATCAAAAAATCAATTATGTAATTTTCTTTTAAATCTAAATAAACATTGATTTATTATTATTATATTTATTATTATTATTATATTATTATTATTATTATTATTATTATGACATTGAATGTAATAATAAGTGTGCTGGTAGGAAGGAGAAGAATTACCTAGGGTTGAGGTTAGGGGCTTGTCTGGATTTGATGATATATTGATGGGCTGGTTCCCATATCCTTAGTTGTGAAGGGTTGCATATTTCTTTGTTCAAGGATTTGACCACTTTGGTTGTGTAACAGTAATTAAAGTCCAGATTATGGTTTTCAGCATGTGATGCTACAGGCTTATCTTTATTCTTCATTTTTGTGTCATGTCGATGACCATTCATTCTCCTTCTTAGTGTTTCTGTTGTGCTTGGCACTGGTTGCATTCCAGTTGGTAGATGAGGTTTTCGGAGTCACAAGTATGGTGGCCTTTTATTTTAGTTATGTTGTTGGAGAACGAATTTGTTGGTTTATGTATAGTGCAGGTTTTGCAGGGGGGTGTGGTTGCAGGGAAATGAACCTGATATTTGTTTGGGTTCGCGTTGAATAGTGGGGTCCGGCATTTTGGCTTTTACAAGTAAGTTGCTTAGATTGGCTGGTTGTTTATAGGTTACTTTTGGAGGCTCCTTGAAGATATGTTGTGTAGTGGTGGAGGATTGCAGTATGGGGAAACCTGTTTTCAAGAGATTGTTGAGTTGGCGGAGTCCAGGATGGTATGTAGTGACCAGAGGGATGATGATGTTAGTTCCTGTTGATGTTGTGGGCCCGCTATTTTGAGCTCTGTCTATTTGACTACACACCAGTGCCTTGGGGTATCCTTTGTTGATAAAAGCTTGTTGCAGTTTTTTATTGTATTGTTAAAGGTCATTGGGGTTGGAGAAAATTCTTTTGGCTCTAATGGCTAGGCTATGTTGGAGTGATCTCTTTGTACTCATGGGGTGGCAGCTGTCATAATGGAAGTATTGTTGCTGGTTGGTTTCCTTTATGTGCACAGTTATTTTCAGGTGTCCCTGATGGAGTGTGGATATTTTCTAGGTAAATCTTAGCAGTGAAAATTTGTTAAGATCTGCCAGGAAGGATTCGAGTTGCTGAGTGGTGCTGTTCGAGATCATAAAGATGTCATCAATGTATCTGAACCAACAAAGGGGCTGTAGTGGTTGTCTGCCCAGGAACATACGTTCCAGTCTATCCATGTACAAGTTTGCATATGAGGGGGCCATGCGCGTTCCCATGGCAGTACCTTTAATTTGTAGCTAGATTTTGTCCAGAAATCTGAAGTAATTTTTCTCCAAAATGAAATTTGATAGTTTTATCAGGAATGTGGTAGTGGGTCTGGTACCAGAAGGACGTTGTTGAGATATTCCTCTATTGCTGCGAGTCGTGGATATGGGGGATATTGGTGTAGAGTGATGTAACATCAATTGAGACCAAGATGGCATGCTGTGGAAGAGGAGTGGCCAGTGTATGAAGTCGTTCTTGAAAATGATTAGTGTCTTTGGTGTAAGATGGTAGATTTTTGACCAGAGGCTGCAGGTGTAAGTCCACAAGTGCTGATATGCGTTCTGTGGGTGAACCACATCCTGATACAATTGGTCGGCCTGGAGGAGGGAATGTTCTCTTGTGGATCTTCGGAAGTAGGTAACACTATGGTGTGGCAGGTTTCTGGGGAGTTAAATTTTGTACAATCTTTTCAGTGAGATCTTGATATTGCGTTTCTTGTTGGATAATCTGTTGTAGTTGTTTGTTATAATTATCGGTAGAGTCCTGATTTAACTGGGTGTAAGTTTGGGTGTCATAGTTGCCTCTCAGCTTCATTGACGTAGTCCTGGCGGTTCATAACGATACTGTCTTTACCCTTGTCTGCAGGTAAGATTATTATGCCTTTGTTGTTAGGGAGTGATCAGAGGGCTTGACGTTCTTGGTTGGTCAGATTTCTATTTCTCGCGAGTTGGTTTTGAAAATCCGGAGTTGAGACATTCTGTACAACAAAGTTTATGTATTGTTCTACCGGATGGTCTTGAGGTAGTGGGGGTGGGTACCAGCTAGACAGTGGCTCAAACTTTTTGATGGCGGGGTTTATGGATTTGGAATCATCTGCAGTGTAGGGGTGCTGAGAAAAGTAATATTTGATACGGAGGTTTCTGACAAATGTAAGAACATCTGCCACAAGGATGAAGTGTCCAAAGTTATGGGAAGGAGCGAATGTAAGGCCTTTTGACAGGATGTTGTCTTCATGTTCAGATAGCTTGTATTGAGATAAGTTAAGAACTGCGCTGGTCGGTATCTTCTTTTTTGGTTGTTTAGCGGGTCTAATTTTGGGGGGTAAAGTTGGCAGAGTATCTATGGGAGTGGGAATTTTCAATATGGAGGCTAGGCTGGGCTTTTCCCCATTAAAGGGGCTTTGATCTGTTGAGTAGGCCTAGAGACTATTGTTTTGTCTTGCTGTTGGATAAACCCTTGTTCTTTAAATCTAGTCACACACAGTTTGGAGAACTTTAGTAATTTATTCTGTGCTAATTTCTTCAACAATGAGTTGGATGTGGCTAGTGTGTTGATTACATCCACTAGTTTGTCTGGATAGGCCATAAGGGTGACTTTAATATGAGAAAGCAATTGTGTATGGTGGTGTGCTAGTTTATACTTGTACAGCATTAGGATATTTGAGGTGAGATGGCTAGATTGGTATTGAACAGTTCTAGAAATTATAGGTCTCATAAATCTTGACATTCCTCTCAGACGAGGTTTGAGTTCTAGGCCTTTGCTGTTAGGCCTAGAAGTAGGCAGCCTTCTAGAAAGTATATATGGCAGAGAATAGTGGCTGATTTGAATGCATGTTGTTTGATGGATTTGATTTGACCAAGTAAAAATAAATTAGACATTGTAAACACAAGAGTAAGAATAGCAGACAGGAAGGTTAGAATAGTGTTGAACATAACCAAAAGAAAGGAATAAGGGGATAAAGCCAAATAATGGCAGGAAAGAAAGGAGGAAAGTAATATAAATATTAAGGTTATTTGGAAAAAGCTATTCCAAATAACCTTAATATAAATTGTGAATTACTGCTTTTAAATTTTGGAATTAAATTTTGATTTGAATAGCTGTTTTGCCAATACTTATTTTTGTACACAAATAGATCCTGTTACTTGAACCTCCAATCAAAGGGAATTTATGAGGGTGTTCAGAAAGTAATTGATCATGGCAGCTGTGTTACATGAGGGTCCATGTTGTTGCATGTGCAGGGCATTAGAGTAATTCATTACAAAGGAACAACTCAATTGTTTAGAGTTCTGTGATTGTTTACATCTGTGTAGTTGTTCTTTAAAATGAGCAATAAAACCAATAATCCCTCTATGTGTGAGCTCTGTGCCATGATAACATTTCTTCACTTAAAAAACACAAATGCAGGGGAAATTCATTATCAGCTTTGAGCTTTGTCAAGTTTATGACCCTGCAGTAATAAGTGAAGGTAAGGTAAGGAAATGTAGTCATGAATTTAAAAATGGTCATACATATGTTCATGACAAAGAACGGAGCAGCAGGCCTTCTGTTATTTCTCCACACTTAGTTGAATGTGTGGACAAAAAGATCCATGAAAAAAGACGCTTCATGCTTTCTGAACTCTTATCAGTTTTTCCCTAGATTTTGCGTACTGTTCTGTATGAGATTTTTTTTTACTGAGAAGCTTCATTATTGTAAAGTCAGCGCCCAATGGTTGCCAGAGATGTTGACAGACATTCACCAAAAGCAACAAATGGCATTGACCCCGACATTCCTTGATTGATGGTGACTAGAGATGAAATTTCATTTTGCACATTAATGTTGAAACAAAACAGCTGTTTATAAAATAGATGCACACAGTGTCATGAATTCCCATGAAACACATGCAAACGTTTTCAAACGAACCTGGAACCTGTAACAAAATCCTGAAGTGTACTGCCACACACTGAAAAAACTTATGCAGGCCATTCAAAATAAAAGGTGTGGTTTGATGTCATCTGGCATTGTCCTCGTGTATGACAACTCTTGACCACACACAACAGCTCACACCATCAATCTCCTTGAGGAGTTTGGTTGGTAAGCGTTTGATCATCCATCATACAGCTCGGACCTTGTGCCAAGTGACTACCATTTGTGCTTGGCACTTGAAGAAATTTCTCGGCCCCTAATGCTTCAGGGACAGTGAGTGACAAGCTCAAAAACATAGTCTGGGACTGGCTGAACTCAAAGGCAACTATCTTCTATGACATGGGTATACAGAAGCTAGTGCCACATTATGACCGATGTCTGAATTTCTGTGGTGACTGTGGAAAAACAGTCTTAAGTTCATATATTAATTTTGGCAGTAATAAAAAAAATTCTATTTGGTTTTTAATAGCTAATCAGCCTGTGCAATGCAAAATGTTCGGTGCATTTTGTTCCGTTAAACAAGGGAACGAGGAAGACAGCTGATTTGTGTGAAAGGGTGTGGTCATGTGTGGTTGTGTTTTGTTCAGTCCTGTTCGGTGCGGTGTGTGCCCACTCAATTTAAAGCATGCAATCAAGAGAGCTCCACACATGACCACACAAAAATGTTTTGTTCTGTCATGTCTTGTTCGGTGTGGTGTGCATCGGGGCTAAGCGTGAAATCTTTTGTACCTATTTATAGTTGATTTTTCAACCAATATGTTAATAAAAATTTAAATACACAATATGAACGAAAATGTAGAAAGTTTTATCCCAGGCTTTTAATGAATAATATTTCAACTTGTATTTAACTAAATAATACTGCTTTTAGCATATCATATACATTTTTGAGAAAAACCTGACACTTTTCCCCAAAAATAGCCTCACATTTTTCATGTCTCTAGCTATCAGTCGCTACACTTCTGAAATTTTACAACTTTACCACATTGCCATAACATGCATTCCTACTAGTTTTATTATTCCTATATTTTCTTAGTCTGTACACTAAATTTTGGTTTTGTTGCCAAAAATAACAAATATTCACACAGTAGATGTAAAACACCCTTACCATAACATTTATTTTTTCTTTGAAGTAACATCACCATCCTTAATAAATGGTTGTCGTGGCAGATCCAAGAAGGAATTGGAATTAGGTGGTGAGGGGCAAATATTCCCAAGAATAAATTTTCAACACCTATTGCCAACCTTAGATACATTAAAATATTTAACAGAACATTAAAAAAAAACCTTTTTTAAATGAACTTTAATAAATTTTGGTTTTTTCACACTTTTTATCACATAGTTTAAAAATGTAAAATTATCATAGACAACTCAAATTATTGTAATCAAAACAATTTTACATGTGCACAACCATTCTATTATAATTTAAAGTTCTTGAATAAAATCTCCTTTGGCAAGTAGGAATTATTTGGTTGGTTGAACTCAGGTATTTTTGTTGATGCCTAGGATTAAAGAAAGAAAGACACCAGAAATTACTTATGTTTTTTAAAACAGTTCATTTTAAAATCAATTATCATTTACTTAAAAAGAATAACTGGTTACTAAAGTCTACTTTATTTTTAGAAAAGCTATTTGTTTGATTCAGATCTTTCTGGGGCAACACCCTTTCCTCCCATAGACTCATGCCTGTATTGCTACATGGTTTTCCAGAATTATCTTTTGTATATTTATTTAACAATTCAATACGGCAAACACAAAGCAATTCTATCAATTTTGTTTTGAATTAAACTAGAAATAATTTTTAGATATATATCATTGTCTAAGCAGATGTTTTAAAGGTACAGTTCCAAAAAAGGTATTTCCTACAAAGAATTCAGCAAATAGGAATGCTTTAACCAAACATTTTTATTCTGTATTAATTCACCAATTTGTATGTTACAGGATTTGATGAAAGTGCTATACGTTGATCCTGATCTAACATATTTGAAGGATCTTGATACATCTGTTGCTGGAACAGCAGATAAAAATGATAGTTCTTATGATAGTCGCAATGGCGTAAGGTCATTACGGATCAGCCCAGATGGCAAACAATTGGCATCTGGAGATAGAGCTGGCAATATAAGGCAATATATTTATCATACATTTTCTATTTTTTAGTAATTTAATTTTATGTTGGCGCACTTGCAATAATTGTATTTACATATTTGAATATCAGAATTAATATATACTTCTGTGTTTGTAAATATTTATATTTACTCTATGGCATTAGGAACTTGAAAGTTCAATTCTGCTCTTACAAAAGTAGACCGCCTATCCCAATCTTGAGTTAGTTCTATCTAGTCCATCTCATAGCGTCCTCTCTCTTTCGGGTCCATCTTAATGTTTTCCTAAGTGAATAACCCAAATGGGTAGTAAGAAGCGATGCTAAAAAAAAGTTACCCTTCCATCTGAGTCTAGCTAGGTTCTCCCAATGGTGCAAGGTGTGGAGTGGAGATTGGGCCGGGGGGGGGGGTCATGTAAGACCATTTCTTATACATTGGAACATGGGTGACAATGCCCCAGTATGGTGCTGCAGGGCCTTGAACAAGTGGCTAGGCCCAAACTTCAAGATACTAGACATAAGGCGGTTTGTATTTTACCTAAATCTTTAATTTTTTTTTAAATCAACCAAAGGCATTTTTGTGGGCAAAAGTGTCATGGAAAGCTACTCTAGGAGGAAATCAAAAATGTTTCTCAAAATGGTGGCTACCAATTTTGTATTAGGCACAAACTAGAAAGGCACACGGTGTAATGTCACATCCTCTCCAGAATCTATTATGTTTTGGATAGTATCAAAGGCAGTTCCTATCGTGGGAGTCAGGTCTTCTGCTATATCCACTATAGTCTTATAAACAAGGGCCTTGACAAGCTCAGAAAATAACATCGAGTTCAAATTAACTGATCAGGTAGGCCAGGTGAAAGGTCAGGACAGCATCTTCCAACTAACATTACAGAGGATGCAGCATCAAGGTAGTCACAGACATCATCATGGTTGCTCCATTCATTTGACCATTTCATGGTGACCTATTTTGGCTGTTAAAACATTCCTGGTGAAACAGGCCTGATATGTGTATGTATGTTTGTGTAGGTATGCACGCAGGTGGACAGTATTTGTGTATTAGTTAAAACGATAGTTGCATGCATGGTATTTTGTGCAAAGTATTTTATTTTCAAATTAGTAATGCATTTTTTTTTATCACTTTTAGAATCCATGATCTTAAAACCTTACAAGAGCTCTGCCGGATAGAAGCTCATGATGCAGAAGTTCTTTGTTTAGAATACAGTAGGCCTGAAAGTGGACATCGACTTTTGGCTTCAGCTTCTAGAGATCGCCTTATTCACGTTTTTAATGTTGATGAGGTAAGATCAATTATATTTATATTTTGATTACTCTTATTTAATGAACATTATTTTACTAAAATAATTTTTAACATATCACTTGATACAACATGATAAATGCATAATATTTTGAAATTTAAGTGTTGCATTTTTTTTATCAAGCTAATTTTGAAATCTTATGTTAACATTTTATTAAATTAGAATTCTGAATTTGAATTAATGAAGGCTAGGTAAAGTTACTACCCAACTTGATAGATTACACAAGTTTATACAAACTAAAACCCTTATTTTTCCAAACAATACATTATATGTATGAAATAAATTGCATTATTATTAATTAGGTTAAGATTGTATAAAAATAAAAGACAAATAAATGTAAAACACTAATGCATATTTATTGGAATTAATATTTCAAAAATAAATTTGATAGATAAAAAATTTTGTGTTGCTTCAGCGGGTGTGTCGGTTATTTCATGCCTCACGAATGAGTTTATTTAAAATAGTATCAATTCCAAATAAATCACCATGCAGTGAAGGTGACACTGAAGGAATAGAAAGAGTAATACACTTATCAGGCACCTTACAATGTTACCTCAATAATATATATAAAATTGTAGTAGTTTCTACCCCAGCGCGCCTGCTTGAGGGTTAACAAATGTTTTGATTTGGTGGGTTTCTAGACTTTATGTTCCATGGATGTGCCAATTTCCAACTTCTTAAATCATATCTATGGCATTTAGTTCTGTTGAAGGATTTGAACACTTTGACTTGATGAGGTCATCCAAGAAGCAAAATCAGCAGGCTGGTTTATTTATTTGGTGGTCAAAATGTGGTTCTAGTTTCACCCTGAACAGATTAATACACATCAATTGGCCTAAAGTCATTTGGCCTAAAATTTAGTCCAAATGTTTTTCTGTGAAGTTAATTTTTAGGCTAAATGACTTTAAGCAACTGTCTTTTAGTGAACTTAATCTATTTTTTTAAACTCAGTTCATAATAGGCCAAATGACTTCTCAATAAACTAATTTTTAGGACTTTTTTAATGTACCTTTATTATGTTCTCTTAAGAATCATTAGCTATGTTTTGTCATGTTGTTACAATATGGTGAAGTTTGTCACATTTAATTAACACATTCGATCTCATAAACGATCACTCGTTTATGGCTGTCATGTCAAATGCCCATGATTGACTATGGTCGATTAACAATATCGCTCAATACAAACTTCACAAAACCTTTCTGAAACTGGTTGTACTACATAATTCCTAGCGCTTTCACCATATGGCATTTGAATTATAATTTTGGCATTTAAATCCTTTGTTTTCATGTAATACATACATTATTATATTTGTTCTTTTTATAGTCATACTCCTTTACAACATAGTGAAAAGAAAAAATGATAATATGAGTAGTAAACACAAAAAGCTTAGAATTTATTAAGAAAGAAGTCTAAATGAAAAAGGAAAAAAAAAAGATTTATTACTTTATACTATTTCAGAAAATGAACTAATTCCATCTGACATGGAAAGTGAAGATGACAGGGATGTTAATATCATCATTGACATCATATTCAGTCCAGCCACCAGATTTTTTCACCACTTAACTCCCTCCCTCCCTCCCTTCCCATATGCCCTTTTCTGGAAATCCAGGTGTAAATATGCTTACTGATTCTCCTAAAGATTTTGACATTTGGGGATTTTTATTCTATCTCAAAGGTGACCTGGCGGTCTAGAGGTAAGGTGTCAGACTTCTATGCTGGGGGTCCAGGGTTCAATCCTCAGTCCTGGTACAGATTTATCTGATTGCCAAACCCTTCCTTCACCTCAGACAAGATGTGTATTAATCACAACTTGTTAATGTGTGGAATGCCAGGCCTCCACCGTGGTTCGGATTCCACGTTAAACTGTAGGTCCTCCATTTCATCTCACAACCACCCCACACATTAGTGAAACTGCATATAACCCGAACGAGTAGTAAGACACAGTGCCAAAAATATTTTATCAACATCTTGTAGATCAAACTTACCTCAACACAAGTCAAGCCAAGAGTTCAGTGCCATGCTCCTTCACAAAATATATATGTATTAAATTTGGGTTCTTGTGAGCATGGAGGAAATTAAAAAATTCTTAGGCCGGATTTTCATCACATGTATTATCAATAAACCAAAACTAAAGATTTACTGTAGTGGAATAGATGATCCGGTTTTGGCACACCAATTTTTTCAAAAAACATAACCTGCAATCAATTTGAGGTCAATCTCACCATTTTTCACATCATTGACCATTGGCATGCGCAGGGTTGTGGTAAGGTGGGTACAAACACTGGGTGGTCTTGGGGTAAAGTAATCCTGGGCATGTTGTATTGTGTTTTGTTGTGTTTTGTTGTGTTTTGAGGCATGAGGCATGATAAAGAGAGAAAGCAATATAATTTTTTTTTTCAGGTATGAGGCATGATAAAAAGACAAAGCACAGATTTATTGAAACATACAACTTATCTTATTGCGATAAATACAAAATAAATATGGTTTAAATTTATAAACCAGCAAGATAAACAAACAACCAAGGAATAACTATGCAATTGAGTCCATATTCAATGTTCATTGTCTTTGCAATTAATATGCGGTCATACATAAGTAACATTATTATCTCCGTGAAAGCTTAATTCCATTTAAATTAAGGATACCCAAGAACAAAAAGATCATACAAGAGAAAAACATGACAAGAAAAACACAATAATAATAATTCCCCCAATGGCTACCGTGAATTGGCTATAGCTAAGTATAGTTCATTTTGTTTAGATTGTATTTACAGGGACATTCGTCTGTCAAATGGCATCATGTTTCAAAATTCATCAATTACATCTTCCAGCTGGGTGGAAATAGCAAGTGATTGCTTGATATACGGTACCAACAACTAGCTTAGCCTTTGCTATGAGATAGTTAAACGAAGTTTAGTATTGACAAGTGAAAGTTTTGAAAAGCTTATCTCACACAAGCAGTTTGTTACTGGGATTATGGAGAATTTTCAGAGCAGCTTATTAAAGTTGTTGTAGTTAGCCTTCCTATCAAATTCCGATGACCACCGTAACCAGTCATACACAGTTAATGGAGGATCTCTTTCCCCTGTCTTTGTTTATAGTAGCTGCACTTCAGCTTCTAGCTCTGAAACATTTAAGCTGAAATATTCTGCAATGGTCTTGTAGTTGTTATCACTACAGCTAACAAGGCACATAATTTTCCCGGTGGCGTTGATGATTGTAATTGTTTCTTGAGAAAATCTAGTATGTAAACCTTGAAGAAGGGAGCTCAGTACTGGATAAAATGTAAATAGTTTTATCTCTTCTTTTTTGCTTTCAATAACTACACCCATATTGGAAGATTCATCTGGCATACACAACACCTTACGTTTTCAAGGGACTGGTATTTCAATACCTATTTCATCGCATGTTCGCTGTGCTTTTTTGAAAATTGTTTCAAAGACTTCGTCATCTTTTTGGAAGTTCTCTAAAACAGAAGAACGAGAGTTCACATCCTCCATTGCTTCGCATAGGTCGATTTTTGGCAACTGTAGTGTTTTGCTTGTTTTAAGAATGAGCTGCAAAATTGGGTGCATTATTTCCAATCTGATTATAAAGCCAAATGACTTTATTGATGCAATATTCCATTTCATTAAGCTCTAATCTTAGAGTCGGAGATATCCTTGATTGTTTCTCCAATAACTGTCACAATATATGTGTACTGTCCATGTATGGCTGTAACATCCACTGACCAAACAAGCCCCTCTTGTGTCTGAAAATGATTCCAAAGTCTTTAGCTTTGAACCAGTAGACTGCAACAGATTCTCTAACAACCTCTGTCGCTTTGGGCTACCTTCAATGAAACTGTAATTTATTTGAACAATACCAAAGAAATTGAAGATCAGTGGATTATTTGTATGTGAAGAGCAAGCACTTACAAGAGTAAGGTATAGGCAATGTGCGTAACAACATACATACATTATGGAGCTCTTAATTTCTTTGCACCTTGCTTGCACACCTGTGTATTCATCAGCCACTGTAGAAGCTCCATCAAAATACATAGCAACTATACTGTTCTAACTAGAATCCATAGTCTTCAGAATACTTTCTATACCCTTAAAAATAGTTTCTGCATCGGTTTTATCTAGATGTTACAGAGCGACAAATCTCTTAACTCACAATGACTCCCCGATTGGAATGTAGCAGAAAACCACGGCCATTTGTTCATAGTGACCAACATCTGATGTTTCATCAGCCATTATTTAAACAGCTTCACCTTTTATCTCTTCTCCTATATTTCTCAAAATTATGTCATGAAAAGCCTGCAAGATATCTTCCTGAATATGATTGCTAAGATAAGTGAAATTTTTTTGTGCTGTCGTACTTTTGAAACAAAGATACTACTTCTAGAAATAACCCTTTTTCATTACTATCTTCACACCCATCATGCCCACGGAGTGACTTTCCACCTTTTGCTAACATACAGACGGTATCTTTAAGCCTCATAACGTATTCCTGATTTTGTAATCATTGTTTTTTCCTTTTGATTCAGCTTTGCTTCTTTAGCTACACTCAATTGTGTATCACTTGACTTATTTTTAAGAAAACTAATCAAGCTGTCAGTGCTAGATTGGTGGCAACGTGATTTCTCCTGATATTTGAACGTTTCTGTGCTTTTGTGCCAGGCACTAAAACCTTCATTAATAAAAGCATTGGCTCTAGTGCCAGTGGATGTGCAATCATTCATAGCAAATAAATGACAAGGAAAACTATATGCAGCATCGGTTTCTGCACTGTACTCAAGTCACCTGTAGTTATGGAACTATTTGGAATAAAATGACTTTACTAGTCTGCTTACCAACTGTTTGGCTGGGTATTCCTGTATGTATGGTTGAAATGGGCAACGTTGAATATGAACAAATTTTTCCATTCTCTCATTTGGTATGTCTGAAGCAGGATCATCAGGATTAGTAATGAGGCCCCTCACTCCTGTTGTGTCAACATCCCATTCTGCAACAAAGAAAACAAGCCTTTTAACCTTGTTCTTGTCACATGCAGTCATGCATCATACATTTTAAAATTTTTTCACAGTGCACTTTTCTTTTGAGAGAAATTAATATGCAATAATTTTAATTCAATTATGAATGAATTTACTTTATTATAGAGTGAAGTTTCTGACATTGAGCTTTGTTAGGAGTAATCATTTCAGATTTTTTCTTCTTGATTTCTTTTTTTGAATTTTATTTTCAAACTAAAATCATATGGGTGAAACTAAAATTGTGGAGGTAAATAATTAGCCGTCAGATAAAGGGGGCTTCCTTCCTAGTTAAATCCCGGTGGGAATACGCAGTTATTCTAATTAATCATAAGTATGTCAATCTAGTGCAGTGAGTTAGTCTATTTAAGGGGGAAAAAATACTGAGTTTACCTATGATTGATGTTCCTTGGTTTTAGTATCTGGTAGTAAATTAAGCTGAAAAATAATAATATTGGGAATATGTTAGTAAATTTCCCATGGATTCACAAATTTTTTTCACATAAATTTATTACCAGATAATATAAATAAAAACCTATACTTATGACACCAACATGCCAATTTTAAAATAGGAAGATATGAAATTAAATATATACTTACTATTATTATGTATCAATAAACTTTCACCAGTTGATGTCCCTGCTGGACGATTCCGAATCAATGATCCTTCTTCATGCTGGTCACTCGCTGTTAAATTTGTAAGCCGAGCCGATGTATCGCCACTCGAGGTCTAGGGCGAGGACAGCTGGTCATTTGTTTTATCATCTCTTTTTATACAGTTATCTAAGGTCCTTTTAGCCATTATAACGTCAAATGCAATCACAAATCACCACTCATCCCCAGAAACATAAAGATAAACTGCATGAAAACACAATTCACAGTCATCATAGTCTAGTGACTAGTCAGAGCCGTTGATGCACAATATGTTAACACTATGATACCACACCTCCAAAACTGACAGACGACAGTACCTCATTAGTTGGCTTTGGCCTTGGCGGCACTACACAATGGGATCAGACATTTATGTCCCAGATGTCTGGTTCCACTAAATGGCATTTGGCGCCAACCACCACTTTCCTGCCGGCAGCGGGCTGCGCGATTACTCTACTAAGGCAGCACAAACATTGTTTGTTGTTTCGATCTATGAGTAGTAACTAATAAGTAAAAGTAAAGTAGCGTGGAAGGTGCGTTTCAAATAAAGAATAAATTCATTTTTCCCTAAGACTAAGGGGGGTGCAGCTGCACCCGCTGATCTCCCCCTGTGCATGCCTATGTTCTACACCAAGAAGAATCCTGTATATTCTAAAATATACTGGAGATTCTGTAATAAAACTTTCCCTAGTTTACAATGTTCTGGAGATGCTTTCATAAAACTTTCCCTAATTTACACTCCATCACCATACCTGACTTTGGATGAAGGTATATTGACTTGGCGAGGGCGGCTTCGATTCCGGGTATATAACCCAGGTGAGATTGTAAAGTATTGCATAGCATAACAAATTGCTTTGCCAGCAGTTAAGTAGCTGTGTCAATTACTGGGCGCGAATGTGTTAAATTATATATACTATTTGAGTCTTCTTTGGAGTTACTACTGACAAAAGATTTAAGATATACGTGCTTGTATATTCTTTAGTTTTGGTGATCATTCATTAATATCAAAAATCCCTATTATCGTCGAATAGTAGCACATTCACAATTCATATGTTGTAGAAAAGTTTTAACCACTAAGATAACATTTTTTGGTTTGAAGTAGTCATTGATTGAAATTAGAACCTCACCAAATATGGTCAACAGAGAATATAATTGATAGTCTACCACAGAATGACCTTATTGATAGCATGCATGATAACAACAATAATTCTTTGCTCAAGATTGTAAAAACCCTCTTGGGTGGTGGTGGCGTGGTCTAATGTTGTACTTTCGTAGTAATATTGTTGATGACAGGGAGATTGAGGTTCGAATCTTGGTCGAGTATACTGAGAGTGGTTTATCCAAAATGGTTTACCAATCTCCCTCCATACAAATGTGGTTACACTTCCTATAAATTAAACCTTCTTAATCCCTAAAATCATTAGCGTAATTAATACATAAACATATAACCCCAACAGGTAGTGCTCGAAAAAAAATTGTAAAAGTATTTAAATTGTTTTTAATTAACTCAGAAGACAAAAGGGGGTGGGGTGCGGGGTCGTACACACACACACTTCACTCAGAAGATGAAAAGGGGGGCTGGGGAGGGGGTATACACACTCACTTTTTACTTTCTCTCTATCTTACAGGTAGAGAAAGTATGGTGATCGTCAAAAAAATCGAACTCGAGATTTTGATGAATTTTGACGTTTCATGACTTCCTGAATCCGAAAAAGTGGTTTTTGAATTTCCGTCTGTCTGTCTGTCTGTACCTCCAACTAGAGCCTAAACTATTTTACCGATTGAGCTGAAACTTGATATCTAGGGTTTTCATAGGGTTTTTGGAATTGGATATCTACCCCTAAAATTAAGGGTAGTTTACTGAAGGGAAAAAAGAGAAAAAGTCGATTTTCTCAAAATCGGCTCTAACGATTTTGATTAAATTTTATTTATGACATTAATAAATATTCCAAACAAAATGGCTACTCTCAATATTGCGGCAAAATGGCTTTAAGGGCTCCGTTCTGATGCGTAAATTAACATTTTTTATAATAGCTCCGAAACTATTTGAGATATGAAATTACTTAGCATTACAAATATGTATATATATTTATAATAAAAATATTTTATTCGAAACATATTTTTATAAAATCAATAATTTTCAATCTATACGCAATTATATATATATTTTTAGCTTTTTGGACATTAAAGCTTAAGTATTGCGATCGTAAAAAAAACTAACCTGAAATGTTGATGTATTTCGACGTCTCATGACCCCCCGAACCCTAAAAAATAGTCTTTGCAATGCCGTCTGTCTGTGTGTCTATTAAAACTTAAAATTAAGGGTAGTTTACTGAAGGAAAAAAAAGAGAAAAAGTCGATTTTCTCAAAATCGGCTATAACGATTTTGATTAAATTTCATGTATAAACATTAATAAATATTCCAAACAAAATGGGTACCCTCAATATTTCGGCAAAATGGCTTTAAGGGCTCCGGTCTGATGCCTCAATTAACATTTTTTAAAATAGCTCCGAAACTATTTGAGATATGAAATTACTTAGCATTACAAATATGTATATATATTTATAATACAGATATTTTATCCGAAACATATTTTTATAAAATCAATAACTTTCAATCTATACGCAATTATATGAATTTTTTTTTAACTTTTTGGACATTAAAGTTTAAGTATTGCGACCGTAAAAAAAAACTAACCTGAAATGTTAATGGACGTCGACGTCTCATGACCCCCCGAACCCTAAAAAATAGTCTTTGCATTGCCATCTGTCTGTGTGTCTATAAAAACTTAAAATTAAAGGTAGTTTACTGAAGGGCGAAAAGAGAAAAATTTGGTTTTCTCAAAATCTGCTCAAACGATTTTGATTAAAATTCGTATCTAGGCGTTGATTAAGATTATAAATAAACTGGCTATTTTCATTTTCCTATGAAAATGATTTTTAGGGTACATTACAGAAGCGTTAATTTCCGTATATCCACAACTATTGGAGAAACTAAACAACTTATCATTGGAAAATTGTAGGACTATTAGAAATAAAAAACTTTTATTTGACATATATTTTTATAAAAGAAACAGTTTCTGAGAAATTTGCAAATATATTAATACAATTTTGTGAGCTTTAGTTGTAAACATATACTACTTAAGTCTTAATGAAATAATTCTCCAATGCCATAGAGTAATTAAATATAAGTATCTAAAAAAGTATGTTATTTTTCCTTAAATCTCTTAGGAGAAATGTTTGCATAGCAATGATCTATCTCCATTTTAGACTCAATAGTCAATATTTACATTTTTTATTGGTCAAAATGTATAAATGAATAATTAAATATCAATGCGATGACTTGAAGATCTGCAACACCTTATAAAATGTTAAAATTTTAACCAGAAATCGAAATTTTAATACGAAGTGTTGACCCTTTCGGAAGCCATTAAACTGTTTGAAATGCTCTTAGGTGGACAAAGATGCGCCTCTTTTCTCATTGATTCTATATCATTGTATATTATTTTATGCGTGTTCTTATGTGGAATGGTGATGATACAATGTACATTATTCCGTTCAGAAATCTTACGAGTTTATAGAAAGAGAGAGAAAGTCTGTGCGGTGTGCCGTACCATTTATTTTATACACAAAATACACATGGTAAAACTATTGCTATAAATAAAACTAATTAATGGCTTAGCTAGGGTTCTCATGCATCAGTCTTAAAATCTAGTTTCTTACATTTGGTGGATTAATGTTTGAATCCTGGTGGGTGACATCTTGTATAATTTGTCCAAATATGAAGACTAGAGTATAGTGTTATCATTGGCCTATATCTTTGATATTCTTTTAAACCAAAAACTAGAGTTAAAAATAATAGCACATTGTTAATCCCCCACCCCTCTCGCCCACCCTATAAATCCAAACTTCCCATGTTTGTTCACGGTTTCCAAGTTGACTTTTTTCACTGCGGTTTAATACTGGTTTGAATTATATTAATTTATTAATTATACTAGTTTATATTCATACATTGAATATACTAATGAAATAGGGAAGATGAAGTACAATTTTAGAGAAAATGTGCCTACATTTGTTTGGAGGGAGAGTGGGTAGCCATTTAGGGAAAAAACTACCCTCAGTACACCCAGCTGTGACTTGAATCTCGATTTTCCCATCACTAGCAATCCATTCTAACATAAAATTGATGTAATAGAACAGGGGTCATTCCATGGCATTTCAACAATAAGTGGTTGCTGCACTGATTTTTTTAAATTTATATTTTGCACAGTTTATTGATTTAAAAACTAATTTTTGTTTTTAAAATATCCTCACCATTTGGGAGGGGGGTCTCTAGATGATGGCACTCATAACACCTCAATTGTTGCGACTAAAACCATATGCACAAAGTTCTAGAACTTAATTCCTAATTGAGAAAATTCAAAAATTCTGATATCACTGTACTTAGAAGAAATATCTGATTGTGTTGGTTTATTTTTATTTAATTTTCTGATATTTTTCTCAAGTTTTATTTAGAGTCAAATTTGATATATAAAATTTGCATTTTTTAAAAAAAAATTTCAAGCCAAATTTTCACCGGCAAGGCATAAAACAGTCAAACAATTTTTTTTTTCAAAAGATTCACTGTACCAGTAGATATTACCTAAGATGAGAAAACTGAATAGTTTCGAGCCCTTCCAAGATATTTTGGATGATGTAAATTTGGGAATTGATGATTTCTTAATTTTTTTAGTAGCTTTAGCTCCAGTGCAGGCTAGGAGTTAAAATATGAATTTTATATCACAAAGACTTCTTTTTAGTGGTCTAACAAAATTTGATAACTTTGTTTTGCAGAATAAGGACACATTTTGAGCTTAAAGTTGAGTAAAATTCTTGCTGTTTCATTCATTTTGATAGGCAATTTAAACTACCGTAGATATACTCAAATACTGTAGACTAATTGTCAATTGTAAGAAAATTATAGCTATACTGATACAAATTTAGTTTAAAAATAAGACTTGTGAAGGAATATGGGGGGACGGGGGATACGGTTAAATGATGGCAATTTTGAAATTGTAGACACAAGCCTAAACATCAGAAGAAAAGATTTTATAAGAAACAAAAACTATATATATGACTTTTGTTATAAATTTGACTAAAGTTACTAAATATAGTTTTAATCAGCCTAGACTTAATTTTATTCCAGATTTCATATAATTTTTTAAAATGAGTAACAAGCAAATGACATATCTGGCTGGTAATATAGACTTTTTTCCTTTCTTTTCAGGTTGCTATTAATTCTTTCTTGAAGTTGCTCTCTTGATCTTATGTTGTAACATTTGAGTGATTTCATTGCTCAATCCATGTTAAATGTGCCATGTTCTTCCAGTAGCCGTTGACAACACAACTGTAGTAAGAACACCAGAACATTTTCATACCACACCCAAACTGTATATAATTTTGCGTACAAAAGGTGCTATGCTTTTTATCTCTGTTACCAGAGCTTATTGAAAACCATATACTGCCTTGGTGTTATGCTTCTTGGAGTCATTAATAATACAAAAACTTTTTGATATCACAGATTTATTGACTGGGTATTTATAGTACATTACTAAATAATGTATGCAAAGTTACTTGGTCATTGAAAACTTTGTATCTCATCTTGAATCCAAAATTAGAATTTTTCACAAATATCCATTGTAACCGAGTATTCATCAAGTTCTAAAAACCCGAACGGGTAGTAAGATGCTATGCTAAATTTTTTTTTTCTAAAATATCATTCTTTTGTTTTGTGTTACTAGACTGTGCTTTAGAATTTAAGTGGTGCTTCTTCAAAGAAACTAGTTGATACATTAAATCATCAATGAAATCATCACTTGACTTTGTGACAATTATGAGAACCACTGCTTTCGTGTCACAGTGTTTACAAAAATGTAATCTTCTTCAGCCAAGTCAATCAAATCTCTTATAATTTCTGGTCTAGGACAATCACTACAGCTACCTAACATATACATATTTCACTCCGTGTCACACACCATTGAATCCAGTAAGTCTTTATAATAATAAGCTTAGCACCATCTAGCATAAGTTAAATGTTTTGATGTTCAGCACATACACACACAGAGTGGGTTTCACTGCTGCCTGCCAAAATACACTATTTTGGATGCAGTTCAGCAAACTTTGAAAGTTTTACTTCCATATCTGGCTTTTCAGCACAGAAGCTCTGATACAGTTCCTTAATGTTGCATAATATAATTCTTTTTTTGTTTGGATTCTTTTTCACCATTCTCATTCCTACAGGAAACACAGTTTTTGCACCAGGGCACATCCTACTCTTTTCATCACTTTAATAAAAAGCTACATCAGCCACTTCCCCTGAAAGTTTTCTGCATTTTCTCAGCACTACATTAGGAAGAATACCATACTGCTCAACTGACTTCCTTTTGTTTCTCACTAAGTACCAAATTTGTGATGTTTTGGTTACAGACCATGACTCGGGAACTAAACTTAATATATTTACTTTCTCCATGACATTTGTTTCCTTAAATTTTTCTCTCAGTTTATTTAAAAGAATAGTGTACTCATCTTTCAGATCTCTTCCTTCCTTTCCAAAGGAGTCATCAAAACTTATAACATTAAAACAATTTTTTTTTCACTCCTGATGTAACCTTAGAAACTTTTTTGTCTCTATAGATTTGGGTCTTTTTTAGCAGTGAGCTTCTGAATCTTTATAAGTGAAATACACAGACCCTCACATACAACATTTAGGTTATATACTGTCTCATGCACTGGAGAGAATGTCTCTTTTGTTTCTTATTCATCACAACTGTATATTTTTTTAGAAACAAGAACTAAACAAACTCTTAACAGGATTTAAACCTAAGTTTGGATGGCTCTGAGCGACATATAAAGATATTTCAATAAGACCTTTTATTTTGATTTTTTTTTGTCTTCTGAACAGTTCTGCCCATACTTGTTCTCATGATACTGGCAATTGGGTTCTAGTTACCTAATCTTAAGTTCAAGACAGTTTTTCCTCATTAAATTCACTAAAATTCTTTATACACACTAACACTGACCCAAAAGAAGTATTATGACAATCCTCATTCACTGTATTACCTGTATTACTGAACACTTCTTATTTAACTTCACTTAATCACACATTCTGGAGCATACTGACAAGGAATGCATGACTCACATTAGTCTGTGTCAGAAAGTCTGATCATCAATGTGCTTGCAGTGACAAACAAGGTCGTGCAGGTTGAGAATGAACTTCCTTTCAAATAACACAAAAGATGTATCAGTCATGTTTTGTAGTTAATTTAGTTTAATTCTTTAGCACTTTTTTATAGTTTTATTAATTTTAAAAAATGTCTAAGAGAAATAGTTATCTCTAACCTGTCTCAACACCCACACCCCCGAACCCCACCTCCTCTTCTCCTATACTTCTAAACTATTCTTACGTTTAAACTCTTTAAGATAACTACAGTAAAGTTGCTTCATGTACGAACATCTAAAAATAAGTTAAGTGTTGCTAGGGTTCTATTAAGTAAAATAAATGGTACGGCACACCGCACAGACTTTCTCTCTCTTTCTATAAACTCGTAAGATTTCTGAACGGAATAATGTACATTGTATCATCACCACTCCACATAAGAACACGCATAAAATAATATACAATGATATAGAATCAATGAGAAAAGAGGCGCATCTTTGTCCACCTAAGAGCATTTCAAACAGTTTAATGTTTTAAAGACCTTAATAAAATGGTATTTGAACCATTTGCTGACAGCTTGGAAACCCGGATCTGCTTTACATGTTCCAATTTATGAAAATTATATTACTAGAGATGAATGGAGGGAAGAAGAAAGAAATCTAAGGAATCAATAACTAATGAAAGAATGTGAAAGTGCAATATTAGCTATAGTGAATACTAGTTTTTGACTATTTGTTGTTGCTTGTGTAAAGGTAAAATCAAATTAGTAGGAAGTAATAACACTTGAAAACAGGACAGAAGATTTGACCTCTAATTTTAATAATATAAACAATAAAGATTGATATATTTACAGATAATAAATAAATCGGAGTGTCGGGAAACTAATTTATAAATTCGCGTATCGTTTGTCGTAGACTCGTCAGACTTCAGAATGGGTTTCAAACTATATTTGCTCATTAATTCCAACAAAAAATAGTCTTTATGTCTAATAATATTATAGTTAAAATCTCCTAATAGTATTACATCAGATTTTTCAGAAGGGATTAATTTGTTAATAGCAGTGACAAACTTAATGTTAGGTGTACTAGGTGATTTGTACCCTGTGATGATAGTGACATTCCCAATTTTGAAACCTATAATATCTATTCCGAAAACAGAGTTTTCCATTGAAATGTGCTTACATGTTTGAATTTTCATGTCTTTCTTTGCCAAACATAATTATCCTCTTGGGCGTCGGACACTAACACTATCAGATCTGAAAAATATCTGAAAATTTGGAATTTGGAGAAAGTCTTGTGGGATTGTTTCAGTTTCAGACATTATCAATATGTCACAGCGTGAATACCAGTCATCTGCAAGGATGTTTGCCATATTTTTGTGCAGAGATCGGACATTATGGTACACAATAACTATGCCGTCTTTCTGCTCTAGGTTCTGTAAAGTACCCTAAAAATCATTTTCATAGGAAAATGAAAATAGCCAGTTTATTTATAATATTAATCAACGTCTAGATACGAATTTTAATCAAAATCGTTTGAGCAGATTTTGAGACAACCTATTTTTTTCTCTTTTCGCCCTTTATAAAACTACGTTTAATTTTAAGTTTTAATAGACACAGAGACAGACAGCATTGCAAAGACTATTCTTTATGGTTCGGGGGGGTCATGAAACGTCGACATCCATCAACATTTCAGGTTAGTTTTTTTTACGGTCGCAATACTTAAACTTTAATGTCCAAAAAGTTAAAAAAATATATATAATTACGTATAGATTGAAAATCATTGATTTTACAAAAATATGTTTTGAATAAAATATTTGTATTATAAATATATATACATATTTGTAATGCTAAGTAATTTCATATCTCAAATAGTTTCGGAGCTATTATAAAAAATGTTAATTAATGCATCAAACCGGAGCCCTTAAAGCCATTTTGCCGAAATATTGAGAGTAGCCATTTTGTTTGGAATATTTATTAATGTTTATAAATGAAATTTAATCAAAATCGCTAGAGCCGATTTTGAAAAAATCGACTTTTTCTCTTTTTGCCTTTCAGTAAACTACCCTTAATTTTAGGGGTAGATATCCAATTCCAAAAATTCCTCGGGGGAACCCTATGAAAACCCTAGATATCAAATTTTAGCTCAATCGGTAAAATAGTTTAGGCTCTAGTTGGAGGTACAGACAGACAGACAGACGGACGGACGGAAATTCAAAAACCACTTTTTCGGATTCAGGGAGTCATGAAACGTCAAGATTCATCAAAATCTCGAGTTCGATTTTTTTGACGATCACCATACTTTCTCTACCTGTAAGATAGAGAGAAAGTAATAATATAGAATAATAATTCATGGGCCTGCAAAATTTGTATTTAAGAAAGCTTATATAAAACTGATATCATAGTTTTTTTAGCTCTGAATCTAAATATGATGTCAGTTTTTCTCTATCATGTACAGTTTTTTCACAATTGCCCTTGTCATTTTGATGAAGGAACACATAGATAGTGAAAATAATAGTAAAAACAGATTAAATCAAACTAGTTTTTAGACATATACTAGATACATTTAATCAAAAATAGTAGTTTTTAAGACCTATAAAATCTTTACCTTAATCAGAGGCTTTAGAGTACCTTTTTACTTTCTCGCTACCTTACAGGTAGAGATAGTATGGTGATCGTAAAAATGATCAAACTTGAGATTTTGATGAATTTCGATGTTTCATAACCCCCTCGAATCCGAAAAAGTGGTTTATGCATTTCCGCTGTCTTTCTCTTTTTACCTCAGAGTAAAGCCTAAACTATTTTACCGATCTGGCTAGAACTTGGTATCTAGGGTTTTCATAGGGTTGTCCTGAGGGATTTTTGGAATTGGATATTTAACCGTAAAATTAAGGGCAAAAAGAGAAAAAAATAGATTTTATCAAAATCGGGTCTAACGATTTTGATTAAATTTCATTTCAAACCATTGATTAATATTACAAACAAAATGGCTAATCTTAATTTTTTATCAACATGATTTTAAGGATTCCGGTCCGATGTGTAAATTCTAATTTTTATCATATCTCTGTAACTCTTTGAGAAATGAAATTACTTAACATGGCAAATATGTAAGTCTATTTATAATAAAAATCTTTATTTGAAACATATTTTTACTAAACCAATAATTTTCAAGTTCTAAGCAAATATATATATTTTTTAACTTTTCAAACACGGTTAAGTATTGTGACCGTAAAAAAAACTAATTGAGAGGTTGATGGATTTCGATATTTCATGACCCCCGAAGACCAAAACTTGGGTTTTGCAATGATGCCTATCTGTGTCTCTGTTTAACTCTAAAATTAAGAGTAGTTTAATAAACGGTAAAAAGAGAAAAAAATTATTTTTTCATAATCAGCTCTAACTGTTTTGATTAAAATTCGTATCCAGCCGTTGAATTAGATTATAAATGAAATTGCTATTTTTATTTCCCATGAAAATGACTTTTAGGGTACTTTACAGAAGCGGACATTTCCGTATCTCTGCAACTATTTGAGATACTAAATACCTTATCCGGTGACCTGGTGGTCTAGGGGTAAGGTGTCGGACTTCTGTGCTGGGGGTCCGGGGTTCAATCCTCGGTCCCGGCAAAGATTTATCTGATTGCCAAACCCTTCCTTCACCTCTGACAAGATGTGTATTAATCACAACTTGTGAATGTGAGGAATGCCAGCCCTCCACCGTGGTTCAGATTCCACGTTAAACTGTAGGTCCTCCATATCATCTCACAATCATTCTACCATTGCACATTAGCGTAAGTGCGTATAACCCGAACGGGTAGTAAGACGCAGTGCTAATAATAATAATAATAATAAATACCTTATCATTGCAAAATTGTAGTATTAATAAAAATTAAAAACTTTTAGTTGAAATATATCTCTATTAGATCAATAGTTTCTGAGATATTGGCAAATATATTAATACAATTTTGTGAGTCTTAGTTGTACAGAGATACTGCTTATGTTTTAACATAATAATTCTCTAATGCCATAGAGTAAGTAAATAAGTCCCTCACATAGTTTATGTTCTTTTTCCCCTAACTTCTTAGGGGAAACGTTGGTATATCAATGATATATCCGATCATTTTAGACTTAATAGCCAATTTTACCTTTTTTATTGGTCTAAATTTATGAATTAGGAATTTAATAGCAATGTGATAACCATAAAATGTGCAACTTCTAATAAAATTTTGAATGTTTTAGCTGGAAGTCAAAATTTTAATATGAAATGTTGACTCTTGTGAGCCCACTATGAATTTTTTTTTTGTCTAAATATACAAATGAGTACTCTTAATTCTTTAAAAATAAAATGATAAAATTTAAAATCTGGAGTCAAAAAATATTTTATGTAAGTTCAACACAATTTTTGCTCAGGTTTGCTAGTTAGTGTATATTATTTTGTTTCACATATATTACAAGTTTTGAGTAAATGTCTCCATTTTTAAACATTGGAGTGAAAAAGTCCGCGCAGAATTCCATACCATTTATTCTCTTGCTTTTCCTCATGTGTGAAATCTTTATTTTCATGGTGTAACATCCAGCAGTAGATGTCCATCATATTAACATTCCACCAACCCTAGTACCCTTTTTCCATTTCCTTAGTGTCCTGATGGAAACATTCTACTTGTTCATTTGCTTATTTCCCAAGATTTTCTGGAAATAAGTTTTAAATATTTATGCAAAAAGTTAATTTTTATACTCATCAAGCATCCTAAAGCTAATATTTTTAATAATGGCTACTTAAATAGGGTCCTTGGTGTTTCCTAGGAACTTACTAACATTTTTTTTTAAACCAATCCAACTTTCTTTTTCAATATCTTTCATTGAAGAAAGGAAGTTTTCATCTGACATTAGTCTTCTTATATCTGGGCCCACAAAGGCACCTTCTTTTAGTTAATCTTCTGATAGATGAGGGAGCTTCATACATAAGTACTTGAGCAGTTTTCATCTTTTTGTAATGTCTTAACATAACTGTTTCATGAGCCCCAGCTTTATATGGAGTCGTGTCAGCAGAATTTTTTTTTCGACTTGACAGAATTGAATCCCTACCTCCTTAATGTTGGATGTTTATTGTTAGCAATCACTAGTTTTGGTGCATCTTCACACACTGATACTAAATAAACCAAGGTAGATGGCACAAGTGTATTTTTGCATCATAGCCTGAATATTGCATAAAATGCACCAAAACTTGTCATTGAATCTGTTTGGTAGATTAGTCAAAACATCAAAATTTAGGAGAAAGAAAGAACCCAAGAAATACAAATCAGATTTTCTTCTGTATTTATAGTAATTATATTTTTATTCGGCTTCACTTACTATGTAAACTTCCTCTAAATAGCTTAAATCTTCATTATATATGTTTTCCAATCCCCCTTCCTCCCTCCCATCCCCAACTTCTTTTTTTAAACAAATCTATTTTATATACAACTAGCTTTTGCCCGCGGCTTCGCTCGCAGCCGCGTTAATGTAGATTTTATCAATAAATTCAGGTTGTCAATTGACACAGGGAATATGACAATAAAAACGATCAACATATTGAGGTTGTTAGTCAATAGAGGTAGAGATAAAGAAAAAAACAAACTACACAATATAAATCAGGATTAAGTGTAGGAGTAGAAAAGAAAAGAAGTAGCGGAGTGTGTGTCAGTAGAGTCATAGGTTATGCCTTGCCACGAATTGGAAGATCCTATTCCATCTTAAATTTTACTTACAGTTAATTAAAATCCCTTATTTACTCCGCTTGTTCTTGACCGTTGCAATCATGGGCACAGAATAGATCATTATTTTAGGACGCTCCTTTATACTATGTTGTATGTCCTTCCATTTGTCACAAATACATACAAACTCTGGGCATCGGACACACGCGAACAGGCTACATATAGCTGGCCATGGGAAAAACATGGCATTTCCAAATAGCACCCCTGCTACCTGCAATGTTTGCCCTTGCGCTTTGTTAATAGTAATAGCAAAACTAATTTTGATTGGAAACTGGAGTCTTTTGAATTGAAATGGTAGGTCAGTGGGGATTATTGGGATTTGAGGTATGATTACACTTTCCCCTTTTCCCACAACTGTTAAAATGGTGGCACAGTTTATATTTTGCACTAATTGTATAATTGAAGCCTCGTCCCATTACATAAACGGGGTGCATCTAAATTTCGCATAATCATAACTGGTACACCTAATTTCAATTGTAGTTTATGCGAGGGTACACCCGATAGCTCCAGAGAATTTAAAAACTCAGCGGGATATGAAGTGCTCTGTTCTGTGTCCATGATTGTATCTATTGACAAATACTCCTTTATTTCTCCCTGCACCTCTTTCAAAATTTCAGTGTTGATTTTGTTAACGATTTCATATTTTGGTGCAAGAATTGCTCTTGCACACAACCAATGATCACAATTTAAATTTAGTTGTAAGTCTGGGTAAACTTTAGCAATGAACTCCACATCATTTTCCCCCAAATTACAGAATTCCCCTGTAAGTAAAATACAGCCTTCAGCATCCGTGTCCAAACGTCCATCGCCAATTTTCAATAGTGTATCTGCGTAATGTCCTGAATCTACGTCATTATAAAGGTGGACTCTCATATTCGTTGTTAGGCTAAATTGTTTCACTTTTGCCCACAATCTTGATGAATTGAGACAGGCTTTGATTTCATCTTTATGTGTGCCCCTCTGGATCACCGGTAGAGTTTGTCGGAAGTCCCCAACCAGTAAAACTACCATTCCTCCTCTCTCGCAAGTCCTGAATATTTTTGTTTAACGCCTCTATAGCTTTTTTGTGGGACATCGTACTTTCGTCCCACACTAAAAGTTTACATTGTCGTAGCATCATACCTTGAGAGCTATTTTTGCTGAAATGAATAATACCAAACTTCTTACGACAATTTTGTCATTTACCATAATGGGGTGAACAGACAGAGCTTAATTAGCTGAATATAATCATTTTTAATCATTTTAAGATAGATGTGCTTAAAATAACTCGAGAACAGATTTTTATTCGGGATATCAGATTTTCTTCTGGGATACCGCAAGTCCCTTTTTCTGTACTCCAGGCATCATGTTGCAATTAATTTATTCATATCAGTAGGCCAAGTTGTTAAGCCGGACGACCGTCTAACAGTTATTTCTTTTCTATCCGTCAGGAACAGTACTTTTTTTTCGGATGAAAGGTACCCTATGTCCTTTTCTGTACCCATGACAACGTGTATGAGAAATTTCATGATGATCGGTCGAGTAGTTTAGGCGTGAAAGCGTAACAAACAAACAAACAAACAAACAAACAAACAAACAAACAAACAAACTCACTCACATTCGCATTTATAATAGTTAGGATTCTAGACATGGCCCAATAGGATTCTCTATTACTAAATGCTTTGGGCTGCTTTTGGACAGCCATATTGAAGATGGTGTGAAGGCTTATAGATGGTCTGGTTGAAGCAAAGATTGCTAGTTGTCAGAAGAGATTGCATGTGGTTCACTTTAAAGCATTTTTGCCTGAGGTCTTACAGGTCCGCAAGTTTGCAAAAGGTAAAAAACATGAGGCAGCTGCAGTTCTTTGTTTGACAGGTTGTCATCAATGTGTAGATCAATCTTTCTGCGCCAAGGGTGGTATACCTACCAAAAATAATTGGAATATAAATTACACATCACACTAAGATTGATTCCATTAGAATTAAATGGTGAATTTGGGATATTATTAGGAGGCTAACAATTGGAATCAAAGGTAAATGCCACACTGGTTGAGGAGGTTATTACTTTGTTATTTTAGAATCACACTCTTTCAAGTAGCTTACATGTGTCAAAAACCATAGGTCAAGACCTTTTTGTCTTTCAAAGTCTTCTAGTTGTGTATTATGTGTGTTCTGCATGTTTTTATGCTAGACAACTTGAGGTGAATAAGCCAGATTATCACTATTTAATTTGATTTCTATCCGGATCAGTGACTCGATTGTCCCATGTATCACTCACTCTATAGACTGGACTGCAAGTGACAGGAAGATCAGGATTTTAAATTCTAGCTTTGTTTACTTTTTTTCCTAAATGTTTTCCCATTAGTTTCCCATACAAATTCATCTACATTTCCTCTAAATTTTACCTCCTTTAACCCTTTCTCTACATTATAAATATACAATAACCTGAACAAGAAGTAAGACAGAGTAAGAACCAATTTTCTTGAATGATTTCAACATAGTGCTCTATTCAATTACCACCTTTCCAATTTTAATTTACAGCAGGCTGTTAACTAATTGGGAAAAACCAGGAAAATCAATAATTATGCTTGAATCTTGAGCTTTGAGAAAGTGTTCGCATTTTGTCCTTTGTCAGAATTTAAAACCATTAAATCCTTTATTCAAGACATAATACACTAGCCAAACTTGGAAAAGTCATTCAGAAAGATATTCATCAGCATCAGTAGCATCTCGGGACCAAAATTCTTAGGCAAGCTTGGCAGGGGTGCCCCCAAGCTTAAAAGGGGAGGTCCCGGATTTATTTTTTATGCTTCAAGAAGCTATTTGGAGGTGTGTTTTTTTATTATAGTTGTAGCTTTGGGCGTCCTTCTCTTCTGTGATTTACACTATTGTGTTATTACTTACTATAGACATATACTTATAAACTTTCATTTGTTAGCTTTCACTGATACACACATCAAAACACAAGAACTTGCTACAATAAACTCCACAAAACTCTTAAGCCCGGTGCACATGACACATGGATTGCATACAAATTTTAGCCGATGACTGTTCACACAGCATTTGTGATTGCATACAATATTTGAAAAAAAAATGGCCTTTTGGTCCTATTCATTGAAAAATAATGATTGAATGATTTAGAAAATTTTGGTATTTAATGTATATAATTTCTTAATTATTCCTAAATACGAGGCACGTCCAGAAATAAGCGTACTGGTTGCCCTCTCATGCTGTTGGAATTTTTTTCCAAGGTTGGCAACACTGAGCGGTAGTGAGGGTTTTTCTGAACACAACGAGCACAGGCAGACCTCGTTAGTATGAAAACTCACCATGTAGTGTCCGTTTGTGTGAAATATGTCGATAAGAAATCCCGCCAAGTGCGAGGTGTGTGCTGTCATCAGGTTCCTTCTCGCTGAAGGAAAAACACCGACTGAAATTTTTCACGGATCAAAACTATTTATGGCGAAGGTGTTATGAACTGAATGAACGTGTTTAAGTGGTGTCGTGAGCTTAATGAAGGCAGAACGAATGTTCATGACGATCAGAGGTGTGGAAGACTTTCCATTTTGAACAATGAGTTGGTGCAAAAAATTGAGAAAACTGTTCGTGAAGACCGCCCGCCGATTGACAGTGGATGAAATTTCTGTGATGTTTTCACAACTCTCCAGATCTCTCTTACACGAAACAATTACAGAAACGCTGGGATTCCGAAAATTGTACCAAAATGGGTCCCAAAACAACTGATAGAGCAGCACAAAGTGAATCGGGTTGCTAGCACTTGCGAGTTCCTTGAGCGATTTGAATTGGAAGGTGAGGTTTTTCTGAGCTCGATTGTGATTGGAGATGAAACCTAGGTGGTTCATTACACTCCTGAGACAAAAATACAGTCATAACAGTGGCGGCACACCAGTTCCCTATCTGCCAAAAAACTCAAAACCTCAATTTTGGTCAAAAAAATCATGGCCACTATGTTTTGGGACCGAAAAGGGATCATTTTGATCGAATTTCTGCCTCAGGGGGAGAATGATTAATGCAGCACGATACTGTCAGACCTTAAAAAAGCTCAAGAGAGCAATTCAAAACAAACTGTGGGGAATGTTGACGAAGGGAGTGGGCTTGTTGCACGACAACGCCCGCTCACATATGGCCAACACCACCAAGGGCTTTTGGACTCTTTGGTTGGGACATTTTGAACCACCCCGCATACTCCCCTGACTTGTCGCCTTCAGACTTTCATCTTTTCACCTCCCTAAAGACTCACATGGGTGGAAAAAAAATTTCAACTGACGAGGAGATGAAACAAGAGGTCCTGAACTGGAAGAAGGAGATGGCGGGAGAATTCTTTGAGGAGGGCATCAAAAAGCTTGTGCCACGGCTCACAGCCTGCATAGAACGGGAAGGCGACTACGTGGAGAAATAACTGACATATTTACCAACAAAATCCTATAATTTTGTTTTAAATACTTTTTTTTTAAATAGAAAAATCGAGAACTCTTACTTTCTGGACGTGCCTCATATTATGAAAATAAAAATAGGTTATTTTGTTAATACTTTAATTTTCTTTTAAAACAGTTGAAAACCTTTATGTTTGGGGTTAACCTCCTTCATTTATAATTATTTGTTTGTTTTCAAGCATTTAGCTGTTTTTCTTACAATCACTCTTTTTTTTTTAAAGTAACTATATAACAGACAAAGTTTTTGTGTTTATGACTCAAAAGCTGTTTAAGAAAAATGGCTGGTATAGGACGTATTCTATCTTCTGAAATTATATACACTAAGTTGTGCAAAGCAGATCTTATACAAGTTTTGGTGCTCACAGACGCCATCTTCAGGCTGACTCTTGTACAACTTTATGTACAAGAAGTTGTGTCGTGTGTACTGGGCTTAGATGTGTAGGCACGGGGTCAGTACCTTGACGATATTAATTTTCCTTTTCATGCAATACCCTTCCTCTATGTTTTGAAAGGGGAAGAGAGGGGTAGTGACTTCAGTTCTAGTTGTCACCTTTCGGACAATAGAAGTAGTAACTCGGCTGCGTGCATTTTTACTTGACATCCGCAGCTCTTCCCTTCTCAACCCTCTGAAATCTATGACGTCACAAATAAGAACTACACTAGCTAGAGCAATGGTATGAAATTCGGACAATTACCGACTTTCAAACACCATTAGATTGACAAGTGCACGTCTTGTATGCATGTTACGGTCACTGCCATGTATGGGATTTTTTTTTTTGTCAAACCCACTGATGCTTGAATTACATTTAAATGATTACCAATCTTCAATCAAAGGCAAGCAGTGCTTGCCTTGCTTCCCCTAATGCGACGCCACTGATCAGAATTCTCTGTTAATAGCAAGCATCCATAATAAATCAATCACACATATAATGTAGAAAACGATGTAAGTGGATGCCAAGCTTGATTTTAAATTTGGATATCAATTTCAAGGTCTAATATGGTCAAATAAGCTCAAATTGATAATTTTGTGTTTTGCGTGGATTCAGTGAAGAATTAGTAGATATATCCAATGAAACTAAACTCACTATAATGTAGATGTATGGAAACCTTTTAATTAACATCTAAAATGTCATATTACATGTAAATGTATACCCAAATGACACACTAATGTTCCCGATTTTTTCAAAATATTTTTCAGTACAAGGGTCAAGCTAGCTTAACAATCCAGTGTTCATTTTAACACAATTTACAGTTTTTATTTAAATTTTCATTAATTTAAGATTTATCCAGCCATGGGAGACAAATAAGACTGTATACGAGGCTATTATCATGAAGAAGGGTTGCAGCATACACACGTGAGAGTACACTTGAGATGTTTTATGAAACATGAATAGCGGGCAGTCCTGCACTTTGACTTGCTTTTGCAATTGACACGCTCCAGACATGAATCAGGAATTGTGGGAAGCCTTGTCCATACTGGTTTCAAACAACCTGATTCCTTCCAAACCACAGTCCACAGTATTGATGGGAGATGCAACATCTATATGGTCCTTGTCTGCCTTTAGCTGTATTTTCGCGGTTAATTGGTATGTGCAGTGTTAAGCTCCAATGCATATTTTGTTGGGGCTAGTAATTCACGAGCCTTCTTCGCTTTATTGAAGAGTAGAAGCCTGCTATGGTCAACGGTTCGTTGTTCTGGTGTTCCATATAAATGACACACAAACTTTTCAATTGGTTCAAGATTTCTGTCCTATCTAATACCATTTACAAGACATGGGTATTTCTCAAAGGTTTTCCAACAGGTCTTCTTCCCATGACGTTTGAAGGCTATGTTGTATCGCAACTGGTTAAAGCATGAAAACTGAGAAGGTTATTCTTCACAGATTTAGGTAGTCTCTGCGATACTGAATGTAAAGGATAGCATTTGAGTTGTTTTGCTGTTCCAGCTATCATCCACACTTAAGAGGCCTTTGCACATATAAAATGCAACAGTAGCAACATTACATCAGTATCCATGCACATAACAATCATTCTTTCGTATCCTCTTTTGACAGATTCACATGAATGCAGAATCACCCTGCTATCAGCCTCTTCATGGTTTCCTCTAAGCATGACATATTGTCTCTTTATTGGTTTGGCGTGTGTGGCATAAAATAATCCACCTTCTGTTACCAACTCATTCTGTAATAATAGATCCTTCCCTTTCTGCATTATAAACTTTTATAGGAAGAGGGCAATATTGGCATAGGCTAAACGATATCCTGTGCAATACTGCACACAGGCTGATTGACACTTTTGTCTTTAACAATCTCCTCTTTTACCACATTTGTGCCTCCGAAGAGTAAACTCAGTAGCATATACAAGCTGTTTGGGATTACTTTGTCCACATGTTCTTGATCAAGCCCTTGCCACATGCTGGAATGTCCTGAGGTATTCAAAAGATCATGCCTCACTCTGAGAGACACATGTACCATCTCCTGAAAAATGTTGCTTTGTGCTATCCAAATTGCTCCAGCAACTTCGTTTTCTGAATTATCAGAACCCTGTTAAAGGCTACCGCGTTCACAAGACATCATTAGAGTTTTCAAAACTATAAACTCTGATTTCTCTCCAGGGTACATTAGGATACGGCCTCTTGCTAGAGGCTGGTAATAGCTGGCTTTAGGCCCAAGCAAGTATTGCACTTTTTTATTTAACTTGATTATTTTAGATAGGTATTTACTGGGCACACAGGTACCAGTTTTTTCATGCATTCTCACATACATGTCATACATCTCTCATATCAGACACACAACCACAAGATAACCCTGCACCCAAGTCCCTGCATAATTTCACTATGGACTCAGCCTTTTGAGTGTCCTGCAGACCTGATGATTGTGTCACAACAGTTTTTCTTTCAAATGTGAGCAAGAATGTAAGATGATAACAACCTTCAGCTGCAATTATATCACTAACACCTGAAAGTCTTGTGTTCATAGCTGAATCAGATTTCAAACGATTAATCAGATTTGAAAATTTTCCAATGTTTTTACTGTATGTAAGTTTGTCTTTTTTTTGCTCTCTGCTTGGAAAAACATGCATAGTGACAGTCGATTGCGGAATGACAGCTTTGTCTTTCTGGTGATGAAGAGTTGCTTGATCATGGTTGAGAACAGCTTTCTGCTTCTCTTTGCCTTCGTTTTCTTAGCCTTTCAAGCTTTATTTAAGAGGTGAAGGTAGAGTAACATTCTTTTTGCCATGTCACTTCTTGGGTATCAAAATCCGCTTCTGAAAGGTTTTCCAGTTTTTGTAGCACAGCATCATAGGTGGTAACACATAGTTTTCTTAGTTGCTTACTAACAATCCTTGTCCTGACCTTTCCATTTTCTGATGCTGTGTAGAGAATAACTGCAGAACTATCACAGAAAAAGCAGCCTGTGTCATTATAGTATTCGTGTTTTCTCATGCGATCGATGAAGGATACTGGATTCCTGGCCATGATTGGATCACTTCTAAGTTGATACAGGTATTACACACATGGGAAAACCTGGGAATGATCAAATCAAAAGACTTACACCTAATTGGATTGCTAAGCTTGCTTGATTCTGCACTGAAAAATGTGTTTTAGAAAATTGAAGATTTGTGTTTCATTTGGCTATATATTCACATGTAATATTACATTTTATATGTTAATTAAAAGGTTTCCATACTTCTACATTGTATCGAATTTAGTTTCATTGGATATATCTACTAATTCTACACTAAATCTATGCAAAACCCAAAATTATCAATTTTGACCTTATTTGACCCTATTTGACCTTGAAATCAACCTTTAAATTCAAAATCAATCCTGGCATCCACCCACATCGTTTTCCACACTCTATGTGTGATTGTTGTATCATTGATGCCTGCTATCAACTGAAAATGCCGATTTTGTTTGTTCATATATATATATATATATATATATGAACAACAAATCGGATTATATATATATATGGTTGGTAAATTAACAAAGGTAACAGCTTTTCATGTATGACCAGATCTTACAAATTTTCCTAAACTTATTCATGTAATATAAAATTTCTATAACAAACACATTTCCTAAAATTTCTCAAATTAACATGTTTACCATAATATCTGGACTATAAAATTTTTCATTGATGTTATTTGATAGGAATGTTATTTATTACATTCTGTTGTGTAAGAACCATAAAGTTTAAAATAAATTGCTCGAGAAATAAAATATTGTGGCATGTGCAGCATACCTTTCACAAAATATGTTGATGATAAAACAATATTTTAATCTCACAACTGGAGGAAAATCTTTTAAAAAAAATAGAGTTTTTTTTAATAGCAAGCAACCTGAAATTATGCTCGAATTTTTTTCTATAGTTAGGGTCTTTTGAGATGTCTGTTAAATATAACAAGGGTAGTTAATTTCATTTCATGTACTATCATATTATAAATTTAACCCAAAATCTTCTTTATTACTGTTGAGAGCTTATAATTTTGTAATTTTACCAGAGTTTGGTTATTTTACATTTAATCTATTACAATGCATTTTATTACAGGAATATAACTTTGTTCAAACATTAGATGACCACTCTTCTTCTATAACTGCTGTGAAATTTCTCCATTCTGCTCAGCAATTACAAATGGTTTCATGTGGTGCTGATAAATCCATCATATTCAGGCAACTACAATCAGTAAGTTTTTTGCTTTAAATATGACTTTTCCAATCATTATATAATATATTAAACAATTATTATTATACTGTTTATTCAAAAGTATGAATTACCAAACAATATTTTTTTTGTTATATCAAAACACCGACAAACTTCAAAAATCAATAGGAAGGAGGTTGGAAGGGAACTATCAAAAGTTAATGTATGGTCAGTGTGGCCCCATTTTAATGATGTGAGGCATCAAAGAAGCACCTGAAGGTTTGTAAAGCTTGCAACACTATAGTCGCCAAGCCAACTGCTTGCCTTCACACAACCCTCTTTTGTCAGCTGACATGGCCTTGAAAGGTTGGTCCACAAGACCCTAGCTTCACATTCAATGTTTACATTATTTAATTGAGTATTGATAATGACCAGGGACTCTCAACCTTTCTAAGCACGCGGCACCCTTGTAAGAATTCTCGTCAGTGTTCTGTTTTTTTATTTTTCATCCAAAGTAAAATATACCACGGTAGTTAATTAAACATAACAGTGTTTTAATTTTGTAATTATTTAAATTAAAATACACCACAAAAAATGAATAATATGTAGTCATCAAAATATAAACTATTGTCTCATGTCGTGTGCTATGGCACGTGCATTTCAGAGAAACACCAAAATACAGTAATATATTTTCTTTATTGTATTTTCTTTACATTCTCCCCCCTCAAACTCTTGCGGCACACCGGTTGAGAATCCCTGACATTGACCCTAGCATGTTTGTAAAGGCCTCTGACATGCATTTTTTTTATGGAACAATTTGAAAGGTGGGGGAAAATGTGAGGAAGCACAGAAGATTAAGAAAGATCTCATATAAAACATCAACCACACTACACCACATCCATGGGCATCCTCTAGAGTTCACACAAAACAGGGTCTTTGAAGCTGGACAAACATACCTGTGGTACAAGGAGAACTTTGCAACCCCAGGTCTTTAAGAGGAAGGTTTTTAATCATGTAAATAGTGTGTCGTCGTTTACCAGCACTTGCTGCATTGTGAATGCAACAAGTGTGACCTACATTACTGTCTGGGTAGATTGTGCTTGAGCTGCAGCTTCAGCCCTACCACCTACAAATGGTGCAGGCAATGATCTCAACTGATTTCGGTCCCCACATCACCTATTAGTGGTAATTGGAGCACTGATCTGGGGAACCTGCATTCCTAGGAAACTGTGTTGATCTCTGAAGGGTTCTATTTCACAAGAAATTCCATTTTTGAAAGCCAAATCAACCATGGTTGTGTTGGCTGAAAGAAAAAAAACTCATGAAAACTACAACAGAGAATAGTTCTCAGAAACATCTGGCCTTGTATGGTTAGTGAATTCCTGATCAGCTCTTAACTCACTTAACTACAATTGGCTTGGCACATTAATCAAGAGTTAATGAAGTACATATTGCTCAAACTACTGGAGCACACACCACTAGGACTGTCTATGAAGAAGGAAGAAAACTCTGAAAGTCATAGAACAAACTCAAAAGTGTGGCAGAGAATAGACTTGAATGGTGAAGCTTTGTTGTAATTCTATGCTCTACATAAGGGGTTAAAGGAAAAGTTTATCTGGAGGTAGCCCATTGGGATTCCAAGGAATTTTACAAACAATGATTGCTCTTACCTCAACACTGCATTCCATGCATGATGGGCTGAAAGGAGTGTTCCTATTGCCTGGCCACCACTTTCTTCTAATTTAATCTCACTTAATTATTTCTCTGAGGGTATGTCAAGTTTACAAGACCCCATTGGATACAGCAATGATCTGATTATCAAGAACTGAGCCATCTTGGGTATCATCCAATACATACTAAGGATCTTTGAGTGGGTGCAACAATATATTGTGTATTATTGTAAAACCTGCAACAATATATTGTGTGTTCTTGTGACACCTACAACAAGGTTGGTGGCCGCCACTTCAAAGAACTTCTCTCACAGCTTTCCCCTCCACACATTCACTCAGAAAATCTCTCTTTTCTGTTTCTAAAAACTTTATCATTTAGCTTCACAGATGATAATATAATAATGATCATATGAGCGAAGTATAACCGAAAATAGCTTCCCTGGTGGCTAATATCCTGCAATTTTGGCCTACATCCAGTTGCTATTTTGATATGAAGTTGATTAAATACTTCTTTTTCTAAAGGAGGTCATTTTACCTTCTTCCAATAGTTGTTAAAATCAACTATGAAAAAATGCTCATTAGAATGAGAGAAGATAATTTCAGATTTAATAAATAAGCTTATTCCTCATCATAATCCTTTAATAACTATATTGGTATTAACACCCTATTAACAACAATAGAACATTTACTATAATAAAGAAGTGTGAATAATTACTATGCTATTAACTAAATATATATTTGGAAGAATGTACAGTAAAGGTGGATAAAAAACATTTAAAAGAAAATAAACACAATATGGCTTTTACAATGAAAAGAAGAACAGTTCAAACTTTACATTGATGCCACTTGTCAAAAAGGTAATGGTTGCCTCTTAAAGAAAATCGATATTCCCACCCAATCCCCCGACCTAGGTTTCATTCTATTGGAACTCATCAGGGAGGAGGGTGAAACGCGCAACGCAACTTCTTAAACGAGGAAACAAAAAAAAAAAAAAAAAAAAAAAAAAAACACAAAAGGGAGAAAATGGAAAATTGTAAATAATGATAGGACACATAGATAGGAACATGCAAAAGGTAAAGCATAAAGGACAAACACAGGAAAAGGACATTGGATGTGAATATATATCTCGATAAGGAAAACCTCTTTTCACTTTATGAGGCAATTGCATTATATTGGCAAGAAGGTACAGGAACGGTGGATAGAAACATAATAAAAGGGGACAAACACAATATGGCTTTTACAATGAAAAGAAGAACACAGTTCACACTTTACATTTCTGCCAATGGACAAAGAAGTAATGGTTGCCTCTTAAAAAACTCGATCGTCACCACCCAATCCCCCGACCTAGGTTTCATTCTATCGGAACTAATCGGGGAGGAGTGTGAAACGCGCAACGCAACTTCCCATTAGGTTTGCCAGTCAATACCCTGAACACTATTCTAGATTCTCCAAATCATGCTGCATATCTTCACCACCACAATCTATACTATCTGATTATCCTAACAATGTCTTGTGATGAATACAGGGTATGTAACTCATAATTTTATAACCTCCTCCATTCCTTAGTATCATCATCTCTTTTTGGACCAAATATCTTCCTAAGTACCTTGTTTTCGCACACCCTAAATTTGTTTTTGTTATGTAAGGTAAGATACCACGTTTGTAACCCATAGAGAACAACCGGTTAAACTATTGTTTTGTATATTCTGTGTTTTACATTCCTTGAAATCAGTTGAGATTCAACTTACTGATCACATAATGGCAGGCATTTCCTGACAGTATTCTTTTACTATATTCAACTATAGTTTCATTATTGCTAGTCAAAATGTTATAAAAATAATTACAAAATATAAGAATCTATCTCTTTCATTTGATCCCTCCACTTTGGGTGAAACTAAAATACTTATTTTAGCTATATTCATTTTACTTGTAGTAAGAAGAAATATGAGATTTATAATATAAGGAACGTACTTTGGTAGACAGCAATTAAATTGATTGGTACACTTGTTTAGTCATTACGTACTTTAGTAGAACAGCAATTAAATTGATTGGTACACTTGTTAAGTCAATTAAGCAATATAAATTAAGAATATAACAAGGAATTAATTTATTCAAAGAGAAATTTTAAAATCAAGAAATTAAATCAATTAAAATAGACATAATAACATTCCTAAAAAATCACCTCAGAGATCGTTGAAGAACAAAATTAATTTCCATAAATAGGTAAAACATTAGATCTGTGTAAGATACTACTAATCAGTAGCAGAATATTGTAAATAATTAACTAATAAGCTATAAAAAGTGTAAATTGTCAAATGATTAGATTGGAGCCGTTAATACTACAACTAAAGATTCAACAACAACCCATCACTTGAATGATCAATTATCCCAGTAACAGCCCAAAAAATGTTGACAAGGAATATTTAAACAATAACAATAAAAAAGGTGATTTATAAGAAGTGAAATAATTGACTAGATACTTAATTTGTGAAACTTCCACATATAAAAAACTGCTGACAATATAAATAACATGAAACATATTAAAATTAAAATTGAGATATAACCAACAACATAGTTCCACAAAATTATAATAAGTGTTTAGATTAATATTAAGAACTCTATATCCGAGTCAAATGGTTTAAAAAATGCATGTGTTAACTATCGAAAAGATTAATTAAAGAATTGCTGTAATAACAGATGCGTCATCCAGGTTATTCTTAATCAGTTATGATATGTTGAATACATATGTTATTTATATATAAGTTATTGGTTGCTATAAAAGAAGTGTAATAAAAGAAAAATGTTTATTGAAAAATTGAATTAAAGTGACTCCTTATATGTGATGTTTTGATTCCTCTCCTTATAAAATTTGTTGCAACTCTTGGCTGGGTGACGACATGTTTCGGTGAATTACACCATCATCAGGTCTGAGACAAACCAATGTGAAAATATTAAGTATGAAGTTATAATAAAATTACATCTAAAAGATTCAAAGACTCAACTAAGATTGAGAGACGTAGAGACACTAACCAAAATAACTGACATTAGAACTAATCAAATAGTAGAGATAAAATGGGAGAGCGAGAATCTACTATATTATTATTTATTATGAAACACAACCAAACCATCAAGCTTACCTTCATATTGGGATTGAGATTTTATCCCCGAGGTTAATACAGTTCAATACTGGACACAAATCTATTGCACTGTATTTTTAAAAGTGAACTTAAGTACCTGGGTCACATCATTGATAGTTCAAGATTAAGCGAGGACCCCGAAAAGGTAGCAGCGATCGAAGAAGACAAGACACCAACAGATATTACAGAAGTCAAGGCTTTCACAGGTATGGTGAATTATTATGGTATATTTGTAACTAGAATATCCAATTCGCTAAAGCCTTTATACAATGAGCAGAATGCAGATAAGTTTGAATGGAATTAAGCTGCTGAAAAGGCTTTTCTAAATAATAAACAGGAAATGGCTTCGGACAGAAATCTGGCACATTTTGATCCTAAGAAGGTCATTACATTGATATGTGATGCTTCACAATATGGAATTGGAGCAGTTTTAATGAACGTGGAGCCTGGGGGACAAGAAAGACCGATAGAATATGCTTCAAGGGTACTGCAAAAGCCAGAAAAAAATTATTCACTTTTGGACAAAGAAGCTTTGGCTATTTATTGGTCGGTGTGTAAATTTTATAAATTTTTATCCGGGCATACATTTATCATAAGTATAGACCATAAGCCCATATTGGCTATTTTTGGAGAGCATAAAGGCATAGCCCAAATGGCAGCAGGTAGATTGTAAAGATTGGCTCTCCTTTTAAGTGGTTTTGATTATGTGCTTCAGTATGTTAAAGGTGTAAATAACGAGGCAGCAGATGGCCTTTCCAGATTGCCAAGAAAGGTAGTGGCTGATGACAAGGAGGGAGGTGATTATTTTAATTTTTTGGTTGAAGATAGGTTACCGCTTGGATCAGTAGAGACTATACAACAGTTAAGGTGAGATCCAGTATTAAGCAAAGTTTACCTTTATACGGTGACAGGGTGGCTAAACAGAAAGGAGCCAATTCTACAGACATTCACCCAGAAGTCTGAGGAAATTTACAGGTTAATTTATAGGTTAATTAGACCAGAAAAATTCAGATATCAACTGCTTGAAGAGATCCACAGAGGACATTTGGGTATGGCTAAAATGAAGGCTATTGCTAGGAAATACTTTTGGTGGCCAAATATTAATAGGAAAAGAGATGAATTTGTAAAAGACTGTTTACTGTGTCAATCAAAGGCGAGTTCGCCTGAGCAGGCAAGCTTAGTAAATTATAAAGAAGCAGAGAATCCTTTTGAAAGAGTACACATAGATTTTTTGGGACCCTATGGAGTTAAAATGTTTTTGTTACTAATCAACGCATACGCATGTTGGCCAGAAGTAACAGAGATGGATAGTAATAAAAAAGATTCCAAGTCCACTTTAGATAAATTGAAAGATATTTTTTCCAGACTTGGACTACCTAAGGTTTTAATCTAAGATAACAAATCACGACTGGTTTCAGAGGACTTTGAAAGGTTCTGCGAAATGAATGGGATTAAGCATATTACCTCCTTATCATCCACAGACAAACGATCTAGCAGAAAATGGAGCTAAATCTTTAAAGAACGGGATTGACAAAGCGATGTTGGATTCGAAGAATGATAAAGACAGTATATCTACCTACATAAGTCAATACTTATTTGTCTACAGGAATGCACCTCATTTAACTACAGGGGAGTCACCGGCAATGTGGTTTCTAGGAAGGAACCTGAATAGTCTGTTGGACTTATTGAGGAGAACCAAAACAGAAGAAGCAAGACAGAGGCAGGTCAAGTATTTCCGAGGTCATTGGGACATCTCTTTCTCAAAATTAGATAGAGTAAAACAAGATACTACAAGAACCTTATGAAGCCAGGATGGCAACCGGCCAGCATCAATAAGTTGCTGGTTAATGGTATCTATTGATGTCAGCTGGACAATAATCATGTCATAAAATGGAAAAGGCCTGCGGATGATTTCTAACATATGGAGGTATCACAAATTTATCAAGCATGTACATCTCCAAAATGGACTCCATCAAGAGAACAAGAAAACATAACTATAGGTCTAAGTTCAAGTATGGAAACACAGAGGTCAAGTGTAGGTGACACAGAATCACTGGCAAGAAAGGAAACCAATCATATGGTTCAATATCTTCAGTTAGAAGATAAGTTATTACCTTCAGAGGAGAGGAGTACGATAACCGAGGACGGTATGCACGGTGACGGAAGATGGAAGGAGAGTGATAGCGCTGGTAAAAATGTGTGGGACTTAAGTTTAAATGTGAACAATCGTACCAAGAGGTGCATTAAACCAATTGAGAGACTGAACTTATAAAGGGAAGTTATTATGTGTTCCACGATTATATTGTCTTGTATCTTTGGTGGGAGAGGTGCAACATATTGATCATGATAGTGACCTTTTATGCCATTAATGTTATGTTGGCATAACGCTGTGGGGAATTAATATACCACTTGGTCAGACACTTATCTGTGACAAGAGTATTCTGTGTATTATATAATTATGTAATCGTAAGAATTAACTATCAATATTAAATGTAATAAGGAATTCAAGTAATATAATTATATTAATTAGAATAGATTTGCTATAATATAATATTTCCAACATGTGTTCATTGTGGTTTTAGTGATGTGTGTGTTGTGCTACATTATTTTGTATGGATATATTATATAAATGAAAGGTATCACTTTCCATTCAGTTTTGCACTCATCTGCTGTATCATATGTTTTAATATTGGTGCTTTAACACCACATGGGCATGCTCCAAATTCCATGACCTCTAATTGATTAAACATAAAATAAAATAGTTCAGTGTGTGGAGCTTTGTACTTTAATCTATTTTTAACTTAATACAAATCCTCTAAATTATTTATATGCATACATTCCCCCCCTTCCCCCTTTTTACTAAGCACCATGTCTTATTACCCATTTGGGCTATACTCTTATTGCCATTTAAAAATTATTTGTAAAATCTGAGGATTTCATTTTTATGTTGCTAAAATAATTTAAAAGCTAAACTAAAATTGGATTTCTCATTAAAAAGTACTTCCTATCAATTCCAGACACCAGGAGGATCCCAAATCCAATTCTCTCGGGGTCATAATGTGGCTGGTAAAACCACACTATACGACATGGAAGTTGATTCGGGCCAGAAACACATTTTAACAGCGTGTCAAGACAGAAGTATAAGAGTTTATAACGTAAACACTGGAAAACACAGCAAGTCTTTCAAAGGCTCCATTAGTGAAGATGGCTCACTCATTAAGGTAAATTTATTCTTTTAGTTTAGATAATTAGTAAAATTATGTTATTCTTCTCATCATTTTAAATGTAACATTATTATGCTGACATCTGTATGTATCCATACTAACAAAATATACAGGGATAAGCAGAAACATCTATTTGGTAATGAGAATATATTTTGCTATTGGTTGACAGCATTGCCCATATGGTACCACATAATAGCCTCCATCTAGCGAGTTTTGCTCGCTATGGAGCGTTGGCCTATGAGGGACCGTGGTGCTGCCATAGAGCTATTTATTCTAACAAAGTCAGTAATGGCTACCCAACAAGACTTTCGTAAGCAGTTTAATCAACACAATCCACCATCTTAAAACTCTATTTTAATGTGGATATCAAAATTTCGAGAAGGTAGCTATGTTGTTGACACAAAATTTCCAGGTAGTTGTAGATCTGTTTGTATATAGGAAGATACTACTTGAGTATGCAGTCATCCAAAGTCCACGGAGGTCCATTGTTAAACATGCTGCAAATCTGTACCTGTTAAGACTAATTGTTTCACAGATACAGTATAATTTACATTTCTATTTCTACAAAATTATGGTAGTACAGTCACTGACAAATCAACATAACAAAGAGCTGAAAGCTGTACATCTGTAAATCTGTTATAAAATGACCTTGAAATGTTTGACAATTTTTTATATTCTAATGAAGCACATTTGTATCTGGATGGTGCGGTTACAAACAAAATTGCCGTCTTTGGCAGTTGAAAATCTAACTGAGATTCATCAGTGGTAGTTGCATATTCCATAGTTAACTGTTTGGCTTTATTTGTCATCATACTCCATGATTTGGCTTAATTTCTTTGAATTTTATCATTGGAATAGTGACAATGAATGCTGATTGTACACAGACATGATAAAAAACTTCTTTGCCCCATGTATCAATTCCATTACCTATCAAGGGTACTAATTCCAGAAAGACGGGGCTAAAACACACACAGCCCGTGTGAGAATGGCTGCTTTGTGTCACTTGTTTGGAGGGCATGTCATTTCACAATAAGGAAACGTGAATTGACCATCCTGTTTTGACATTTACTCTTTGTCCTTTTTTCTTTTTGATTTCTTAAAAGGGGCTGGTACAATACAAAACCAGCAGATTGAATAATATCAAACAATTCATAACGCAAGAGATTGATAACATTCCACAGAATATGCTACAAAGGGCAATTTTGATCTTTCGAAATTAACTCAAGCAGTGTGTGCAGTTTAATGGAGATCATTTGAAAGCCATAATTTCAAACGGACTTAAATGTTGTGAGAGCCATTATTTTATATTCAACATAAATCTCCTTTCTTTATAGGTCATTAATACTTCACTAATTGTACAAAGTGATTTATTTTTATTACATTTTGAAAACCGCCAAATTTTTCTGCTCAACCCTTTCTATCATTGTGTCACTAGTCCATGATAAAATAGTGTTTAGTATTTTTTCTAAAAATGACTAGATGTTGAAATATCTAATATTTTCTAAGATTTTTCCAATCTTTTCATTATATATTTCTTCTTCCAGCAAAATGTTTCAAAGTTGCAAAGGTTATTATGGGTGTCAAAGCGAAAAAGATTTGGGCTTTGACTTTTACATTTTAAGCTTAGTACACCTTCATAAATTAATATAATTTATGGAAATGTTACACGAATATTCTATTGAATTATTAAAAATTTGAAATATAATATTATTGGTCTCATAAATAACTCCATAATATTAGAGCACGCTATTCAAAACCCATTTTAATTTTAGTTTATGAATGTCTCAATTCCCTATCCTATACATTTGTTGTAATTAATATATCTTTTCTGTTCTGCAAAACACATTATAATCATGGTCAAGTTTACTTGAAAAAATACATGTCCAAAACAAAAATCACTCCTCATTAAATTGAAATAAATACTTTTACCAATAATTTTCACATTTATTAGAATTGGTTTTGGAATTGATAAATCATTTTTGCACATCTAGACATTTAGCCTAGCCCCCCCTCCCCCTCCCCCTTCCCAACCTGTGTCACATAACTTTTCTCACCAAGAATGAATGCCATTATTTCATAGGGAAATTTTGTGATACTAAAGGAGGGATTCAGATTTAATACTTATTAAAATCAATTTTAAATTCTAATCATAAATGATTTCAGAGAGTATTATTACTTAAACAGACATAAAGACGTCGAGCTCAAATTCCTCAGGTTCATGAGGAAAAACTTCTGCTATATTTTATGTTATGGATGTCAGGTTTGCAATCTGAGTAAGAGCCAAACGGTACTACTATGTGCTGACAAGGATGGCCCTTTTTTTAATAATGGCACTACATGATGATGTTAAAGTGCCCACATCCGATGCTTGATGCTGGGGGAAGACATCTTTCTTAATATTGTGCACTTTTTTTAGTCATATTATCATTATATTCAAACAATTTCAGGCATACAACTTTCCTAAATTATATTTTGGATTAATCTACAATTTCACTTTAATCAACTGATCAACACTTAGACTCAAGTTTCATTCCAACATCGATCCTGGATCCTGGCTTCACTCTCGAAAAAGACTAGATGTCCTATAAAGTGGAGATCAGGATTCGAATACCTATCGGGTGTACTCAGAGTTGCTTTTCCTAAATGGTTTTATACTCTCTCTCCACGTTAATGAGGGTAGATCACCTCTAAAATTCTATCTCCCTCATTTCTACTCCATTAGATAAATTTAATAAAAAATAATTAGAATAACTACAATTTGAATATACCACCCTACAAAAGTATAATAAAAAGATATAATTTAAAAAAATCTACCAGCATTTGTACGGAGGGAGAGTGGGAAACCATTTAGGAAAAGCAATCCACAGTAGACTTGACTTGTATTTGAACCCCATCTCCCCAACATCGGCCGTCTAGTCTACTGAGAGAATGACAATTTAGACAATGCGGCCACCGGACCGGGGGTATAATAGTTGCATTTATATACATACACACTAGATTTATCAGAAGGGAAAAGGTATAGGCTTAAATACACCTAACTTTTGAAAGTAATTAATGATATTTGAAGCTTTACTTTTCATAACATGCTGCTGGTACGAAGAAATAACACTATTGATGGACTCCTCAAATGTGCCTTGAGATAAATTCTATACTTTCGCTTCTTTCCAATTCACTAAACATCTCTTTGAAACTCTTCTACGTTTTTTTTTGTCTGGATATCACTTTTTATACAGAAGCAATGAAACAAGTCTCCTCTTTTTGAAGAAATTGTTTTTGTACAAACGCAAGCGATGATTCACGGCCTATGTAAAAGAATGTGCAGTAGGATTCTAAATTTTATTCAAACTCAACTATATTTATGAATTAAGGCTGCTTCAACTGACAGCTGCTATCCAAATAAAAGTATGTGAGGGGGTCAGTAGATATGACAAATCTAAACAAGCACCATGAGTATAAACATGTCACTGTCATGCGCATGAAAATATGTGTTTTCGAATGTGCTTGGCTTTCGTAGTCTCGGGCAGACAATAACACCTAAGTGCATTGAAATATTGATAACAAAAAGTAAGTGTTAATCTTGCATTTTCAACACCCTTTTGATGGAGATTGGTTTCCACACATATTCTGAAATTAACTATAAGTATGTTTATCAAAGGTTAAAACATGAACAATAAAAATTCTTTGAACACTAGAATTTGAGTTTAAGATCTGTGTTACATAACATTTTGATGCACCCCATCCTCCCCCCATGTAGACATTAGAGCTCACCCCCTACCCCCCTCAAAGCGTTAGGTGGTCTATGGACGACCCCTTTATTGTATATTTTTATGTTATTCTATAACTGCCAACATTGAACAATTAACTATTCTATTACCCGCCTCGGTGGCGTAGTTGGCTAACGCGCCAGTCGTGTTGAGCTCGACTGCTGAGGACGGGGAGATCGAGGTTCGAATCTCGGTCGGGTGAACTGAGGGTGGTTTTTCCTTAATGGTTTTCCACTCTCCCTCCACGCAAATATGGGTTCACTTCCACTAAATTCAACCTTCCCAATTCCTAACCCATTAGTGTAATTAGTATTTAAGCATATAACCTGAATGGGTAGTAAGACGTGGTGCTAAGTATTATTAACTATTTTATTCTGTAGCTTAATTGAGATGTACAATTATATAAATACTATTCACTCCCTTCCATTCCATGTCTATTGTTTATTTTAATTCATTAAAGGTGGTGCTTGATAACAGTGGAATTTATGCAGCAACAAGCTGCACTGATAAGACACTATGCATATATGACTATTATTCAGGCGAATGCATGGCTACCATGTATGGACACTCTGAGCTGGTGACAGGATTAAAATTCACCAATGATTGTCGTAAGCTCATTTCTGCATCAGGAGATGGATGCATATTTGTTTGGAAGGTCCCTCATGACATGGTAGTCACTATGCATGCAAGATTAAGTCAGCAAGCAGCAAGGTTGGGCAAGTAAGCGCTCTACTTTCTTTTCCCTATACTTTATTTTTTATTTTAAGGTTATTTTGTCTAGAATAATAAGTCTTTTAATTAACTTTTTAACATATTTCCTATGAAAAAATTAGAATTAATTCTTAAATATCACAATATTATTTTTGAAGTATATTCCTTTCTATCAAGAAATTTTTTTTTATATCTTTTCTTTCAAGAGGCTTATTGGTTACATATTAGGCTTTTAAAACAGTTTTAAACCAAATCGTTTCTAATAGATTTGCCATTAATAAAATGTCCATTATTAACTAAAAAACAAGCACTGTTAATGTCAGATTAATATGTAAATTGTGTCAGATTTAATTTGGGCTTTTAGCAACTACAAGCCCAAAATGTCTTCATTATAAAGATATGTTACAAATTTATTCATTTAACTCAATTATTTCAAACTAGCAGGGCAAGTGTAGATGTTTGCGCTCTTTATTCTGACCATAGTTCAGTCATTTTAGACATTTTGTCGGTAAATAGCAGGTAAAAATTATAGATATCATTTTGTTAGATGTGCTCATTTAGGCATATAGTTTAACATTTCAAAAGTCCTCACGAATACCATGTTAGCTCATATCTCGTCAATGGTGGTACCTAGAAATTTTATTTTTAAACAAACATTGTTTGAATTTAAATTTCCTAAATAACGTTTGTAATCAATTTTATCCCCAGTCCACTCTTTCTCCCTCAAAATCTAAGAGAGGTAAATTTAGTTTTGAGGAAATTGGTGACTGTTTAGAATTGAAAGATATTGCTTCAGTAAAACTGTTTTTGTTCCCATACCTTGAAGAGATTGGTGTTTCTACGGTTATCTTGCCGTACAGACCAAAGAAAAGTTTTTTTCCATTGGTGGAAATTTCCTCTTGCAAAGTATTTTTTACTCTAAAAGTTTGAGCTTCTTCAACAAGGTCTTCTCTCTTGTCTAGCACTTTGCCTAATGCTATCATTCCCTTGTTGAAAATATTTGAGGTACAATCATGGTCTGAGAAAGTGTATAGGAATAAAAAAAAATTCATGAGGAGAGATTTGTTATTCAGACAGTGCGACATATATATAGTGTAGTTTACACATTATCTCCTCCCACTTTTAAGAAAAATAGTGCGGGTGTCGCAGGTGCAAATGCTATCAACAATACTAGTTCAACACCCTCTCCAACTTAAGCACAGTTTTACTTGAACATCAATCAATCCATTGGGATTTGACTAACAAGCATATCTTCATCTTCTTTCTGCTCGATTTACGTTGATATCATTTTCAACAAACTTTTCCATAAAGAGAGAGATCAGCTGGGCCTAACTTTGACAATTATTATGCAACTAAAAGTTCTTTTGGGCCACAGTCAAATTCATGTCCTCGTGATATTCTATATCTTGAGAAAACTTTTTAGAATATCTACAATATCTTTCGGCTGCTTTGGTATTACAGGTATTTTCTGAACTGCAATTAAACATTTTCTTATGAAATGTCTTTGACTTAAGAACTGTATGCTTCTAAAAGTGTCTTTTAAGTTCCAACAGCAGGCCACATATGCTGTAAGAACCAATCTCCATCAATAATGTAAAAACGGCCTTTAGGGTCAGTATTTTTCTGCTTCTTTTCAATTATTGAATATAATGCATCCTTATTTGTTTTTCCCATTCCATTTTCATCAAACAAAGATAAAGTGTAAGGAGATAATTCAAACTCAAAATAACTTATGTCATAATGCATACAAAGCTGTCAAGGAGCAGCTCTTTATCAAATAATGTTAATTGAAACATGAGAGAAAAGGACTTGAGATAGTTACTGGCCACAGCTTGTGAAAAGTGTATTTAACTCTCCTGAATTTTGACAAAGAATGAGTGGACTGATTATAAAATTTACAAGTATCTTTATTGTATAAAATTCAATTTTAAACATTTTATGTCCCAAATATATTTTTCTAGGTGCTCCCGTTCATCAGATATATAATATAAAAACCCACTTTTCAAGATTTTTTAAAGGTCACAGTGGTAGAAGCTCACACAGTATCCATGAGGACTTTAATTAGGTTAAACTACACACCTAAATGAGCGTATATACCAAAATCCAGCTATCTATAATTTTTTTCCACTATCTTTCCTTTGATTCCTGGACTGCCATAAGTATGACCAGTCTTACTAAATTTTTTTTACAATGTTTTTCCCCATCCTATCTCCTTCAGATAGTGGTGTGTATACTTATAGCCGACTCTTAACTTATTTTCTAGTATTGGTTAGTTTGTCGCTAGTAATCATTATATTGACACAAAAAATAGTATGTTATGCAATCTACGACTAGTATGTTATGTATAGCTAAAAAACACTTTTAGACCCTACAAAAAAATTTAAAAATTCCAGTTTCATCATTTATAAAAAAATTAATCAAACAAATAAGAAAACATTTTACACTCAACATTTTGTTACATTTGTAAAAGTTATATTTTTTATTCAGACACATGCCTATGTTGCCTTTTATCAACGCGAATTATTAAAAATATTATAATAGAAGAAAATAAATTAACTTTGGTTTTCTGTGTTGGCACTTGTATGCTAGATCTTTTTAGTCAGCCTGGGGTAACTAAAAACCATTTAGCTAACATGAAAGCTAGGTTTTAAGAATATTGAGTTGCCATTAATCTATAATGATGCATATTGGCTTTGTAGTGCTTTATTGTTCCATTCTATATTCTTTGTTACTAGTATAGCAGTTGTGGAACTTTAAGCTAGGTTCATCAATGACTAATCCTAAATCAGATCACTATATCAGGCATGTTGAGGTGGTGATTGCCTGGTCAATAAGTGTAGTTACTTTGGCTGTAAGCATAATTCTAGATTTGTGTGCAACTTGTTTCTTGGCGTGATTATATTTAGAAGTTATTTCTTAAAGTATTTGTGAATAAAATAAAATCACTTGTGGTCTTGGAGGTGTTGCTAATAGAGAACGGGGCAGGTGGAAGGAATGGGAGGAATATGTATTAAGGGGTCATTTAAATATTTTGTAAGAACATTTTTGCCACTTTGGACCTCCCTCCACCCCCTCTTTAAGCAAAAATATGAAAACGCCCAACCCTCCCTAGCTCCTGTCTTGGTTATGTTATATTTGTTGACTTTTTTATAATTTGTTCACAGGAATAACCACTATATTCTATGCAATTTGTAAATTGCTAGTAATTATTAACATAGAGATGTAAATTAATGGTGCAAAATAATTAACAATAAACACTATTGTAAACTGGATTTAAATTTAATGTACTAAACAGGTATAATTTAAATAGCTATAAAAATTATTTTAAAAATAATTAATTAATAATTAATTGAAATTATATAAAAAAAAAGTATTGTTAATGAATACATGAATTAAAGGTTTAAAATTTCTAAACCACTTTTAAACTGATGACCAAGGTCCTTGAATCCACGTCTCAACACTTTACATTATTATGTGTTATTTGTGCTGACTGGGTCACTCACTCTGCCATTCTTGCCTGTCTCTGTCTTTCTTACATAAGCATTGTTCTGACGCCTTATTACTCCCGTACTACACCCTTGTCAGCAAAAATAAGCAAAGCTCAAACCCCTCTACCCCCCTAAGACACTTATGATCTATATGGAGGTTCTTGTGTTGGCATTGTTTTGCAGTGTGGTCAGGGATATTTTACCATAATTATGCGGCGAAGGGAGTATTTTAGCTTTTGCCATAGAGCTCTTGACTGGGAACTCTGTAAACATTCTGCAGGTAGACAGATGTAGGCTGATCTAACATTGACAGGGAAGCCTAGTGGCTAGTTAAAGAGGTTTTGGTTTTGTGTAGGAGATGGTTGTGTCATCCTTTTTCACACTTTTTCTTCTGTAATTGACTATACGGAGTGTTATGCTGGCTTCTAGGTTAGGTAAGCTTTGTTTTATGTCTTCATAAGTGCTAATTTAATTCCTGTTGGCTTGATAGAAAGTTAGGACGGTCATTAATTACTTCATCCAAGTCAGTTCACTAAGATTTAATAAATTCCCTAAATATACTGATTTGGACCTTGTCTTACTATGGCCATGTAGGTTTCTCAAGTAAGGTAAACCCAGATAACATGCAGTACTGTAATCTTGTTTGTCTCTATAAAGCTATGAATTTGGTAATGATGATTACTGTGACTGCTACTGCTCTTTCTGCTATTTACTTTATTCTTTCTACATCATCATTTGGCTGGATACTTAAATAAGCCATTACAAATGCAGTGTATCATGTGTGTCTGGTATATTTTAGGCATATCAACAAAGTTCCTCATCATAGCTGTATTTTTAAATTATATTGAAGCCCATATAGACAAGACGTATAAAAATCATCATGCTGCTTGCAACACACAATTATTTTCTCTAACACAACCATATCAATTTTATGTTACATTATAAGTAATCATAATATCTGTGTTTTTTTTTAGATTCCTTTTCTATAAGAATCTAACTGTAGTATCTGTTTCCTCATCAATAAAACAATAAAGTATTATAATTACCAATTAATTTATTTATAGAACTATAACAATCGTTATTTTAAAGATGTATTTTATAAACATGTTCATAACTATCAAATAACTAGTTTAAATAACCTTCCTTTAAATTTTGTTTGTTATATAACACCATTTACAAAATTACAATATTCATTAACTCTCTTAACACAGCTTATATATAAGTATGTATGGGGCTGGTGGGTGATTATGTGACTGTGTGAGTATGTTTGTGTTCTTATATATGATAATAGTGATTACATTGTGTAAACAATAAATGTTACTTGTTACTCTAACTTTTAAGAGGTAGCAAGTTTGTAAATAATAAATGGGGGTCTGAGCCTTTTAGTATAGTTATGCTATTTTAGCTTCTATTGAGATTTGCTTTGTAATCTAAAATTTATTATTTGTTTGGTTTTTAAAATTTCTAGAAAGTTGCTACAGTCTAGTAGCATAAGTTTGGAGAAAGAATATTTAGTGGATCCTCCTCCAGAGCTGCTAGATCCTAATTCTAGTCCAAACGATCCTGCAAACTATAGGTATGATTATAATTTAAACTTTAGTTGAATATTAAATACATTATTTTCAAATGAGAAGACTAACTTTAAAGTAGTCACTGCCAGAGTAAATTGTAACTTCTTATGGAGAATTTGTATTTATTGAATATATAAATTTGAAATAGCTCTATAAAATTTTTAGTCAACAAAGTTCTTTAAATGCAAAATAAAATATCATTCATAATCTTTTGAATTAACAGATATTGAAAAACCTAACAAACTAATAACACTCTCACCATACTATATGCTTACAGTGAAGTTTATTTGCACAAGATGTTAAGATGATAATTTTATTTTAGTAATATGAGCTAAAAATATAAGCTAGAACATGAACTCATGCTGAGGTAGTGTAGTACTTACCCAACCTCCCTTGGCTTAAAAAGCACTGAATTTGTGATATGAATCACCTTTGGAAGTAATTTATTTCTCTTTTATTTGCCAGGAGTACAAAGCAATGAAGGAAAAGCAAATTTATTTTAAGATGGTAGTAGAACAACCTCTCTGGGAGGATCTACATTATCTTATGTTTATGAATGATCAGCAATATCATAGTGACTGGAGAGGAACAGGATTTTATCAGGCCACAGAGGTTAGGGACATGTGCCCTGTCAAGCCTTTCAATATCCCTTCCAGTAATTTATAGAAACAAACATTATCGTCCCACTACCAAATAAACCTGGAGCAGATAAATCTGAATAATATAGGACACTTTAAGTTTCACGACACATGAATCAAAAGTACTTAACAGAATAATGCTAAAAAAAAATGGACCAAAGGGTAGAAGCAATACTTGGAGCGGATCAATATGGATTCAGAAAAAACAGGGGAACAATGGAAGCCATACTCTCATTGATGACGCTACTAGAAAAACAAATAGGTGAGGGGAAGAATATGCACATTGCATTTGTGGATATCAAAAAAGCATTTGATAATGTGAAATGAAATAAAATGTTTGAAATTTTGAGAAAACTTGGGCTTAAGTATAACGCATAATGTACAACTTATACAAAAATCAGACAGCAATAATAAGAGTTAATGAAAAAGGTGTAAGATGTATATACAATATATATGTGTATACAATGACTTAAAAGGCGATCTAGCAGAACAACTACAACTACTACAAAACACATGTGTTCGATACATATTTAACTTGAAACAGCATGGTCATATTTATAAGTATTTTAATAAACTGGGTTGAATAAGAATAAATGAAAGGCAAAGGCTACACTTATTAATATTGCTTCACAAAATATTACCATTATCTCAGCCTCAATACCACTCCTCATGTTTCCTATTTTTAAAGGATAAACACACCCGTGCTACTAGATGAGAATCCACTCTATAGATGTCTATTCCCATACAAAGATCTCAAACTTATGCTCATTCTTTTACTGTCCTCGCATCACAGGCTTAGAACAAACTAGATAACTCAACTCGTAAACTGACATCCAAAATTACCTTCAAGCGTGCGGCTAAGCAATTTATATTGTCACACAAGCTAAACTGAGTTCTTGAAACCACTTGAGCTTTAAATGAGACTGTGAATGAGCGTGCAAATCTTTTTCTACTTATTTTAATATTCCTTTATTAAAATTAGTTTTTTTTTCCAATAAATGTAATAGTGTATGTTGTATTCAACACTGGTTAAGTGGAAGAAAAGGCTAACGCCTTAATTTCACCAGATAATTAAAGGCCTATTATTATTATTATTATTATCTATTATTATTGTTGTTATATTTGTTGTTGTTAAGACAAGGATGTAACCTATCTTTGATGATACTTAGCGCTTATGTAGACAAAGCTGATAACATAGCTGTTTGTGCTGAAGGTGAAGAGGATCTTCCAGAACTACTAAAAAGAATGGATGAAATACTGAAAATTGGATATAATATTATCAACAAAAATAAAACAAAAGTAATGCTGTCTAGTATACTGTAGGAGAAATCAATCAAATGAATATAGAACTAAAAGAAGTAAGGCTATAGCAAGTAATGGAACTCTAATACCGAGGATGTAAAATAACTCAAGATAACAGAAGCAAGAAAGATTATTTAAGTAGAATAGTGGTGGTGGGGAAAACCTTTCATAATAAGAAGACATTACCATCTTTGACAGCATCAACCTTGACTAGCATAAATTTGGAGATCAGGACAAGATTCCTAAAGGCATATATGATTGGAGTATTGCGCTTTATGCATGTGAAACATGGATCAATGGTGCAACTGAGAGTAAACAATTAAAAACATTTGAAATGTGGTACTACAGAAGGCTGTTGAAAATACCGTGGATGGAGATGGTATCATATACTGAAGTGCTAAGAAATTCAAATGAAGAAAGTAGACTCTGGGAAGGTATACAGCAAATAAGAACTAACATAGTAGGCCATATACTGAGACATGATAGTTTAATGAAGATAATTCTAGAAGGAGATGTGGAAGGGAGAAATCCAAGAGGGAGACCAAGACTGGATTATATGAATCAAATATAAACAATGTTGGCAAAAGAAGATACAAAGGCGTATAAAAAAATGCCAAGTTAATAAAAAGTGAAGAGCTGCAGCAAACCAATTACAAAATTGATGACCTAATGATAGTGATAGTAAACATAAACATCTGTGTGTCGTAATTCACCCATCCTCTGTCAGTGCCTAGCAGTCATAGAGAGGCTGACTGGAGAAATGGGAGGGGGTAAAAGGGGGATTTAAGTATGTTGTGATGCAGCTAATTAATTAATACGCTAAGCATTAAAAAAAAAGATAAATATGTTAATTACAGAAAACCGCTGCTATTATAATAGTAAGCTCCTTTATAATAAACTTATGGACTATACATATAACTCTTTATAACTATATTTTCATATATTTTACAACTTTATTTCATGCTTTATATCAATCCTTTGGCATGTGCATACTATCATGTAACATATGCATTGATTTTTATCCCAATAAACTTACATTTTAAATACACTTTATAGTATATTTTAATTAATATATATCTTATTCATACCAAAAGAAAAAACCAAACACCTCTATCCCTACTAGACAAAACCTATTTTTTAATGTAAGTACTCAACCTTTTAGTATCATCAAACTAGTTACTCTTGTAAATTTTTTAAAGATATCAATTTTCACCATGGTATGTGTTTTGTAAATCTAATAGCTCAAACTTCTAGTATTTATTTAATTTTACTATCTATAAAAATGCAGAAATGTAATATTATATTATTTGATTACTATTCGGCTCTAATGAATTTTGATTAAATACATACATAGATATATACCTAATTACACAATTCTCATACTGGGTAGGCAAGAAACTGTGCATATAGCTTACAAAAATACAACTCCATATTAAATCTGTCCCAACTAACTCTCTCCACACTTCCCTATCCCTTTATACTCCCTTCGCTTCAACAACATCCATTCACCTATTCACACATTCTCTTTTATTCTTAAAACTCTTAATATTTCTCTTTTTCACACATTCATCTACAAAATGCATCTTACATGGCCTACCCCATCGTTTTGATCCACACACTCTACATCCATATATTTGCTTCATCACTCAATCCACACTCATTCTCTCAACATGCTCAAACCAATTAAAGACCCTTCTTTAACATTGACCTATTGTATTCTCTTTCAAACTACACTCCTTCAGCACCCATTCATTACTGATTTTGTCCATACAAGTTTTTCCACATACATTTATTAGATATCTCACTCCATCTGCATTCACCATGCTCTTATGTTTCTCCTGACAAACTCATGCTTCACATCCATGCTAACACACTTTTATATATTGCCATCCTTTCTCTTTTGATACTACTTCATTCTTTGCAATAGCCCACAAACATCCAACCACTCTCTAAGATGTATTCACCCATCTGTTGATTTCACCATCTATCATTCATTAATATGTATTCATCCCATAATAAATAATTTTCTCATGCTTATTTTATTTATTTATTATTAAATAATTCAGGTGGAAGTACAAAAGTTAAAAATATGATTTTATTAAACCCTGCTAAAACGTTATTAATTACAAACTAATATTAATATTTTGGTCCATATTTTGTGTCTACACAAATCATAACTCCATTTGGAAAAATATCTCTGCACGTGTGTTTTTTTCTAAATAGACTCTAATGAGCTACATAAAATCGATGACAATTATAAAAATTTGTCCTCAAGTACCAGAATTGAATATATTAAGAAAATCTCAACATAAGTCTAGGTCATATCATTCAATCAAATCATAATGTTACTGAACAGATACCATCATTTTATTCAAATTTGCAAAACCTTAATTTCAACTCAAATTAAACCTCACCTAACTTTTGTTTCTGCACTATCTCTCATGCTTTTTCTTGTATGCTCTTGTGCTCTCTTTCTCCCTCATGCTCACTCACTCGCTTCTTCTCCATTTCTCTCTCTCACTTCCTCTCCATTTCTCTCTCTCTCACCCTTTCATCCTTTTCATTTCCCTTTCTCTCCTTTTATATTTTCCCCTCTCCCTCTCTCATTCTCGCTTTCTTTCTCTCATTTTTTTCTGTTCCTCTCGATCATTTTTCTCTTTTTTGTTAAGCTTTTCCTCTTTTGCCTGTGTTTTTCTCTCTTTCTCTCTTGTTCTCTTTGTTTCACTATCTTGCTTTGTTTCTCTTTTTCTTTCTATCTTTCTCTTTTGTATTGTTTCTCTCTCTTGCTTTCGTTTTCTCACTCTCCCTTTCCTGTGCTGTCTTTCTCTCACTTTATCTCCCTTGCTTTCTATCATTTTCTCTACTGTCCTCTTGCTTTCACTTATTCTCACTTTTCCTGTCTTTCTCTCACTTTCCCTTTTCCTTGCTTTCTCCTAATTTCTCACCCTTCTCTCACCCTCTTTTGCTTTCTATCATTTGCTTTCTCTCTTCTTTCTCACCCTCTCTTGCTTTCTATTTCTATCTTGATTTGTTTCCCTCTCTTGCTTTTCCTTCCTCTTTCTTGCTCTTCTTATTTTTTTTGCTTTCCCTCCATCCCTCCTAATATTTCTCTCTATCTCTTAATTTCATTCTCTCCATTTATCTTTTTCCTTCCCTCCATTTCTTTTTCTCCCTCTCCATTTCTCTCTCCCCTCCTTTTATTCTTATTTCCCTCTCCCCTCCTTTTATTCTTATTTCCCTCTCCATTTCTTTTTCTCCTTCATTTTTATCTCCCCCTCTTTTTATTTTTAGTTCCCACTCAATTTCTTTTTCTCCCTCTCTATTTCTTTTTCTCCTTCTTTCTATTTCTTTTTCTCCTTCTTTCTATTTCTTTTTCTCCTTCTTTCTATTTCTTTTCTCTTCTTTCTATTTCTTTTTCTCCCTCTTCCTATTTCTCTTTCTCCCTCTTCCTATTTCTTTTCTCCTCTCCTATTCTCTCCTCCTCTTCCTATTTCTCTTCCTCCCTCTTCCTATTTCTCTTTGTCCCTCTCCATTTCTTTTTCTCCCTCTCCATTTATTTTTCCCCTTTCCATTTATTTTTCTCCCTCTCCATTTATTTTTCCCCTTTCTATTTATTTTTCCCCTTTCAATTTATTTTTCTCCCTCTTTCTATTATTCTTGTTCCTGCGCTCTCATTTCAATTTTTATTTTGTTATATTCTATAATTTTTATTTCTCATGTTGAATTTAAAGTTATTCCAAATATATTTAAACAATAACTTGGGTGAGGTCTTTACGATTTCTTTTTTCTTAAATTATGGTCACTGTAGATTGCATTAAGAAGTATTTTTCATAAATATATTATATTTAAAACAAATATACTTTTCCTCTTTAGGTTTACACTTACTCAACTGCCATTTTGGGCCAAAAAACAGATGTCTGAGCACACATCTCCCCCACTTAGTCTTAGTAACAAACAACGAGACTTGCCAAGAGGCCGCTGGGCACAGAGACTGGATACTGGTGAAATAAAAGTCAAATCTGTTTATGACAATGATAGTGTTATCCAAATGCCTGGAAATCAAGGTAGGCTGCATACTATTAAATTTTGGCATGACCCCAAAAAAAAAAAACTTTTTTAAATATCACTTAATCAACATCTAGGTTAACCAATACATATAATTTTCACTTTTCACATTATATTTGTTTGGTCTATTGTAATCAATAATATATATATATATATATATACATAATTAAATCAAGTGAAATACAAAATAGAAAGACATTATTTTTTCATAGAAAATATTAACAGAGATTAAATAAATTTAACATGAAGGAAAAAAAGTTTTAATTTATCTTATAGCAATTAATAATCTTGGAAACTTATCCAAACGAAAAACATACATTTTAGCCTTTCGATTGTAAATCACATGTATGGATATTTTAAGTTCATTAAGCATTAATATATGTATCATATAGCTTGAAAATGTTCATTTCAAATACAACTTTATTATTTTTAGAAAAAAAACATGATTCAGATGGATCCAAAGACAGTTCAATAGACAGTGGAACAGAGCTAAGAAATTACATGGAGGTTCGACAAGAGGGCATCACTTCCAAACAGGTGACTTATTTAAATGCAAAAATATGTATTACTATTGAAATTAACATTGGCACATTTGGAGCCGCCCTCAATGAAATCTTTTATTTAGGGGCCACACTTTAAAATCAACATGTTTAAACTATTTTTTTTTGATAATATGGAAAAAGTTACTATAAAAACCTACCCGCCACCTTCCCCCCCTCACACACACAAAAACACATGCACACACACACACATGCGCGCACACAGACACACACACACAAGTTTATGGGAAAACAATCACAATTATCTTCACAAAGTAGACACTACCACATAATTTTTTTCAGCACTTCGTCTTACAACTTGTTCAGATTTTACCTAAATGTATTAAACTCTCACCCTGGATAATGCTGACAAAGTGTTTAAATGGTGTCAAATTTCTACATCATTACTTAATTTTCTTATCTTATTCTTTAAATATGCCTAAAAAAAATCTCATATATAAATCTTAAAAACATTAATATAAATCGTATGTTGAGTGATGCTGCTAATTTCACTGGCAGAATATAATGACGGATAAAGTGGCTTGCCTAAATAAAGGATGCTTGGGATCTTTGAAAGACATGCCCCTCTAACGACTAAGTGTGTGACTCAACCACCCTCTCCATGGATTTCCCCAACAATTATTAACCAAATGTATTGTTTTGATACCATGGTTAGCATTTCAAACAAGCAAGCCAAAATAAACTTGACACCGCTGTAAAGTATTTTTAACAATACATGCAATTTGAAATATATTTACCCAATATGTTAAGAGAGCTAAGCTTAATTACGAACATGAATTACACTGGCCTACGATGATTCTACTTTCTTGGTGAAAATAGGTAATTTTAATTGGAAAACACTGTGCTGATTTTGAAAATGCCAACGAGTTTGTCAGAACACTTAAAGATTTTATGTAATTCAATATTATAATAATTATACTGGATACTATACAACGTGTTTCTAAAACATTGCATCAAACTTTGGCAGGATACTCCTTGGGTGAAATTAGAATAATTCTCATAAGCAACCTAGGGTCCATCTTCAATATTAAGGGCGGTATACACCCCTAAAGACAGAGCTAAAAACGACTGTTGTGTGAAATATTATGAAAACTGCTTAGGGTATTACAACGAATCTTTGTATACTACTTATTGAAACCTCGATCATTAATAAACTAAATGTGCTGTTACCGTTACCCACCCCCAGCATGTAAAAAAGGGGGGGTTGTAACACATTTTTTCTAAATAAAATATGTCAGAGTAAGTATTACCAATTTTTACTTAAGATTACAAAACAGGGAATCAAAATTAACAAAAAAGGTGTATTGGAGAAACTGTCTAGCTTCTCTAGCTAGATTTTGATGAATCTCGATGTTTCATGACCCCCCGAATCCAAAAAACTGTTTTTTTAAATTCTGTCTGTCTGTCTCCCTGTCTGTACCTCCAACTAGAGCCTAAACTACTTTACCGATCACGCTAAAACTTGGTAACTAGTTTTTTCATAGGGTTGCCCCAAGGCGTTTTTTGAATTGGATATCTAACCCTAAAATTAAGGGTAGTTTACTGAAGGCCATAAAGAGAAAAAGTCGATTTCTCTCAAAATCGGCTTAAACGATTTTGATTAAATTTCATTTATAAACATTTATAAATATTCCAAACAAAATGACTACTCTCAATATTTCGGCAAAATGATTTTAAGTGCTCTGGTCTGACACGTTAATTATCATTTTTTATCATATCTCTTAAACTATTTGAGATATGAAATTACTTATCATCACAAATATGTAGATCTATTTATAATACAAATATTTTATTCAAAGCATATTTTTATAAAACCAATAACTTTAAAGCTATACGCAAATATATATATCTTTTAACTTTTTGAACACTAAAGGTGAAGTATTGTGACCGTAAAAAAAAAATCTAACCTGAAATGTTGATGGATATTGACCTAACCTAAAAAGTAGTCTTTGCAATGCTGTCTGTCTGTGTGTCTGTTTAAATTTAAAATTAAGAGTATTTTAATAAAGGTCAAAAAGAGAAAAAATAATTTTCTCAAAATTGGCTCGAACAATTTTGATTAAAATTCATATCTAGGCGTTGATTAAGACTATAAATAAACTGGATATTTTTATTTTCCCATGTAAAAACTTTTAGGGTACTTTACAAAAGTACTTTACAGAAATCACCGTATCTCCGCAACTATTTGAGATAATAAATAACTTATCATTGCAAAATTTTAGTACTATTAAAATAAAAAACTTTATATGAAATATATTTTTATAAAATCAATAATTTCTGAGATATTGGCAAATATATTAATACAATTTTGTGAGCTTTATTTGTAAAGAGATACTACTAAAGTTTTGATGCAATAATTCCCTAATTCAATAGAGTAAAAAATAAGTAAGTCTCTCAAAAAGTGTATGTTCTCTTTCTTTCAACCTCTTAGGGGAAATGTTTGTAGAGCAAAGATTATTCTCTTTAATTTTAGATTCATTAGTCAACATTTACCTATTTTATTGGTGAAAATTTGTTCAATTGATTTATTAGGGGACCCAATATTGATATTTTATATTGGTCCAAATAAACAAATTAAGATGTTAATTCTTTTAAAAATAAAATCTAAAACCGCGAGTCAAAAAATGTATTATGTATGTATAATGCAATTTGTTCTTAATTTCGCTAGTGTATATTATATTACGAATTTTGAGTAAATATGTCCAGTTTTAAACAATAGAGAGAGAAAGTTTGTGCGGATTTCTGTACCTTTTTTTAAAAATATTCATTTTCTTAATAGATTTAATCTGATAGTTTCAGTACCATTTGTTTTTCTCAATAGTATAAATTGATTGTTTATTCTAGCTTCTTCATTGGTTTTTGGAACTTATGGGAATTTATTTTTCTATTTTATGGTGTTTAGGCTCCCATTATTATCATTAACGGTCCGATTCATCCTTATAACTCTCTACCTTATGCCCTGTAATCACACATTCAATGATATTTGCCCTAATTTTTACTGTCTAATTCTTCGTACACTTTTCTAATTTTTTCTAAGTTTCTCTTTTACACTTGATTTATATCTTGCCCCTACATCATTCTCTTAGTTTAAGAAATGATACTAGTATATAATCAAACGAATGAATCCTATTGGTGTGTACTATTTGGTCATTTTGATTTTATCTTTTTTCTTACAAGCTCTACAAAACCACCTTTAGACAAAGTTATCTTCAAAAAGCTTAACTGTCCATAAAGAATATCCTCTTATTTGAAAATATAGCTACGGTTCCCATAAGACAAACTTTGGTCCTTTAAAAATAGAAGCCTGATATTATTTACAATGGCCATGCAACCAGGGGCCTGGTTCATAAAGCTACAAGTCTACCATTTACAAGAGAGTTTACTTGTACTTTGTTATAAATAAGAACATTATTTTTCACGAAGCTACAAGTAAACACTTGTAATTACAAGTTAAATTTCACAATTTACAACTTTTTTAACACACAAGTTTATAGTTTGGTTTCAAAAAGCTACTTGCAGCTATCAAACTCTTGTATATCAGGTAGTATATTTTACAGGTCTAGGCAAATAGTTAAAATACTTTAAAAGTTCAATTATATTGGTATATTTTTACATAATTAGTCCAGTATACTACTTAAATGAGTATTTCACCTTTGTAAAAAAAATTCATAGCGTGGATTTTATGTTTATGGACTCAGGTGAGGTTGTAAACAGGTGATTATGGAGGTTAGGAGATGGCCATTTATTAACGGTTTTGAATTAATTAATTGAAAATTGAGAAACTTTTACAAAAATATAGGTCATTATTATTGTACAAAATTAATCAGCAACTGTCTTAGTTCAGGAAAAAAATAAATTAACAATTGCCCTCTAGCAATGATGATATTCAAAAACAATGAAATTAATTTATGTACCTCTTTTAATTACTCATTTCTAAAATATTTTAGGAATCTACAAACAAACTTATGTTTAAATATTTAGCTTTAACTGTCACAAAATTATGTTTAAATATTTAGCTGTAACTCTCACAAAATAAATTTAAAACTGTTTGTGTTCTTTTGGTTGATCTCACAAACTAAATTGGATGTATTAATATTTCACTTGTATATAACACTAGAATTTAATATTATAATACTATACCGGTACAATAAATTTCATCCCCTCTCTACAAGATGGTGGGCGTTAAAATTATAAAAAGATTCATAATTATAAAACAAATTATAATTTTATAAAATCATGTTAGCAATTTGAAATAATGTAAGATTGTTTAGCAAAGTTAATAAAAATACTAATCATAACTGAATATTATTATTTTTACCTACAATTTTCGTAATAACTTTTTTTGTAGTAGGTTCTTCTCTGGAGCTTAATAGATCAATATCTTGAAAACATCTCTCATCATCATATAATTGTGCAATACTAGAAGAAGAGGGCATTGTAAAAAACTGTTTAAGTACTTTAACTTATTTTTCATTGTCTCTGGCTTCTTGTGCTTTAATTTTTCTTTAGAATGATCCGGACGGTTTCTTTTTTTTTTCAGACAGATATTACACAATTGACAAATACTTGCATACCAACAAACCACTTTTAACTATGCTACACTTTTATAAACACTAATATTATAACCCGATATCCTATATAGCGATATGCACGCACAATCTTGTCTCACAATGAGTGAAACAGCACAGTTATGACTGATAGCAGGCTGCGACAAATTAGACTTGCAACCTCCTTCTTTTTTACAACCAAGTAGAAGGTACAAGGCATAATATAAACATAAGAAACAATCAATCAAAGTGAGTTTTCGAGTCGGGAAGGGGCATAAGCCTGAGGGCAAACTATTGCACCTCAGGGACACGCAACTCACCTGGTTGTGGAAAAAGGCCCAACTACAGATGTCCTCAAATTTAAATAATCCTTAAAACTGTGGGTGTTCATACTATGCCAAAAAGGATTAAGTCATGATCAAAACACAATAAAATACTAAATAGGTATAAAATAGAGTTTGACATTAATTTGAATAACATAATTTAAAATGACAAGATATTATAAACAGTTAATTATATGTACAAAAAGGAAAGTCGATTACCATTTATTTTCTCACATAGTAATATAAGTTGATGATTTCTGTTTATTAATAACTCTGAAGTAAATATTAGTTCTAAAGAAGCAGGCAAAATGAACTGCCTCTACTTTTAATATCTTAAGACAATAATAGTTCCCAAGTAAGTTCTACACTTGTGAAATAACAATTAACTCTCAATGTCATAAACCAATAGTCAATTAAAGAGTTACATAAATATTACCAATTTAGCTGTACACAGCAAAAATGATTTCTCAACATCCTAAGTTTTCAAATTTATTTCTAAAATTTATACATATCCAACATAGACTAAAATTTTTTTTTAAATAATAGTTTAGCCTTGTTGTATCACAAATTTATTTCTAAACTTTTCTTCAAAAGTAGACTAACCTTGCAAATAACAAAACAACTGATCTATATTTACCTACACCTCATACTAATAACACTAGTCTGCATTTTTGAATTTTTTCTCAGATGATTTCTTGAAAGTAGGTGTTCTTGAATCTATTTTTAATGCTGATTCTAGAAATGACTTTCATTTTTTTCTATCACGTCAGGCCTTTACACAAATCAAGAGGTTATGTTTTCAAGACTTTACCTATTTTAATCATAAATATGTTCAAACACAAGGTTTTGTTTTTACAAACGCATTTATTAAATACTGTAAAGAACTATCCTAATGGTGACCTGTGGTCTAGGGGTAAGGTGTCAGACTTCTGTGCTGAGGTCCGGGTTCAATCCTCGTCCCGGCACAGATTTATCTGATTGTCAAACCCTTCCTTCACCTCTGACAAGACGTGTATTAATCACACTTGTGAATGTGAGATCCAGGCTCCACCGTGGTTCGGTTCCACGTTAAATGTAGTCCTCCATTTCATCTCACAATCACCTACCATTACACATTAGCGTAAGTGCGTATAACCCGAACGGTAGTAGACGCGGGGCTATAATAATAATAATAATAACTATCCTAATCTTTCGGTACCTCTGTAACAAAACAAAAAGCAACAGTGTTCCATTACTTTCAAACTTTCTCTTTTTTGACTTCCTTGCAGATCCTCCATCTTTCTGTCCCTCTTCAACATCCAACAGTAGTCGGCCATAATAGTTTCATTCCATTTCCCCTGGTGCCTCTTCTCCATCTCCGTATATCCTGGTGAAAGCGTTCACCTTGCTCGTCACTATAATTTCCCAGATTTTCCATAAGTAGTCGATTGGGACTGTAAAAGTGTACTTTTACACTCATGTTACAACCAACTCTCGAAGTTTTACAAATTATTTCAAAATTTTCTGTAATTTGGATCTTTGTTATTCCCTAGAAAGTTTTCGGTAACAGGTTGGAAGGTGGTCCATGCGTCTTTCTCTCTCTCATTCATTGTTTTCTCAAAATCTTCGTCCTTCATCAGTTTGCGGATTTGTGGACCAACAAATCTCCAGCTTTCAATTTTTCTTGTGTGATGAAGGGAAATTTCATAGAAAGGTACTTGAAGCAGGGCCCATCTTGTGGTAGAACCCTTATAAACTGCTTCATTAAGCCCAATTTAATGTGTAGTGGTGGAAGCAAGGATTTTTGGGGGTCTACAAGTGGTTCGTGCTAGACGTTTTTAGTTCCAGGCACAAAATTCCTTCGCTTTGGCCAAACTCTAACACTCTAATGCCTTTGCTTTGCCCGACTGTCCCATTCACATAGAAAGCATGGTAGTTTCGTGTACCCAGCTTGTTGTCCTAATAGAATTCCTATAGCTTTCAAGTCACCACAGATTAGCCATTTGAGTTCCGCATACTGGATACTTGTTAACAGTACCTCCATGTTCTCGAATGTCTCTTTCATTTCAACTGAATGGGCCATAGGAATAGACCCATACACATTCTCATTATACAGTAGCACGCCTTTGAGACTCCTCTTGGATGAGTCAGTAAAAAGTCTCCACTGAGTAGGATCATGTTCAATGCCATAGAAGTGCATTAACTCGTTTATGTTATTGCAGTATACCAAGGAATTGTTATTTGAGAATAAAGGAACTAGTTCTTGTCCTCTGTGTCTGTACCATGAAAAATATGTTCCTGGTGCCAGAAGATTCTTACTTTTAAGCCGGGAGCCAAGTAGTTCTGCAGATTCCTTAGGCAAATTCAGATCACGTACTAGATCATTAAGTTCCCTCTGCGAGAACCTTTGTGGAGTAAAGTCGTCTTTAGGTTTGTAGACATCATCACTATAGGCTTCAGATATTACATCACATTCACTTTCAACATTATCTTCTGCATGTTCTCTAAAACAGCTGGAGGAAGAGGGGCAGACAGGTCTTCTCCATGTGGAACTGGCCTAATGGCTGAAGGAATGCTTGGATACACAATTTGCTTCTTATTTTTCGAATTGCACCCCTAAACATGAACTAAACAGAAGTAACAGTCATTAAGGTGGTCTTTAGGCTCCCTCCACACCATAGGAATTGCAAACGGCATGCACGTTTTCTTACCTTTTGCCAATAACCTTAACCTCTAAACACAATAGCGGCCAACTGTCTTTGGCGCCCATGCCTTATCCTGGTCACCAAGCTTCACTTTAAAATAAGCATAGTAAGCTTTCTTCACAGAGTCTGTTATGTCCGTTCGTTGCTTAAGAACTACATACTTCCTACAAATGTAACAAAAAACATAAGGATTGTTCACACACTTGCTTGTAGATATTGTAAGACTACAACTATAATTGCAATCACAAACGTGAAATTCAATGAGCACGACTCTGGAAATGTAAGTGTCTGAGAGTCACAACACTTCCAAGGTCAGACAAGGACACCAAACAGCAGCAGTTGTACCAAACTAAAGGCTTACAGGTCAGTATTGCGAAATTTCCCTCCAACAATACGCATTACCTACTGATACATATATTGCTCACAGCGATAAATGTTGGAAATCAATTTGGGTCCATTGTGAAAAAACTGTACGTGATAGAATAAAATTAAGAACAGTTTTAGAATCAGCATCGAAAAGTGAGCCAAAAACTCATATTAGTTTTCAATCATCTGATATCGTGCAGACTAGTGTAATCTTTGATCAAAGTCTTTGGTTATTGCCTTCAATGTTACAAAACAAAACATTATTCCAAGAGAAGACTTTAAATCATTTTAATTATAATTTATTTACTTTATAAACACTATGACAAAAATTAATTTAAAATATATATTATAATATTATATATATATATATATATATATATATATATATATAATATATAAATATAAAAATCAGGCTGAAAAGTAAAGTTGTTAAATCATAATCATCCCTTAGCACGGATGCTAGAATCTTATACAAGAAGAGAATTTCCCAAGAGTGCCGTTAAAGGTCACGTGGACATCCATATATACCGCTATTGCCAGAGAGGGGGCTGGTAAGAAACAAAGGGGAACGGGAGGCCAGGAGTCACGTGGAAAGGTGAACACATGATGATCCTCATCCGCTGTGATGAGTAAAAATTCTATGGTGTTCTAAACTTAAGGTTTTCCTGTGATGAGGCCAAGGTACCAGGCCGTTCTTATTGTTTCTCGAAGGGATTAGCAATCAACACACGCTCAGGTGGCCCACTCTCGAACATCGGCCACGCCGCTCAGTTTGCTGATGGTCGAGTTGCTAGCCAGTTATGTTTAGTGTATGTGGATCAGGTGTTTGGTCAGCTGAGGGTGAAATGGGACAAATTGGGTAATTAGATAACTATTTCTCTCAATATCACAACAATCCCATATAGACTTGTAGTTAGGTATGACGCTACACACGAAGTGGTTGTTGATTTGGCGTTGGCTGAGACATTAAGACAAGTGATGTCGCGAAGGTGTGTCCAGCGAATGTATTTGTTTTCAAAATTTTGTTCTTAGTCTGTAGTTTTGGGAAAATGAACAAAAATCGGACAAGGCACTTAGCGCTTTAGCAAATTGGGAATCAATAGAGACTTATTACCTATATTCTTATTGTAAAATTAGATTAAAAAATACAATAAATTCCGTAATCATAAGTTTAAAAAAATGTAAGTGTGCCGCTGGCACCCCCCTCAGCTCACCGCCCCAAACAGTCGCTTGGATCTCGGACAGCCCCTGGACTTCTGCATGTCCACAATGTTATCATTTTAGACCCACGTCAAGTAACTTAGCAATTTGCCAAATTTAGCAAACAGATAATGGTCATATAAATAACAACTTATAGCATACATTTTAAAAATATTATAAAAATATTACTATAAATAGCGATTTGTTTTATTAATATTTCCATTTATAATTTATTTCCAGGAGTCTAGGATGACTTTAAAACTTCCCTTTTGAAGGTAAAATTAAAAAAAAAAAAATCGAAAGGGAAGGGACCCTCCCACTAAACTTGATGGTTTTCCTATTCTGTATCCTAAACCCCCGGATAAGAGTTCTCCTTCCAAATAGCTCCCTGGATCCGGCCTTGGTCTATATATATTTTTATTTTAGAAAATAAAATATAATCAATTTGAAATAAAACCCAATGAATCTTGTAGTATCTTATTTTATTGTGACTTTGCTTTCAGATTGTTAGAGAAACAACGGAACTTCCACGCAACCGACATTTCACTGATGACAGTAGTATTGGGAGTTATAAGTATGAGGTAAAGAAATTTGACAAGAATTACTAGGAAGTTTAAAAAATATACTGTTGTTTTGATAAATTTAGTCAATTTATTTTCTCATGAAAATGTTCCTCAAGTACAGTACAATTTTTGAGTTTTGTATGCTTGTCTAAACTATTTTTGCTTCTAATGATTTTCCTTTATTGTGTATTTAATTTTATAACTGTTTATAACATAACTTAAATATTTATTTTTATAGCTATAGGTTAATTTTCACATTATTTTGTACTATTGTATAGATATTTTCTTAAATTTTTTCATGTTTATAAAAGTTTATGTTCTTAAATTGGTCAATAATCATGGAACTTAAGCAAACCTTCATTTATAAAATCCCTTAAAGTTTTTAACAAAAGTTGGCATAAAAAATTAAAATAATTTATTTAAATTTTAAGTTATGGAAAATAAACTGTGCTATATTGTAGTCTAGCTCATAGGTAAGCATTCCTCCACCTTTTACGTGTGTGTGTGTGTGGTGTGTGTGTGTCTGGGTGTGTGAATGCATGTGTGTGTGCATGCCAGGCAACCCACGCAGGAAGAAATGTCCATTGATTTTGATACTGATTAAAAGCTCTTCAAAGTGCAAGAGCATTATGGTTTTTCTCTCATTCATTTTTTTAAAAGTAATTTAAGCTCGATATTTATTATGTTTTTAAATCTTGATTCTATAGAAATTCTATTAAATTCAATACTCTTTTAATTCGATGAATAAGTTTTCTACCACTAAACCTAACTGGTTGTTATAAATACTTGTCCTGAACTAATTTCTTCATTATTTTTAACAATTCACAATCTGGCTACGGCTTTACCATCGACTTAAAAATCACTAGGAATCTATATTTAGTAATTTGTATTATGTTTAAAAATAGCACCTTGACATGGGATTTGAACATGTTTTCAGGTGTCATTTTACAACTCTCATTATATTAATATGTTTAAATGATTGTCATCCATTATAAATGTCATTTACAATCTATTTTATGTTTTTATAAATATAATATTTTTTCTTAGAATAGTTCATGCATAATCCCGAAAAATATTTTTAGTGCCTTACTGCTTGCTCAAGCTATCCATAAGAAATATTTTTATTTCTAAGTAATTGGCTATATTTGGAAAACGTTTCTTCCTTACAGTTATTACATACATCTTTACTCTACATCCATTACTGCCTTTGGTCTGGGTCAGATTTTTATTCAAGCAATTTATTTTCCATGACTGCTTGCTAGGCCTGTCATAGCTTTATACGCCTGACATATTACCTACAAACCTAGCCAAATTAACAATGTTTATAACTTATGATTATAAAATCAATAATTGGTAATGGCTTAGAAACATGTAAACAGTGTAACACATTAGGCGTGTGCAAAGCATCTTTTTCAAGTTCAAAGCGATGTCAAACCAAATATTTGAAAATATTTCCCCAAATGAATCATAGTTGGAATAAAATAAAGTCATATAATAGTTCTGAAAAAAAATATTTCTTAAAAACTTGAGGTGATTTGCATTACTCTAGTTATACTTAATTTAGTTAGATTATAAACAAAAACATTGCTTTAAATTTTGATTCTCTATTAGACTATTTTGGTTCTATTCGATTTCCTATAGTGAAAATATTTTAAAAATATCGCTGAAATTTGTATTTATTAATGCATGAAATTTTAGGTTAATCAATGTGTTATGTCCATAACATGGTAAGGACAGCTGGAATAAGAACACTTACTTTGTTTAATGTTACTGCTTGAGTGAGAATTGTTTGTCGGGAACACCGGCTATTGATAAGATTCTCGATAGCCATTTAGGTTGGGGCATGATGGGAAGCAGACAATTTATTACGTCACCACATATGATAGCTACCTACATGGAAATACATTACACCATGTTAAGAGAATTTTCATATAAATTGAATATTGTACATCCAAATACTTATTATTACACACTTTAAATGACTCCTTCAACATGAAAATGTTTTAGCTGTGGTGTTTATAATTATAGTAAATCAAAATTAAAAAATTAATTTTACTACTGTATTATTGGAAACTTTCTATATTTGGTGTGTGTATGGATTAAAATAAATATTAAATTTAATAAGATATATAAATTAATATAGAATTTCACGCTCTTTGTACACTATCCCCGTGATATACATTCTTACTCAATCTTGTAACACATTTAAATAAAATGTGAATAAACTGAAGCACACAGCCAACAGGTCTAGTAGGCTATCATAAGTCATTCAATTTAATTTATTTTTAGTTCAGCGAAACATTATTTAGCAAATCACTTTTGTATTACAAAAAAAATATATGAAGTCAATATTCATTAAAAAAAACTAGTTTTAAATAATCAATAGTGTTGTTTTTTTTAAAACCAACATTTTGATATTGAGTAGAAATTAACTTAAATTTTGGACCAGGAATCTTATATTTGTTTGGCCATAGACCAGTTTTTTTTCAGAAGTTCTTGTAAAAAAAACCTTATTTCACTTCTACTTTTCTTTGTTTCATACATTTTTATATTTATAACTATAATAATTAAAACTTGAAGGCTAATGATAATAATATGAAATAAAGAAAAGAAGCACATATATGTGAGGGGCTGTAAATAGTTGAAGAATTTAAATAGCGGATCTTATCTAAAATAAATTAAATGCTTAAAAAACAATGTTTCAACACTTCTTTTACTGGTTTATTCTTTTGATGCATAATTTACTTTTCATCATGAAATATTTTAAAAGACTTTGTAAAAATAATGCTAAATTAGAGCTAAAATATTATTTTAACCCTTTTGCTGCGTAATTAATTTTTACTTCTTACCTTCAGAAATGTAAATTATAGGTCAAAAATTTGAAATCTGAAAATTTGCATAATGATCATGATTATGATTACATAATGTGATTTTCAACTAGTAATGCATTTTAAATATTAAATTTAGCACCACATTGTCTATAAATCGCATAATAATATATATTTTATATCGATAAAATTGTATATGTCACATTTTATTTATGTCACATTTTACCCAGATGCAAAGTTATTCTGCTATCAGAACCATTCTTTATTTTACTTTCAGCCCACAGTAGTGTCAAACTAATTGCTAAATAAGGATTTGACAGCCCTAATATTGGCCTAATATGGTCCAAATGTAATAAAAAGAAAATTTTTGAAAATTAGTTTACATCAACACAACTTGAACAATTTTGTGCTACATTGGTACTTTTCTCAGTGTAGTGTAGTCTATAAAATCATATATTTATCTTAGGCATGATTTCAAAATAAGAAATAAATCAAGAACAAAAATAAAATAGCAATCCATTAATCCCTCAACAAAGTTTTCTGCCACATAAATATTGCACGTGTGCTACAAGTAATTAAATGCGGAAGTAAACAAGCGGTACTACTGTTATGATTTAGCAGCTGTTAACTGGCAGTTCTCGAAATTAAAAACCAGATGTCAGAGGCGCACTTGCATTATAGTATGAAAAATTCAGCGTTCTAACACTCTTGTGACTATTTCCGACTGTTGCAGCAAGGGTAGATAAAGTTTACAAGTCGTGGGGTAAAGTCGATTTCCGCAGTCAATGGGTATAATTCTGAGATCGGATATATCCGATTAACGCAGCAAAAGGGTTAAAATGATATGTTTTCTCACAATAAAATTACTTAAAAATTCTAAGTTTTTATCACGTGAATCAAGCAATCTTGTTGGCACTGAACATAATCAACATTGATGTTTTCTCACAATAAAATTACTTAACAATTCTAAGTTTGTATCATTTGAATCAAGCAGTCTCTATGGCATTGAACATAATCAACATTGATTCAAGTTATTGATACTGTTATATTGGGTCAAAATGGTAGTCAAACTATTTCAAATGTAAAACGGTCATTTACAAAGAGCAAGCAAATAATAACCTTGCGTGAACATGTATTTTAAAATAAATATTGCAATAGGAATTTATTTAAATCACCAATCTCATCTGAAATATTGAAAAGTAAAACTGAAATCACGGAATCAAAAAACTTGATCGACCCGTTTATTATGGCTTATTTACTATCAGTAAATCTATACTCAAACAATATCAAACTAATTGATGTGTTATAAATAAATTGAAAGAGCCCATCCTTTACTCTAAAACCAACGTAAATCATTTTTATCAATCAGCAAGAAATATTAAGGCTAGTAATAACTATCTAATTATGTAATGTAAAGTTTTATTGACATAGAATTGTGAAATTTATTTGATAAACAAGAATAAAACCCATATTTTCTTTTGGTAATTACATAGTTTAATCCTTTTTGTTAGAAATGTGAAAAGCGAAATGTCAACAAATTAGGTTGCTTGGGACTGTATTTTAAGTTTAAATTTGACATATTTTAGCATATTTTACTGAATTCTACATATTTTCAGAGATATTACATAAAATTATAGATGTGTTTTTTTAGTTGTGGTATTATTTTACGTCTTTTTATAGGAAAATACGTTTAAATTACGTGTCACTAATTTTTAGGCAACCTGTACTTTCATAAAGGAATATATCCAGTGAAGGGATGGCAGTGAACAAATTCTAAGTCCATTTGTCGTAATGTAACTTTATGTCTGAAGTTTCTTAGGCTGTCAAGGGGAAAGAATACAGAGTTAACTGTGTCAATTTGTAAACATAAGTCGACGATTTGTAAAAACATTAAGTCTTGGTTGTGTTAAGTTCATTTTCTTTTGTCGGGAGAAGACAAGGGTCTAAAGTGGCAAGGCAAAGAACAAATGATGTAAACCAAACTCACAATCAATCAAGGAAATATAGTTTGAAGTTTGTCAAAATAATACAGCATGTAGAAGGGTCTTTTGAAAAGCAAACAAGTCCAACCATGTACATACGTGTTAGTGTAATATTAATACCAGCTAGTATGTCAAGATCAAACGTTTATCCTCGAACACAAATAATAATTCTATGTAACTGATTTTAAGAAACCTGTTATGTTCTAATGTTCACTTGTTTTCATTGAGCCAGTAACAGTGGACATTTAAAGTTGGTAGTGTTTGTATGATTTCCTAAATCAGTTATAAAATATATAATATTAAAGTACTTAATTAATGGAAAATTTAAGGGGCGTAAAACAAACTAATAATGCATTACAACTCGTTACAAATGTAATTGTACATGTGTAAATTTAGAAAAGCATGTTTCTATTACTTCTTTCAGAAATTTTCAGCCATCCTTTTTTTTATTTCCCCAATAATGAAGTATGAATTATTAACATGGGGAAAGAAGGTTTGCCTCTTTTCACATTATTTATTTTACTACATATTTTTACTGATTTTTCTACATATTTATGTACTTTTTTGTTGTTGATACTACATAAATATTTTAGCTCTAAACATGACGATAATATAGTAAACAACAGTTTCAAATTATTAAAATTTAAAATATATTTACAAAAAAGAAATCCGAAGCTTAAAATTTTTTCCAACCAGGATTCATTTTTTAACTTGAAACTGAAGCTAATAAACATTCATTTCGATTTGAGTTTTTTTTAAAGCTTCACACATAGCTATAACAGTATAAACAGTATAAACTTTATGTTTTCTACTTAAAATTGATAACCAACACAAAATATTCACTAAATTAGCTGATATGAAAAATATGACTACCATTCACACGGTCATGGTTTCCATTCTTCTTTTGGAAATAATTAATGTAAGCAACAAAAATAAAATTCCTTTTATAAAATAATATATTTTAGCATTGCCAACACAAAACCCATTACAGCTACAAAGGATGTGAAGGGTGGCATGGAGCCAAAAATGTTTATTTTAAATTGAAGTCCTTGTTGATTGTTTAGTAGATGTGACCTTTTATGTAGGCTTACATAATTTAATCTTTAAAACAGTATTTCTTTAAATTATTATTTATTGAACCAGATTCTTTGTATTATTTAAATTGATAATGCAATTATAAACTAGCGCTGGTGGCTTTATAGTCTAAGGTCTCAATCTTACAATAGAAAATACTGCCAATGACGGGGAGATTGGGGCTTGAATCCCCGTCAGTTTTACTGAGGGTGGTTTATTATAAATGGTTTTCCACTCTCCCTCCACACAATTTCAGGTATACTACCTCTAAATTCAATCTGACCCCATTCCCAACACACAAGTATAATTAGTACACTTTTTTATAATCAGAACATGTTTTGAAAAAATAATCCAAATATATCTTCTCTTTACAAAGGATCCTTGATGCTTTAAGTCTACTATGCATAAGCGAGAATGTGAGTGTGGCTGGCTACATAACTCTATCAATTAGTATACTAATTAATATAAAAATACTAAACCCAAGTGTACATTATATTTATTTAGCACCTTGTTAGTCACACATAGCTGATGTGAAGTGCTTAAAAAGGGGTGACTTAAGACACATGAATCACGAGAGTTGACACATTAGTGATGAGTATTTCATTGCCAGATTATTTAATAATTGTCTCAAGAAAACACTTCCATTGCTCACATGAATTTAACCATGGATCAATCGACCATGTTCTTGGACTTTTGGTGATTATTCTCATGAGTGCCAGACCATATTTGGGAAACAATATTTAATTAAAGCTTTTATCTTTTATTGGAAGTGTTCCTGTTACTCCTACTCATGGGTTGTGTCTGGTCATCAGATGGCTCGAAACTTGTTTATGCCATGGCAGGAAATTACTATGGCCTGGTGTGATTCCTTTAAACATCTTATATTTTCCACAGTGGCCAATAAAATATTCAGCAATATAAATTAAAAATTTAATGTATATATTTTTAATATTAATATTAGTTTCATAAAATTCATTCATTCAAAATTACCTACCTTATACTTTTTTCATTCTAAAGATATCGTGTTTTACTTTTTATTTACAATGAAATCACTCTTATTTTCGTTAATGCTTGAATATCAGTAACTCTTTTGTGTATATTTCTGTGCTTAACCATCCCTTAAAACTAAAGCCTTTGTTATTTTAAGTTTCACACAATTTTTAATAATTAATTCTTGTTTGTTGGTCACACATTATAGTTGATTTTTATTATGTGTAACTTGCAAAATAATTAACTTAATTGATAGAACTAAATTATCTTAAGTTAGTAACACTTTGCATGTATTCACGAGTGTTATTGGTTTTGATAAAATTCTTTACTTTTTTTGATATAGCCTATTGTAGATATTGCAGCTCATTTACACTAAGTTTACATCACTCTGAACTGTTCACCCAAATTGTGCTATGAGCAAGTATGAATTCAATTAATTAATTAATTAATTTGAATGAGGAAAGGTAATATAAATCAATCTATTTTTTATTATTGTTAACATAATACATTGTAAAATTGAATTATATTTTTAATAGGACATAGAGAGCACAGAGCATGATGGTGATGTTGAAGATTATTCTGAAGGAGAAGGGGAGTCCACGGAACCTGAACAAGTACACTTTCCTCAAGTTTATTATCCACCTGCAGAGGAAACTGGAAGGTACAGCCTTACATTTATTTTAGATAAGAAGTTTTCAATATATATATATATATATATTATATATATATATATATATATATATACACACACATACATAATAATATATATTAAAAATGTGCAGGATCTAGAACTTTGGGGAAAAAAAATCTGGAAGTTGGAAGTTTGTATTTAATTTTAGTTAAAAAGATATTAATTTATTAAATTTAAATTAACTTTATCTTTCACTAAGATTCGGATGGACATCTCGAAGTTTTGCAAATCTCTCTTCCAAGTACTTCCATGTATTATCACCTCACCAGAGGTGTGCTGGTGTAGTTATGGCAGTCACCACACCGACCCCTCTCACCCCCTCTATTTTACAATGCTTTCAGAGTGTCCTTACATTTCACAGGCATCCACCCCGCTTTCCGCTTTCCCCCGCCCCCTATCTCAACTTTGTTGCTTGCTACTACACAAAAGACGAGCTATCACCGCTATACTCTCCAAGGAGTGATGCAGAGTTTTGAACCGCAATGTCAGGGTTTTATAGAACTACGTCCAAAGTCAAAGTATAATTTTTCTGAGTTACCTTAGGAAATCATTATTTACAGTAAATTGTGACCTTTTATTTAGTTTGTTTATTACTGTAGAAATATATAAAAATATATTTTCTTCCCTATATTTAAAAAAATATAACCATTGCTTTTTGTTTTTTCAGTGACATAGTTTTTACGGTCACTCCCTACTCTAATTATTTAAATACATGGTATAAGGAGTTTGGAATTAAAATAAGTGCACTTCAATTTATTTGTACAGAAGATAGAAAAACCAAAGTGAAAACCACACTTTATTCTAGGTGATATAGTCAGATAAAAAAATTTAATGAGTTAAAAAAAGGTGGCCACAGTTGGTGAAAATTGCAATTTTTTAAATTTTATTTCAATTAAATATAATTTACATACTGTACGTTTACTTCACTTTACAATTAGGCCCTACTGTTAACTTTTTTTGAACACCATACTAACAAGAACATTGTATTCTATGATCTAAAAAAAATCAGAATTAAATAAAACTCACTAAACCATGTTTCCATTTAAAATCATTGATTTATTATTATAATATGATTATAACCCATCCAAAGCCAAGTCTTTTCTTTTTTATTGCTACGTTCAGAACACAGGTTATTAATGGCTTAGTCTGATTGGGTAGAGATGAGGAAGGTAGCTAATAGGAAATGAATCTGCATTTGCATGGAGTAAAGATGGTAAAACCAGAGTGATAAATCCCTTGTGGAAAACCGTTAAAGGTGTGTGTATATATACATTTAACGGGAAAACCATCTTCAATTCACACAGATGAGATTCTAACCTTGACCTCCCCATCATTGGTGATCAAACCAACAGCAAGCAACGGCTGTGGGTAACTAAACTTTGTAAACTAATATTTACTTTGTCTTGACACCTTGGAGTGAAAATATTGTGATAGTCAAAAATTCGAAATCGAGATTTTGATAAATGTTGACGTTTCATAACCCCCTAAAAACAAAAAAAAAAATGTTTGACTGTTTGTACTTTGGTTAGGGCTAGAACCGAAACCATTTTACCAGTGTGGCAAAAACTTTATATCTGGGGTTTACATAAGGAATCCCCCCTTCCCCCCGAAGGGTTATTTGGAATTAGATATCTAACCCTAAATTTAAGGCTAGTTTATTGAAAGGCAAAAAGAGAATAAATCTATTTTCTTGAAATTCGCTCTAACGATTTTGATTAAATTTTATATCTAAACACTGTTTATTATTATAAACAAGATGGACATTTTCATTTTTCCATGAACATAACTTTGAGGGTACTTTACATAGGGGAGATTTTCAAATTTTCATCATTTCTCCGCAACTATTTGAGACTCGTAATAACTTATCATTTGAAAGTTGTAGTACTATTAAATGTAAAATTCTTTCATTTGCAATATATTTTTATAAAACCAATAAGTTTTGAGCTATAAACAAATATATATACTTTTTAATCAGGGGTGTAGTGGAGCGGCAACGCGGGGGATCGCCGTTCTGGCAAAATATTTTTTAAAAAATCTTTTTTTAGTAAAGTTTTATATATTGCTTTCCAAGCTAAGTGATTTTATATAAATATTATGTTAAACCTTTTTTCATACTATTAATCAATAAATTCTGATGAAATTTACAGTGCCCTATGCGAATTCCTGGAATTTTAGGGAAAGTGCGTTAAGTAAGTTTCTGCCTTAGTTATCATTAAAAGATGCTCCAAATAGCTTCTAGAGGCACTTATGTTTGTGCAGTTGTTTAGCCTACGGCGGTTGGGGGTCCCAAAACCCCACTTCAACTCTAGGGTGTTACAACCTCGCGTTCCGGCACTGCTAAATTTACGACTACACCACTGTTTTTAATACAGGTTTTTGAGAATTAATATGATTCTTATGCTCTTTGGTTGACAAAGATGTTTTTCTGTAACAGTGTTCCTTGTTCTTAATGCCATAGAGTCAGGGGTGCCCCAAGATAAATTTTGCGCCCGGGTGGTATTGCTTTTTGGCGCCTCTCTACGTAACCGGTGGATAATATAGTTCATTCACCATTGAGTATAGGTAACTAACAGCTAGCAAAAGCTAGCAGATCAAATTTTATGTATCAATTTGCCAAACTATATGATCTGCAATGACCATAATATGTTTAATTATTTTCACTTTTGGCAGTCAAAACTTTCTATAATAATATGATAACTTCAAAACTATATTCTTATATTTTATGTTTTATTTAATTTTACTTTAATTGAAATTATTCCTTATTGTAAAAAAGTAAATATTAACTTGTAAGTTTTTTTATTAATATAGCTCATTTTAAATTTACAAGTTTAATATAATACAAAAAATCGCATGTTGTTACTATGCATATTTTCTAAGCAATAGAATAAACAATTTTATCGTCCTTATATAGTAGGTATCCATCCGAAACTTAAGTAGATTACCCTATACTTTAGTCGCTTTATAAGCTACCTTACAACACAACTGATTTATATTAAATAACATAACTACACTATATGTAATTAAGGGAACTATCCATCCCTGAAAATATTTAATGTAATAAAACATATTTTTAGCGCAAATTAATATTTAAAAATGCTTCTATCAAAATTTTCACGAAATATTCATTCACTACACTTATTTACATAGAGACAAGTCTATTACATAAATGTTATTATTTGGAATGGCATCAGGTTTCTTTCTGCATCAAATGATAATTATAGTTTGATAAACTAATATATCTGAAATCCAACAGTTCTTTTTGTGAGAGTTTTACTAACTAAACTCTAAGAGGTAACCAGGCACACTGTCTCATTAGAGAAATAAATTTGTTATTATGTACAATAAATACTGTGGCTCACATTTAGTTATTCAGATTAGTTTGATTATTTTGATGTTTTATTATATAAGAAGTATTTATTGAAACTCTCGCCTTTAGTTTTTTTATTTAAGAAAGGTTTTAGTCAATATTAAAATTGAATTTAGAAACTATTTGTATTTATTTAAAAAATAATTGCTTAAACATACACAATTATAATATTTGCATTGGGCCGAGGTTTTTTAATTAAATTACATCAAAAACCTTACTCACTACTTGCTAAACTTTATATAGTTTTTATGTGTAAAACTATTTAAAAATAAATTATTCTAAAAATGTTGAGTGTGCATTTTTTTTTTCAAGATTACAGACTTTAAATTTACTATTCATACCTATAGTTGCAAACAAATCAGAGTTTTTGTCTATTTTTATGAGACCATTCAAAAATATTTTTGACATTTACCAGATTTAACTTAACTTTAACTATCAAATCTCTTCTATTTCCTTGAAATGAATGGGTAGACTAAATTTAGACTAAAACTATAAATCTGAAAATTAAATATATGCCTAATGTTATGATGCTATGGTAAGAACGTGCAAGTTAAGTTTCCACCACAGAGGTATGTTCTTCTTTGTCAGGACTTCCCCTCTCCTCTTTCAGGACTTCCCCGTCCAGAACAAAGAAGGATGTCATCATTATGGAAAATTTAAAAGACTGATAACAGGAAAATATAGAACCATGAAATAAACACAGCGCTAGTGCAACGAGGTTGCTAAATAAAATAATGTAAAAATAGTTGAATTAAATAAAACAAGCCTGGATAAATAAAAAAAATAAACCGAAAATAAAAGTAAATATTTGAATTTGAAATAGATTTGACTTATAAAAATAAGGATTATTACAATGTGAAAAATTAATCTTAAATGTTCTCTAATTTCCCAGTCCATTCCTATGGAAATTTATTATTTCCTACCCAAAAATTTGCAGAATTAGAAATATTATTCCTGCACATGACTAATATATACATATATATCAGATGTTCATTTAAAATCTTCCACCAAAATATCTCAAAGACAATGCTTTGCAGAAAAAATGGTTTTAAGCAAAAGTTGTTTGGTTCTAAGGGGAAAGTAAGACGGTAAGGTTGATATGACCTTGGGTCGTGTTGCTAAGGTGACATTAAGGTCATGTTGATTTTTAAAATGAAACTTCCTATTGTTTATTACATATTCCTGTAGATAACGTTGTGCCATTTTCAAAATGATGGTTTTAAGCTTTTTAAAGTAAAAACTATAACGAGAAATGAGTCTCACAAGTTTCTGAGTCGCTGGCACCAGGCGCGGCATTAGAATTTGGCCAATTTAAACATTGCTTGGGATGATACAAGTGTTTATGTGCTGTGTGCTCACACATGTGTGTTTGTTCACGTTTATTTCTATTTGTAAAATAATTATTGAGAAAAACATCTTTTTAATTTCAAGTTTAAAGGAGGTTTTCTTTAAAGCTAAACATAGATATAGTCTATTTTTGAAATCACTTCTGATTTTTCTTGGGGCTGCTTTTATAATACTTGAACATACTATTAACTCTTCGATATATGCTGGTTTAGTCCCATAAATAATGGACTTTAAATGTCCCCACAAAAAAAAAGCAAGGGGCCTTAAATTAGGTGACCTTACTGGCCATTCAATTGGTCCTCTTCTGCCAATCCTTTGTCGATTAAATTCGCTAACCATTAACGAATGAGTAGTGTCTTGTGAGGGGCAGGGAGGGGGGCGGGGCATCTTGCTCAAAATGTGAAAAATCTTAAAGCTCCATGTTTCCATGACTGTCTAGTTGATTTTCTAAGGTGTGCACTATGAGAAAATGAATAGCTTCCTCAAGAATTTTAAAGTATTTTTCCCCTGTCAAATTTTCATCAAGAAATATCGGACCAATAATCTTGTGACCTAATATACCTATCCAAACGTTTATTTTTTCTCCCCATATTGTGTTTCTGTCACTAAAAACTTGAGGATTTTGATCACTCCAAGAACGACAGTTGTGTTTATTCACAAAACCTGTTAAGAAAAAAGTTCACTCATCATAAAAGCAGTTACATTCTAATAACAATTGATTTGCATTCAGTAATTAAATCATTTCTTTGTAAAACTGTATTTGCCGATCAGGATCTTCTTCACTTGTATGGATGAAACTTATTTAATTTTAATGTCTTATGAACCGAACCAATTAATATACCAGTATCCTTAGACACTTCCTGCACTGAACTTTTGGGATTTGCCACAAAAATGCCCAAAATTTGCACTTAGTTGATTAACTCAATACTGTACGCACAATCCTTTTTTGCTTTCGACAGATCCAGTTTTCTTAAATTTTGGATCAAGATTCAAAACATAATTATGTTATCCGTTTTTATCCTGGCGTGTTTGGTTGAATGTGTGTGCTGTTTGTCGAGCACATTGAGCTTCTTCTCCATACAGAAAAATCACTTCTCTTCTCTCTTCTAGGCAGGAAACCATTTTTAAAGATTGAATGTTAACATTAAAAACCAAAATAGACAACTAATGGATTTGTAACTTGCTTGATAGTAAAAACAATATTTGTTTACAATATTACACGCAAACACTTGTACTTTCCCGAGCTATGTTTGAATAGGCCAAATTTTAATGCCGCCCCCGGTGCCGGAGACCCAGAATTCTAAGGCTAATTTCTTGTGATAACGTTTATTTTAAAATTCTTAAAACCACCATTTTGAAAATGGTACATGTTCTACAGGACATTTATGTAATACAAAATACGGAGTCTCATTTTAAAAAATCAACGTGACTTTAACGTCACCTTAGTAATGCCACCCTAGGTCATACCAGCATTACCACCATATTTCCCCCTCAGAACCAAACAACTTTTATTTGAAATATTTTTTCAATGCTTTATTTCAAGATATTATGGAGGAAAGTTTTCAAATCAACACTGGGTTGATATATTAGTCCTGCACAAAATAACATTTTGACTCAGGGAGTAAATCATTAACATATTAATTGGTCCACGATTTTGTAATACATTCAAATTAATATATATAAGTTAAGGTTCTGTGAGGACTCAAATTTTGAGCTTCGACCCGAGCTCATTATTTAAACTTGAGATTAAAAGTTTTGTAGTCTCGTTATTTTTGAGCTTCCATTTGATGTACATAATAATCAATTTTTTTAAAACAATGGTAACCTTAGGCTAATAAATTTAGATAATATTGGCATTTCCACTTATTAATCATTCAGTAATTTAAAAAAATGTTAAAATTAATAATAATTTTCACAATAACGTAATCATGCTTTAAAACTACTTTCCACTGATAAACTTATTCAATATTTTTATCCATTTTGAATTATCCTTTATTGAAGTTGTATATTGGTATTGCAAAGAAATGGAAAACAAAATTAAAAAATATCTAAATAGATTATTAAATTATTTAACTATTATTTTTTTAATATTCTTATTTGGTACCTCTCTAAAATAATAATCTCACCTAAATTAAAAGTTTAACATTGAGAATATTTTATGTCAAATGTTTTTGAACTTAAGATATTTAAAACTTGTATTAATTAATATGTTTAACTACTAAACTATCAGTAATTTAGCTGTTATTTAGTTATTGGATTATTTTGATTAGCATATCTAAAATAATTGTTGATCATAATTTCTATACATATTTATTAATCTTACCACATTTCATATTGTTAACTATAAATATTATTTAAACCATCTTATTTTTCATTTAAAGTATGAATATTAACTTTTATAATCATTAAAAATTGAATTGAAATACATTTCTCAGTAAGATAATTTCTAGCGAGAGCTCATGTATGCATATGTCCAACTGCACATAGAGGAATGGAATTGGAATAGAAGATGTGATCATGTGTGATTATTACACTAAGGACTAATAAACCAAATATGAAACATTTCAAATTTCTAACTGTTTGTGAGTCTCACCTTTTCTTGTAGGGTAAATTGTGTAACAGAAGTATATTTTGGGGAAATATCAGTTGATTAAAATGTCAATTTGATTAAATTTTTTATAATTGTTAGTTTAAGGATTTAAAGAAGGATAGAAGGGCAAGGCTTATATACATACCATAAAATTGTAGGCCTCAAAGTTCACAATTAAAACACAACTAAACACATAATTATGTCAATTTCGAGGTACATCAGTCTCCTTCAGAAGAAGAGATTAAAACATAGACTGTACTATGGCAACATGACTACACAGTTTGGTCACATTCATTTTTTTTATGTACAGGCATATCCCAACCGAAATAATTATACTTTTAATGTTTCTACAGATCAGATTGAAACCCTTTAAATTATAGAGCTCAGAGTTGCAGTTTTTGATGCAAGTCTCTGTAATGCCAATAATTGAAGGTAATTGGTTAATACTATTAAAATAATTTTCTAATTCTTCAAAGTGTCAATCTAGGCCACATGTTTTCCAATCTAGAATGCTAAGTGTTTAAAAATGAGGTGGCCCAATTCCTGAATAATTTTATAATGGAAATTGATAAAAATAAAGAAAAAGGAAAAATAAACAAATAATTGTAAATTTAATGAGGAAAATCCACCTAGGGGAAGAGGAAAAATGTGAGAAGAATCAAATGCACAAAGGTGACATCTTCTTTTCTTCTGTCTGCTATAGTAGAAGTAGTCACACACACATCTAAATACAAATCGAGTAATTGTTCATTATTGATGCCTTTATCAAAAAGAAAAAAAAGTTAAGCGGGAACACACTTTACAAAAACACTGAATTACTCCATTTTGAATTCATAAGAAACTGCTAGAAAATATCTGCACCAATTGTTGTAGGAGTAAAGATATATTTATCAAAGTTTTGGCTGTGGTTTTAAATATAAATGATATAATTTAAAATAGTTATTTAATACTTAATTGAAAAAAAGGTAATAGTAATAAACTATAAATCATATATGCATAAAAAAGGAATAATAATAATAATAATAATAAAAGATGTAAAGTAATAATAAAAATATTAATAAAAACTAATGATATAAATTAAATTAAAAAGGTTTAATATTTAGAAAGAAAGAAACTACTACTAAGGACTGGTGGTCATCTATTGGTGGACCGGGTTCCCACTGTCTGAGTTGAGAATTGTTACACTGTTTGGTAAATGATCTTAATATGTTGGCGGTGTAGTAGGTTTGAAAGTCTTGGTTGTGTGTAGAGATGGGAGACGGAAAATTTTCCACTCTCCCTATATATTTTCTGGAAAATTATCCTATACAAAAAGTTTTCAACTATTATTTCGGTCAAATAATTTTAACTGATTAAATGGATGATAATAATAACAGTAATAATAATTAGTGGTAGTGATAGTAGTAGTATATTCTGAACAGGTAGTAAGACGTGGTGTTACAAAAATAATATTAATTCAGGTGATTGTATTGCAAAAGTTAAATGTTCATCTTTATCAAGTTATTATTTCAAATACAAACATTCAAACAGTAGTTAATTGTGTAAGAATACCCACAAATCTACTTTAATCATGTTATATTGCAAAAAACAAATAAAAAATGGATATATATAGTCACATTGAGAAAAAAAAATTATTTTCTCAAAAATGCTATAAGCAATCATCCCTTAATTTATATAGTTCTAAGAATAATTTTAACCATGGGCAATTATTGTGTTTTTGCAGTGATTATACCGTAAATGCAATGGATGTTGAAGAGCTGCGACGTTCTCAGAGAAGGTGCAGGAAGAACCAGCGGCCAGAAAAATTGACAGAACTACCACTTATATCTGTGTCGGCATCAGTGTCTGGCAGCCAGGATAGTGAAGATGATGATGAAGATGCATCAACTCCTAGCGCCGAGACAGGAGAAAGGAATCTACTTTCAATGTTATCTATTAGGTTTGTTTAATATTTGCATTGTACATCAAATATTATAATCAAATATAGCTTTCAATATGTTTTTAGAACTTGATTTTTTAATTTATTTATATTTTAAACTATACAATGTATTTCAACCTTATTAATGCACAATTTCTACGTGTGCACAAACAGGTTAAAAGGCATGAGTCAACTTTGTTGACTTTATAATAACTCTCGATAGCTGTTGATCTTGTATAGCAATATTAGAGTTTGCCTTGTGGTTCTATGACCTTGTACACATATTAATTGTGGATATCTTTGTGGGAGAACTTTTAAATGCTATTACAATCTTAATTTATGTCCAATACTTTACACTCTTTAAGACTTTCAAAATACACAATTCAGAACCACACTTAAAATATGGCTACATTTATTTTAACTTAGAATTTTTTTTTTTAACTTTTGATTAGATTTGAGTCGAATCCCCTATTTTATGAACCTGAATCTCAAATTTGAATCTTCATTTTACCTTCGAATCTTGAATGTTGAATCTTGAATTTGAATCAGAAAATTTTATAGAACTATTAACGTAAGAGGAAAAAAATTATATGTTAGAATAATAAAAAATATAAATAGTAACTAGAAATGCTACAATTTTTTGCGAAAATGTATTCATTACATCATTCATACATTTAGCTAAGTGTTAAATTAATGTCTGGGGCTTGACTGTTAAGTTTTTCTTATTGTATCAGAGCTGAACCATAAATACACATTATAAGAGTTCTAAAACTAAATATAATTCAAAATTTAAATAAAATTATGGTACTATTATTGTTTTCGAATATCGAATCTGATATTTTTTCAACCCTTGAATCTCAAATATTCCTAAGGATTTTAGGTATTCGAGGATCTGAGTATTCCATCTCTACTTTTGATGATTTATAAACATTAAACAAATCACATTTGTTAAAATATTTTAGCTTTACCAGTAGTTCTCAAATTTTTAAGTTTGCAAACCCCCTTTTTGTAAAATGGTGGATTGGTTTTTATGCCTGAAATGGTCTAAAATCTGAATCATCTTTTGTCATTTTAGTAGGTTTAAACTATTTGTTTATTCTATGCATTTCAATAGACTTGAATTTTAATGTAAAGTTTGATTTTGTTAGTGAAAAAGAATTAAAGGAAGAATATTGCCAATTCAAATACAAGCACAGCTAGTTTGTTAGTATGACTACAAAAAAAGTAAATTAATTATTGACAAGCATAATGTTGGTGACATTGTTCAAGTCCTCACTGATAGGAATGATACAGTTTTTATTTTCATTCAAGTTTGGTTGACTATTTTCCATTATCAATCTTAGATCCACCTATACTTTCAGACAACATCTTTTGATATATTTATGAAATAAAACGTGGGAAAGTCTTTCTCACACTATGTTATATGCAATGGCATAACATGTTTTTGTCCTTTTTTTTTTAGATGTGTCTTGAAAAAACCAATTACACACACACACAAAATAATAATAAAATGGCCACTAGATAAATATAAATTTCCAGGAGCTGTAACATAATAATTCTACAATTTGATATTTTTCTTGTGCAATGAGATTTTTTCTTTCTTATTTTTGCACAATTTATACTAGTCTGTTTTAGCATCAGGAAGAGTAACGTTTCTCTAAAAGTAGTTTATTTTACTTACATTTTGCTAAATATCACCCTAAAAATAGATATAAAATAATATGCACCAAGTGGCTTGGAAATATATATATACATGCAAGCAGTGTAGGAACACACTAAAATAATTAAAATTAAGTTATAAAGATGGAAGCTTACCTGAAAGGATATTTAGGATACCTAGCCCTAGATAGGAACACATTAACTTCTCTCTTCATTTATTCATACAATCTTCACACTTCTGACTATTTTCACTTTCACAAATTGTATTTAATTTCTTAGAAATATTTCTTTTTCAAATTAAGAGACACACAAATAAATTAAAAACAGACTGTTATGCTCTTAATTGTGTTCTCTTTGTTATTATTGTTATGCTATATTGTTTCTTTCAGTAAATCTACTGGTAGGACTGTGTGTTTGCGTTCTCTTTGTCGGTTGTTTGTCCGAAGATTTCCCGTCGATAACTAGTTTGCTTGAGGGGGGACATAGCTGTCCTTGGTAAGTGGAGGGGCTGGGGAAGTCGGCTGCTTGGTTTGAAGTCGACCTTTCTTTCCTTCTTGGCTGGGAAATCGTGTACCAACTTATATGGAGTTTGGCAGAAGTGGCGCTTTGCCACATATATACATATACAGTAAGAGCAGTGGCAAATCCCCTTAAGACTAGGCATGGTGAGGGTAAAGATCGGCTTGGTGGAACAGGACAGGTTTTCTGGGTAGGAGGGAAGCGGAAAGGGGGGGAAGGTTTCTAGACCAAGGGAATGGAATTTATTCTGAAGTTTGGGGTCTCTTAGGCACCGGATGTGTGCTTTTCGAGGGTTTTCTGAGTATAGCTCTTTGTATTATGTATTGTGATGTGGTGGTTAGAGAGGTGATAGGTGTTGTTATTGATATGTAGTAGAGAAGGGATAGTGTGCTGTAGGTTTGGCCATACTGGGAGAGACAGGGTTGAGGGAACGGGGAGTAAAGTAAGCTCCCAGATGTTCTTAAAGGAGGTGTATTGTGTTGCATGGCGCTTTCGTCCCTGGCCACATTTGCTGCTGCAATATCTCGGCTGAGTGTGGGCTAGTCGACTTATGGAAGAGTGGGTGGGGAGAGGGAGTTTGAACTAAGGTAAATTCAGGGTTGAGGGGGAAAGCGTGGGAAGGGGGATTGTTTTTTGGTGGAAGATGGCGGCTAGGGTGGAATGAAAACAGGGGTTAAAACACTTTTATTTTATAATTAAGTTTTCTAATAAGGCGCAAAAGTTGCCTTTTAGGATCACTTTTAATACTACAAAATTTTGAATCTCTATGAAAATGTTTTATTGTGCCGCAAGGTCCTTAAAAATGAACTTTTAAGTGAAAAACACTGAATTAAAAAAAAATTTGTACTATAATTTCTATTTTTATTTTATACCAGGCCTCCACCGTGGTTCAAATCCCATGTTAAACTGCTGGTCCTCCATTTCATCTCACAGTCACCCTACCATTACACATAAGTGTAAGTGTGTATAACCCTAACAGTTAGTAAGACGCGGTGATAATAATAATAATAATATATAATAATAGATAATAATAATGATAATATAATAATAATAATGTGAGATGATGAGATATGATGAGATGATGAGATGTGATGATGATGATGATGATGATGATAATGAAGTGATAATAATGTGATAATGTATGATAATAATGATAATGACAATAATAATAGTGATAATAGTGAATGATAAATGATAATAATAATAATGATAATAATAATATAATAATAATAATAATAATAATAATAATAATAATAATAATAATATAATTATGATATGATGATGATGATGTGATGATGATGATGATGATGATGATGATAACAATAATGATAATGATGATGGTAATAAATAATAATAATATATAATAATAATATTAATAATTAATAATAATAATAGTAATATATTTTTATTTTAAACACTTTAAATAATATTGTTGACAAATATAAAACCATATTTTTCATTTAAACCATTTTTAAACCGTTGAAAGTTTTCCAAGAAAATATTTAATTAAGTGCAATATATTTGTTGATATATCAAATTTTTTTGTTCTTTTATGGAATTTCAATTAATTCAATTATTATATCCAAAATAAATATAAATATTTTACTTGGGGATATATATGTGTTATAAAAGCAACATAGATTCACTACAGGATAAAATTTGTCACTGTAAATAAGTATATTATATTAAAAATATTTAACAGAATAAGAAAAAATGTAACTAACTTTTTTTTTTTAAAGAATAACATTGTCACTCTACTTTTACATTGAAATTTTTCTTGGTTGCAAATATTGGCATCAATTTCTGTGACTTTATTTTCGCTTTTAAAAATCATCTCTTGTGAAGCCCCACATACAGCCAATGATGATTCAGTAACTAATTTCACCATATTTTCAACGGTTTGCGTATGACACGGATAAAGGGGAAAGTCTACAGGTGGAAGGTCTTCATTAGCTTGTGCTGTACTTATTATAAATAGTTTCAACTCCTCCTCACTTCTGTACTTGGTTATTCATAGCTCTGTTACTTTGATGTCATACCAAGTGCTTATATCAATTTGGTCTTCGACTTTGAAGTTTATAGCTGGCTGTAATAACAAATTTTTTTATCCCGTATTTGTGTTCCGTCCTGTCTTTAAGTTGTCGACGTAGGCCCAACTCTCTTATATATTTGCGTTCGTCAGTTACTAAGCACAGCAGGTTTTCAAGAGCTACAAAGTAGGCATTTCTTTGAATGACTGGAACAATTACATTCGAAGATGCTATGGGAGCTACTGGAAATACTTTATAAGTCTCCATAAGTGCTTTGAGTCATGAATACATTATGGTTTCAGCTTTATGTTGAACCTAACAGATACATATATCTTAAGAATGTATTCTGTCATCATATACAGATTTTCTGGTGGAGTTTTTGTCCCCACATAAAAACGAAGTAGGTGATTTGCCATTGTCAGCCACCTTGAATGCGCAAGTTTACCTGTTTTTCTCATAGATAGATCATAAGAGATCATACCCCTAGAGACTGCATGGCACATCTCCAATAAATATTTTTGGTCTGTATTCAAGTCATCCATAATTTCCAAGAGAGGCCGGCTATTTTCAATTGGTTTGAATTCAACTACTGGGAGTTCTTGAGAGTTCTCAAATCTCTTGCCTATTTTGCCACAAAACTCATTTGGTCCTTTTGTGTTTCCATCCAGAAAGTAAAAGAGGTGACATAAGGGCAGTTCATTTCCATTAAATAGAAAATCATTCTTTGTAGCGGTTTTCCAATTTTTTCTTCTAATAAAGAGATGACACCATTATTAGTTCCATTTTTAGTCACAGTTCCATCACATCCTACCGCAGTAATGTCTAGGGATCAGTTATTAACATTATTTAATGACACAATAATATCCTTAATATCCTTCCCAGTGCTAGAACGTGGTGCCACATGTCCCAAATATTTCGATCCAGGCTCTTCAATAAGTGACATGTTCTTCTACAATGGTTTTCCTGTAATATTTGATCCCTATCATTTCCTGTACTACAGTTTTGTCTCGTCTTTCGTCAAAATAAAGTCCTTTGTTAGTTGTTGTAGCGCTTTAATTTTGGCCTCCTGTGCAGTTTTTTTTCAATTCTTTGACCTTTCTCTTCTAATATTCATTCTATAAATTACTTTACTTTTGTTCTCTTCACTAATGAGGCCACTATTCTGAAGAACATGCACTTGCAATTGCTGCAGCAGCTCTATTAGAAACACCAGTTCAATCACATACTAAAGCTACAGATGGCAGTTTCATGCGCATTTGCAATTTTGGTGTTGCAATCTGATAAGATGTTGAAGCCACAACATCATTTGCTTCTAATTTCATGCCTTCTTCATATTCTTTATTTTTCTCACCTACGACACATTTTCCATCTCTTCCATTCTTTTTTGTTATTTTTTGTTCCTCATAATTTATTTCTCTCTCCAATACTTTGAGTTTTCTTTTTTCTTTCAATGCTAAATTTCTAGATCACTGCAACAATAACTGCATTCATAACCATTTTTCAGGTCATTCTTTGGTCTTTTAAAAATGTTTGCTCTCAAATTCAGAACCTTCTTTTCTTTCTCACATTTACAAAGCGCAAAATCTAGAAATTTGCAGGCAGTGATGTCAAAAAGATGTTTACTCTCATTCTTAAACAAAATCAAATTTGATTCAAAAGCTTTAGTTCCTTTTCTATTTTTTGATCTTAAATATTTCTGTATTTATCATGATACTTTCTAATCATCTGCAAGAAACGAGTGTGGGATACAACAGGAATAGAAGCTCTTGCTTGACCACAACTTTTCAATTTTTTCTACCAATATTTCTGATATTTCACTTAGGTAGGTTCCTTAGAAGCACTCTCTGTTTTTAGCTCATGCCTTTTATTAAGATAATATTTCATTACTTCTTCATAGGTTGAGAGTAATATTTTATTAAGGCCTTTTGGATAGCCAAAAATGGAGCACTCGTGCATTGACCGAGTCTGTACTGTTTTTGACATTATCATTTTTACTTTACTGTTACAAGAATACACAAAATAAAATAACACTATTGTGTACAGCGTATAACCCGCACGGTTAGTAACATGCGGGGTTAAATTAATAATAAAAAACTATAGTCTATAACACAAAAAGAAAAACTAGATGAAAAGACAACTCTAATGAGAATGTTTCACATTGGAATTGTAGTTCCACATCACAGCATGAAGCTCATAAAGCCACTGAATGGAGTGGAGCTTGAAGTTACCCCACCCTGCTTACTAAGCGGAGCCTGCCACAGCTTGTTCAAGGTCGCACTATATCTCAGCTATGCCACTACTTGTACTTTCTCTCTGGTATTGATGGAATGAATAATATCACAGTTAAATGTTTAGGTAAAAATAAATTAATAACTAAAAATTTCAAAAATGTAAGAGATTTAGAAAAACCACAAAAAGTAAAAATTTCAACCTGTTTGTGGCACCTCAAAAAATTATCTGTTTGATTTGATATTTTGGTCGATTGACAACAATAGTCAAACGTTCATTTTTATCTATATAAGAAAGTTTTATTCAAAAACATATTGTTTTCATAAATGTGCCAAAAAATTGAAAAAAAATCATAAATGTATTAATCTTAAACCTGTTTGTGGCATCTCAAAAACTTTTCTGATTGCTTTGATGTTCTAGTCAGTTTATTACATTAGTAAAAGGCAAGTTTCTATCGCTATTAGACATTTGAATTAATAATTGTATGTTTTCATTCCACCCTAATGGCCGCCCAGATGATTTTGAGCACGGGGTAGTTATAGGAATTAGGCAGCCCAGATGTGTCTGAGCGCAAGAGGGAGAGGAAGTTGGCAACCTGAATTGGTCAGTGAGCAAAAGGGAGAGAAGATGATTATATTCAATGCAATGAAACCTGTTTGTATATATAGTTTCAAGTTTTGATTGAGAGAGCTATTTATTTTCAACAAGAAAAATTCTTAAGTTTACAGGAAAAGAATGTCGGTCTAAGTATGGGTAGAATTCCATAAGTTTTTTGGTCTAGCTACATCTCTACTCTAATTACATCTACTCATTAAATTTATGCCTTCTTAAATCTAATATACTTGAAACTTCCTTTACTATTTTTTACAGACACTATTCGCTTAATTAAGTCTAGTTTTATTTGCACTAAACAGTCTTGTACTTTTTTTTGATGCCTCGCATTCTAATGATGGAGTAGTTACATAGTCGAGATTATACCTTGCAATGACACGTCAGGGTAGTTGGTGGTCTTGTTAGTTTACCGCCTGTATTTAGAAGGCACCGCCAGTATCACATTGAAGATAACTGTTTTAGCTCCATTGCCACGTAACAATGCAAAGAAATATTATATAGCTAAATGCTCTATAGATTTGAAAGGTAACTGAAATTTAAAGTGTTGCCAAATTTATATAACATGATAAAGGAGGAAATTTGAAGAATGTATGAAAAGATTGAGAGAAGGTAACATGTTCCCATATACGCCAGGCATAGAGCTCCTTTTGGGTTGGCTTCATTCACTATTATTTACTTAAATTATCTTACAAATGTTTCTAAAAATAATAATAATAATAATAACAACATTAATCATCTGTTTCCAGCCTGTGGCTGAGCCAATTTAATAAAATGCTTCCATCTTCCTCTATCCTTTCGCCACTCTTCCTCCTTTAATACTTCCATTCTTTGCCTCTTGTACACTTTCTGTTTACTGCATTACCCATCTCTTTCTGGGTCTTCTTTGCAGTCTTTTTCCTACACACTTTATCGCTATCATTCCCTTTGGTATTCTCGCCATTTCCATCCTCATTACATCATCTCGGTGACCTGGTGGTCTAGGGGTAAGGTGTCAGACTTCTGTGCTGAGGGTCTGGGGTTCAACCCTCGGTCCCGGCACAGATTTATCTGATTGCCAAACTCTTCCTTCACCTCTAACAAGACGTGTATTAATCACAATTTGTGAATGTGAAGAATGCCAGGCCTCTACCGTGGTTCGGATTCCACGTTAAACTGTAGGTCCTCCATTTCATCTCACAATCACCCTACCATTACACATTAGCGTAAGTGCGTATAACCCGAATGGGTAGTGAGACGCAGTGCTAAATAATAATAATAATAATAATAATAATAATAAAATAATAATAAAATAATACATCATCTCATATCATATCATCTCTGTCTTGCTTCCTGTACTTTCTCATTTACTCCCTTCAATCTCACTCTTTGACGGATACCTTCATTCCTAATCATGTTTCTTTTCGTGCCAGCTAACATGCTCCTTACAAACTTCATTCCCATGGCCTCCAATTTTCTAGACACTCTTACATTCGATGTTTACATTTCTGCTATATATGTGAATATGGGTACAAAGAATTCCCTATACAGAACTTCCTTACACTTAGAAGACACTTTTCTTTTCCATTGCTGGTCTCTTACACACCTATAGAACAACTCCTCCTGCTGCCCTCTTCTTAATATATTTTCTCTACTCCCACCCTTCACCTCAATCACGCTTCCAAGATATTTTACACTCTTTGCCTTTCTCAGTTCCATCCAACTTTATAGCTTTATTTGTACTCAACTTCTTTTTGTCAATATTCTCACTTTATACTTTGTTCTGCTATATTTCATTTCAAACTTTTTCACTTACTCATTCCATTCTTGTAATGGTTCCTGCAACTCTATTTCTTCTCCCCCCATACCATCAAGTCTTGAGCAAACATCATGGCTTTCATTCTTATCTCCCCTAGTTTAATAGTCAGTAATTGGCACCAATGTTTGATGGTTTTTCTCTGCAATTCACTCGTGAGCTTTTCCTCAGACAATTCAAGTAGATCTTATTGAATACTATCTTTTAAACTGTTAATTTTCAAAATATTAAGTAGAAATACACCTCCATATCTTTAATTAACTTTAGTTGTATATTATACTATATGTAACAATGCTTTTTTTGAAGTGTTTTTAAAACTGTGTTATGTATTAAATTTCAATACTAATATTGTTTTGTTAATAATCTTTTATAGCACTGAAAGCCTAGACTTTGTGGGTAAAAGAGAGAAATTTTTGAAAAACACTTTTGAATCTCTTAGTGGAACAGAAGTTGATGCTGATAGAAATAATGATACAGGTAAGCGGTCTTTAAATTAAATCTGGTATAGTCATATTAAGCAAAATTTGCACAGCTAAAATATATGATACTGCTTGATTTATTAAAAATGAGCATTACATTATTTTATTATAATTACAAAATATACTTATAAAATTCAATAATTATTAACCTGTAAATCAAATCCACTACTCAATATAAAACAAATTTTATTTGTTTTGTATTAATTTTTTTGTTACAGTATAAATACGCATAGTTTGAGAACTAATCATATTTGGCCCAAATACATTATGAAATCTAACCTTAATTTATTTATAGCTTCATCATGTTGCTTCCATAAAACCTTTATTTTACGAACTATAAAACTAATCTAACGTTTGTTAGGGGACATCTAGGGTCGGATTTATGTATTGGGGCCCTCGGGGTGACTTACAGTGTGGGGGGCCCCATAAACCCATGTAAATTACATCGTAGCATGTCTAAGGAAAGGTAAAAACTAAGCAACTTTTTGTGTACGGCTAGACTGGGCGAGCACGTGACTGAAAAATAAAATATAACACATGTGTTGTAATGAGAGGTGGCCAGACTAGAGCAGCACGTGAGCGACCCGAGAGACTCATTTGAAAGATAGAACTGCTTCTATTTTTCGAGCACATCATTCAAGCTGGAACAGTCTAGTTTACAGGCCCAGGGTAGTTGTTATTTTGGTCCAGTGTGTGTCAGGAAAACCTTTCAGTTTGGCATGATAAATAACTTTTATTAATATTGATGTGCCTAGCGCACTTATAAATATATATACATAATTTTTTTAGTCTTATCAATCAGATTAGACCGATAGAAGCAATAAAGCCTTGTATAACCCTAACGGGTAGTAGTACGTAGTACTAAAAAAAAAAAAGTAGCAAGAACTGATATGTTAATACGTCAATATTTTAATCAAAGAAGGCATTTAAAAAAAATCACCGTTAGCATCGAGAGAGATGGGAAAACCAAAATACTATTTCCTTTTTTATAAACATGCAATAATTTTGTATGAATTTTCAAGTAGCAGAGATGCGCAAAGTGTCTTTGACATATACATTTTCACTAATAAACTGGGGTCATTTGGTAATTACTTGCTGGCTCGCTCACCTGTTTGACCAGGCAGTCGCTCATTTACTCGCACACTCCCTCACTTGTAAATCTGGCCGAACTCTTAGGGTACCTTTTTCTGTATCATATTACTTATTTTTATATTATGTCGATACAATGCTCCACAATTGACACTTCAACCTCTAGTATTCTACTTAACTACCTCATTAAAACACAGACTGGCACTCACCACTAACACAACAGACATCTGAATTTCAACGTTTCTCAAGATTAACTGACTAAATTCGTCAGAGCAACAACAAATTGGAAAAAAAAAATATATCAAAGGCACTGGTGAGACAGTGGTGCTGTCTGCCGGTTCGTGGAAGAACTTTGAGAGGAACCGCCTTAGCACGCCAAAAGGAAGGCCTATGTATTTAGAGCTAGCGTGCAAAATTGTAAATGTTCAACGGGGACTTTCCTAGTAAATATTTCAAATGTCGGTAGGATTTTTTTTTTCTTAATTTAAGCTGCACACACATTAATTTGTTTATATCTCACTATTTCGTGCAGGAATAAAATTATTAGACAAAAAACAAGAAAGCATTTAAAATAGAAAATTATGGTTAATTTTTTCTTTCTTTCGGGAGTTTGTGGGGGCCCCAGGGCGATCACTCCCCCTTAAATCCAGCCCACAGGACATCACTAGCTTAATTTTCTTTAGCATGGAAAGTCTGTGTTTAATTAATAGTATCACTCAGTAAAACATTATTTTGCATCCATTGTTGTTCCCAGCTTGTGGCCTTGGTCAGTTTTATCATCCAAGCTATAAATGCTCTACTACCGGTTTGCTAGACTTGTAGCTTCATTCATATGCCTTATACTCTAACTTGAGACTAGGACAGGCACAAAATCCAGTCCCCAGCCGTTGATGCATTACTGTTAAAGTGTAAACCCACATTTCACCAATAATAAATTTTAATAAAAATATAAGACCTAATATTTTAATAATTACTTGTGGAATTTTTTAGATTAAATAAAAAACCAATTTGTCTCATTATGACCATTTTGTGTCTCTTTACAGTCAGTATTTAGAAAATCTGACTCTAGAGATTTTTTTTTTGGGAGGGAGGGTGAATTTTATAAAAAACAATCTTACTTTAAAAAATAATTTCCTATATACTTAATAGTAAACTAAAGTTGTTGAGAAACAATTTTGATTTATAAATATTTATTTAAAAATCACACAAGTATGAGTATTATTGGTCTCCTGGTTTCTAATTATCCCCAAATATTTTTATATAAATGTATTTTAATAGTTAGAACAAGCATTTCTTCTCATATAAATGTATTTAAATAGGTGGAACCAGCATTTCTTCTCAATTCCTAGTGAGAACTAGCCAAAATGTTAACTATTTGACAACTCCAGCTGCTCGAAATGTGGCTGTAATTAATGCAACCAAACAAACAAGATCTGATAATGAAACCTCTTCCAAAAGAGAAGAGTTGCAACGCAGAATCGAAGAAACTAGGAGAAAATTGCAAAGTGTAAGTTTAATATATTTATTATATTATTGGTAATCTAGCCTATTTTGAAAAATCACATTCATTAAAGTAATCAATATTTTAATAAAAATATAAAAAAGTCATTTTAATATAAACACATTCATTAAATTTAATTGACAAAGAAATTACATTTTTTCAAGAAAATTTTTAATTCATCTTTCAAAATACACCTTATAACTTATTTAGTTTTTGTCAAGGGAAACTAAATCATAAATTATTGTATTTCATCAATTGTGTTACTTAGCTACTCTCACATATTACCATCATTCTTATGTCTTGGACTATGTGACGGAGCCATCATTTCCAAATTCCTTACTTGCATATCATAACATCAATACTGATGAGAAAGAGTCCCTGTTAAGGCTTACAAACAATAAAGAGAATATCATCCTCCCTGATGACAAAGGATCCACCACGGTGGTCCTAAACAAATCCACCTAAATCACTGAAGCACAACTACAACTTGTTAATGAGAAAACTAAATTGACAATGACCCTACAAGAGATTACAACAATCTCGTCAATAATTTTTTACAAGTGCATGGACCACATTAGGGCTTCTCTACTAAAATCATTATTTTTCCTCATACCTACTATTCTATCCACACCCACTCTCTCTCACCTGCCCAAAATTTACGAGAAGGAAAGACCTCCACCCAATTGTCGCTTGCTTTGGGGCCCCCACTGAGTGCATTTCAGCACTGGTCAACTCTTATTTCAACACCTTGTCCAACAACTTCCCTCACACTTTGACACAAACCACTTTCTCAACTGCTTACAAGACATTAAAAACAAAATTCTCACCAATGTGATGCGCTCTTGGTCATAATAGATGTCAATTCACTTTAAACCAATATACCCCACACCCAAGGACTTTGTGTTATGGAGAACTTCTTGTACTAACGACCACCCTATTCTAAGCCATCCACCACCTTTCTAGTGGATTCTGCCCGCCTCATACTTTTAAAGAACAATTTCCGCTTCCTGGACAGACACTACCTCCAAATCCAAGGGAAGACAATGGGATCAGAGGTGATCTGCGATACCACTCTTTCATATCATGTGCAAACAAGCACTATGATGTTCATCTAACACATTGAAAGAGTTTGGAGTTGAACTGTGGTCCCGCCCTCGTTTAAGCCAGAGAGCAAGACCGCATGCCCTGCCCTTTAGCGCCACACACGGTGGCCCAGAGTTCAAAAGCGCATGGTGATGGTAGAGTAACGTCATACACCGCAGGCAAATAAAGTGAGCCAAACAAAACTCCTGTTAGTTAGGACAATACATAGATGATAACATAACAATAAACGATGTGTGTTTCATGGCACACTAAAAATAAACAAAAGAGTAAATACAGTCATAAATATATATATATATATATATAGAAAATAGAATAAAAAAAATTATATAAAAAGGCAAAATCTTAAATGGACGCGAGTAGGCCTACTCTGACTATTTAATAAATACGTAAATATTAATTCATAATATATTAATTTGTATTATGTTTTGCCTAAATTATAATAAGTTATCTAAAAGAATATTAACGATATTAACATATATATATATATATATATACATATATATATATATTATATAGATAGCAAAATGTTATTTAACTTCTGTTATATTTGATAGAAAAAATATAATTGCGTTATAGTACTATCACACGTAAATATTATATTTATTATTTTAGACTGAAACATTATTTTTAATATAAATATAGGTGTAAGACAAGAAAAGCAATTACACAATTACTAAGCCAATGAAATCGTTCTAACGATAATTTTATATATAAGAAACCATACACCATTAACCTGATGAAATCTTTCTGACAATCTTCTTGTAATATTATTACGAGGGACATGAGTTTTGATCACAACTGTTGTTCATAAATATAATAAGATGGAGGGGGCATGCAATATACAAATCAACAATTATGTTAACTTTTCTAAACCCCTACTATTATAATATTTTTTGTGCGTATGTTATTTTTAACATTAACACTTGGATGCACATTTAAGAAACTAATTTATTATTCTAAGAAAACGTGTCAAAGTAGCCATGGCAAGTGAATGCTTAAAAATAATCTAACAACAACAAAAAATGACAACCAAACCTATCTCATCGGTGTTACCTGAATAGGACATGATTTGAGTTGTGAAACTTGAGCGCAGCGCAAAGGTGGTCCACTTTTAGTATTTACTAATTGAACCGCTACATCGCTAAAAAAGTTTCTAATAACAGCTGGCTCTGACCAGCAAAAGTTCAATTTCCCAGCAATTCCTGCAGCCTTATCACTAATTTGCTGGATTTTATAAACTACATGTTGAACTACCTTGTAAGGAATCAGATTCTGTCCTTGTTGCGGTGTTTACCAACCCGAGCTTGTACCGGTTTTAACTATTTGAGTGCATTAGTCTATATGTGGAGATAGCTTCCTTCTGGCCTTCCTTTTTGCACTACTGGTAAAGACCATTTTAGATTCAGGGGTGTTAATGGTTCATGACCCAATAACAGTTCTGCGGGTGTATATTTGTGACTACTGTTTTCGGCATTGTTGAAGGCAATTTGTAGCCAGTACAAATTAGAATACCATGCTCTATTATGGAGATTATGGTAGGCTCTGAGTGAAGATTTTAAATTTATATTGGATCTCTCGCATAAATTTGGCTGAGGATAATAAAGCACAGTAGTATAATGTCTTACACCAAGCTGAACACACATGTTTTTGAAGATGTAAATTGCTTAATTCATGGTCTTTTTATTGTGCTTATTGTATGGATGTATAAATTTCGGCTATTTATGTTAAGAATCCAATATTTTAAATGTTATTGTTGCAACTTTCTATTGTTTCTTCTTCAAACATCTTAGATAGAGCATTTGCCACAAGATTGTCCTTGCCTTTTATATCCACAATGTTAAATCTAAGTTCTTGTAGTTGAGTAATCCAACGAGCTATCTTACCTATTTGTCGTGCATGTTGAAGTAGCCACACTATAGCCGAGTTATCAGTGTGAAGTTCAAATGGTTGCGATTCCAAATACTGTCTGAATATTTTTATGACATCTATAATAGCAAGGGCTTCAATTTCATAGGTTGGATAATTTAATTCGTGGGGGTGTAGAGTACGACTGGTGTACGCTTTTGGTATTATTTGTCCTTCTATTCTTTGTGCTAACATAACTCCAAGGCCTGAAGAAGAAGCGTCTGTTTGAAGGATGAAAGGCTTGTCAAAATCTGCCATTTGTAGAATGGGCACCATAGTAAGAGCTTTTTTAAGTTGATTGAAAGCTTGGTCAGCCATGTCATTCCAATCTAAAACAGTTTTTTGTTTTCATAAATTGTATAGGTGTTCTGCCACAGAAGCCAAATTGGGAATGAATCTACCAAAAAAGGAAACCATGCCCAGAAATCTTAATTTTTCTTTTAGGTGTTTAGGTGTTTTGAATTCCACTATGGGAGGTATTTTTTATGTATTTATGGAAATACTCTTACATGAAATTATATGATCGGTGTATTCTATTTGTGCTACGCCAACTTGTATTTTTTGAGGGTTTATGACTAATCCCAATTTGCATAGTCTTGTAAATACATCTTTTAAATGAACTTTATTTTCGCTAATGTTGTTAGATTAGACCACTAAATTGTCTAGGTAATTATAACTGAATTTATATTTGATATCTCCGAAGATTATATTCATAAGCCTGGTTAACACTCCTGAGGTAACCAATAAACCAAATGGTAGGTAATTATATTAAAACAGTCCTGTTTGAGTAACAAATGTCGTGTATTACTTAAATTTTTCTTTTAAAGGAACTTATTGTGAAATGATTTGTTTGAATCAAACAAAGTAAATATACTTGCTTTACCTAAATATTGAAACACCATTTCTTGCGTAGGTAAGGGAGTGGCGTCAAAACATATATTATTATTTAATTTTCGATAATCCACTACTAATCGGGGTGATTTTCCTTGTTTGAAAACTAAAAAGGCAGGTGAAGCAAATGGGCTATCAGAAGGTCTTATATTGTGTTTATTTAAAAGTTCAGTTATGTGGTAGCGTAATATATTTAGCTTGGGACGGGCTAAATATATTGGCATGATTTAGCAAGGTTTTTGTTCAACATGACAATTTCATGTCATCACGTTTATCTTACCAATTTTATCCGTGATGACGTCACTGAACTCAGTTAGTAGGTATTTTATTAATTCATAACTATCATCATTATTGTTGATCACATTAATTGATTTTAGTCTGGACAAACCTTTCGGTTCTAACCTAACATCTCCATTTTTATTATCTGGGAACATAACCTCTTTGGTTTTTCTCATAGAGATTTTCATCTTAGAATTTCCAATAAATTATCTACCCAAACGCAAGTATATCGTTAATTTAGGTATAACAAGAAACCATATTGGCCAAGACAGGCCGGTAATTTTAATACTAAATTTGATTTTTTTTGTTAACCCTAAATATATTTTGCTCTGCATTGATATATTCTAGATTGCACTCTTGTTCCCTTTTTATATACTTGTTATTGCGTAGCTCTTCATACAACTGCCTAGAACATTATATACTTGTTATTGCGTAACTCTTCATACAACTGCCTAGAACATACATTATTTATGGATCCAGTATCCACTAATGGAAATACCTTATGTTTTCCTATTCTAACTAATCCAACTTCTTCTCTCTATCTTTTTCTCTGGGTCTTTGTCCACGCCAGCCAGTGGGTTTAGTAGAGCTTCTCGGGGTTAATTAATAATGGTGGGGGTGGAGAACATATTTGAATAAAGAGATTGAAATTGATGAGATTGATTCAGAAGTTTTATTTGACGAAACGTTAACAGATATTTTATTACATTTAAAACAGTAGTTACATATGAAAATAACTGTGGTCCCACCCGCACGGAAGCCAGAGAGCAAGATCGCCTGACCTGCCCTCTAGCGTCACACACGGCTGGCCCAGAGTTAAAGAGTATGTGGTGACGGTAGAGTGATGTCATACTCTACAGTACACATATAGCCTCCTATGCTAACCTATTCTTGGGCAAAATAAAGACCAACTTTTTTGCAATTCAAACCCTTCAATTGCTTTGCAGGATGAGATTAATTTATGACATCTTCGTGATTTGTACAGATTCCAAAACTAATTTACTGCAGTTCCTGAACAAGTTAAGTAAGCAAAGCACTCTCAGATTCTCCTGGAACATTTCAAAACACCATGCTATATTCTTGGATCTGAAACTTAACCTTCATGACAGAAACATAAATACCACAGTCCACACCAAAGCCATCAACATTGACTCAATTTCCAAAGCAACCATCCTCTTCATGTAAAACACTCTCTAACCTTTAGTATAGCTACCAGAGCCAATCATATATGTTCTGAGGAAGAGGACATTAACTAGCAATGTCAACAACTTTCCAAGGCTTTCAAAGCACAAAGGTACCATGAACCAGGGATTCCCAACCAGTGTGCCACAGCACTTTATTGTGCCGCAAAACTGGGGAAGTGTGCTGCGAAATTTCTTAAGGTTTAATTTATAACTTGGTTGTATATAAATATAAATAAATAATTTTAAAACTCTCCACTAAGATAGTATTTTAATACATATTACCATCCGACCTTATTGTTTTTTGCAATTTCAGACTTAAGCCTACAAATTGCAGTCATCAGCCCACCATCAATGAATTTATTTATGGATTTTTCATTAGTAGTGCTGAACAAAGACATACATTGTGCTCACATTGCTTGCTTGCCAGTGTTGTTGAGAGGTCGGCCAGTAGCTGGTGACACTTGGAGGGAGAGATACTGGTTCTGAAAGAACGAGTATCATTGGGCAGGTTGCTTCCCCCACCACTGAAAATTGACTGAAAACCTGTTTGGCTGTTCAAGGTCAAGTTTCACCACTTTTTGGCTGCACTCTACACGTGGGATATTTGTTATTCCCAGTTGTTTTGTTTATCTGTGTCACTATAAACAGCATTTTATCTTCACATATTAAATGCTGTGATTATTTATTTAAGTGTTTGGTTGAGAAGCAGAGAACTAAAGAAAATGTCATTGATGTTGAACTTTCATTAGTGTAAGTTTATCCAGTAACGTTAATGTAAATATTCAAGTGAACACTTTTAAACTAAGTGTAAGTGAAAAATCCACTACAGCTTCCATTGTTAAGCCTTCTAAAGTGTTAAAAATATCACAATAGCTATTTAGCTTTCAGTTTCAATTGGAATGAAGATTTTGACCGGCCAGTTCCCTTTTGTATTTTTTGTGGAGAATGCCTGAGCAACTAAACAATGGCTCTGAGCAAAATGAAGTGGCATCTAAACACCAAACATCCCAGTGAGTCTCAAAAACCATCTTCATATTTTGAATGTATTTTAAAATCACAACACAATGCAGCAACTAAAATGGAAAAAAAGGTTAACTTTCAGATAATGTACTTGAGACGTCATTCAAAGTTTCAGAATTGATTACAAAAACAAAAAAACAAACATGTTATTGGGGAAATTTAATTTGGCCAGCTTGTCGGATTATCACTGAAACCATGCTTGGAAAAGATGCTGGAGAGAAAATTTCAAAAGTGCCTTTGTCCAATAATACAATAATCTGACATTTTGCTGAAAATGTCTGAGGACATCAGTCAAAATGTTGTTGAAAAAAATTAAATTAAACAAGCCGTTTGCTCAGCAAGTATATGAGAGCACCGATAAAGACAACAAAGCTCTGTTACTTGGATTTGGTCGCTTTCTCGATGAAACAAGTATTATTGTGCAATTTTTATTTTGCTTTGGAACTGAAGACTACAACTGGAAGTGACATATATGAAACAGTTAGTTCTTACTTAACAGATTCAGATTTATCATGATGTGATTGCAGTGCCCTATCTGGACGCAGCAGCATCATTGGGGATATATAAAGTGTTTGTTTCCAGAGCACAACATAAAAATTCATTATTGATAGTTAAACACTGTTTTCTTCATAGGGAAGCATTGGTACCCAATACATTTGGAGAAGAGTTATCTAAAGTCCTCAAAGACATTGTTAAGATGGTGAATTGTTTTTAAATCTTGCCCTTCAAAGTTTAGGATTTTTGAGAAACTTTGCCATGAAATGGATTCTACACATAAAATCCTACTTTTACACACTGAAGTGTAGTGGTTATCGAGAGTCCAAGTTTTAAATCGAGTTTTTAAGCTGAAGGAAGAGGTAAGTACATTTTTTGAGGAGGGCTACCCTTCATTTACTATGTTGTTGAACGACAAACACTGGTGTTTTAAACTGGCTTATCTTGCAGACATATTAAAAAAATTGAATGATCTCTAAGCCTGTCTATGCAAGGACGCCAAGAGAATATACTTACCTCAACAAACAAAATCGAAGGATTCCATAGGAATTCTTGGAAGTACTCTGTTTCAAAAGGGGATCTATCAAACTTTGCTACACTGCACAATATGACTTCAGGAAAAGAAGCTGAAGAACTGAAAAGATAAATTGTCAAGCATATTGTGAATCTGGAAAAAAAAAATTAAAGATTATTTCCTATTTCTGTCAACAACAAACCTAGACTGGATTTTGTTGCCTTTTGATTTTGCCGACAAAGTTGAAGAGTTGTAGCTGACTGTAGCAGAAAGAGACAAACTGATTGAGATGTCCTCTGGTTCCACTTCGAGCGTGAGGCCTATCGAACGTACAGATTTTTTCTGGTTAAGCATGACAAAACAATACTCATCAATATAAAAAAAAAGCCATTACGTTATTGCTACCTTTCTCATTGTCATACTTATGTGAGCAGACTTTCTCGGCATTAAATAACACAAAATCGTGTAACAGGATTTGTCTTTATAATTTTGAAGCCGATTTACGATTTGCACTTTCACACATTCAACCCAGGATCGCCAAGATTTGTTGGAAACATCAATCCCAAGTATCGAATTAACTGGACTAATATACTATAGCAAGTTTTATTTAAAATGTATGATTTTTACTGTAAGATAATAAATACACTTATTTTCTGTCACCTGCCTATAGCTCGATACAAATCATTTTAATTTGTCTCTAAATTTAATAGAAAAATATATTCTAGATAATAAAATACTTAGATTTGTACAAGTGTGCCATGAAAATATTGTCTTCAACTAAGTGTGCCCTGAAGTGAAAAAGGTACCTTATACCTGCCCTAAACACATAGTCAACAGTCAAATAAACAAAGCCCTATCCAATCAAGAGCCTATCAAGAAACAACATTCCACTGACATATTGCTCACCACCCATTATTATGAAAGACTAGACAATTTAAGATTTATCCTGAACACAGACTAAAATATCCTAACCTCATCACCTTTATTACAAAATCTTCTCAACAGTGCTCCAAGAATCACATTCAAACACCCCCCCTCCCCCCAATTTTCATAACATTCTGGTTCACCCTAAATTGCTCGACCCAGCCACAAATAACAACAAATAATATCAGGGCAAAGTCATCTGCCAAGTGTCAAGACACAAATTTGAACAGGTAGCTACAGAATCAAAGAAAAAAAATCAAGAAACAGGCACCAACAAAATCTAAGTTACCATGATCTACCTCTGGCCATGCTGCTCTAGCCCAGAGCTCAGTTGGTGTTTTACTCTCTTCTGCTGAAGAAAGGAAACGGATGTTTCTCAAAAATTTCATAATTATGGGTTTTTAATATTGTGTACTTAAAGACCTATAGTTTTCTGGTAATCATGTAGGCCTCTTCTATCCTCTTTTCAATGTTTAATTTAAAATAGCCATTTGGTGCCATTTTTCCTTTATATTACCATCAGTGTCACCATATCACCAACATACTTGACTTTGACTGAGAAGTTGGTTCTAATATGACTCAAATCCTGGCAGGAAGAAATAATTTCAAGAAGTACTTGTTTTTCTTTTATCCCTACACAAATAAAATGTTAATATATAAGGGGTGGATTATTTCATTTTCTTAAATCCATATCAATATTTAATTTTGAATCTTGATGTTGAAATTTAGCATAGTCTTGATAAATCGAGCTTTCTTATTAAATATTTCACATAAATTACTGTTACTTATGGTATGCTTTAAGGTTTAAACAATGTCAATCATCATAAAAAAAAACTTTTAAGTTTAAGAAAACAATAGAACAATTTTCACATATTATTTAAACTTAGTAACCTATCAAAAAACTAAAAATCAAACAATTTACTTACTAATATTTAGATCATGAGAACATTTACACAATTTAAAAAAAATCATAAATGAGGTGACCTGGGCCGATAAAATAATAGACACATGTTGAATAATTGTTGTATCAGTTTGCTAAAAAAGTTAGTCAATCAGAAATTAGAAGAAATACATTAATTTCTTATTATAATGTATTCATATTTCCCATTTTTCACTGTGCTAATTAAGTTGTCACTTAAATTATCTTTTTAACAATTTCAATACTAAATACATATTTAAACAACTTAACTTTTTATAGTCAATTTAGTAATAACAAACCAATCAGAATGTCTGAACCGACTATCATAATAGTATATTAGAGTATACACAAGGTAATTGTATAATTACTGAATACATTTCATAGCATCAATTAATATATAATACAAACATAAGATTCTAAACTGTTAGTTGTAAACGATAGTTACTACCATTTATCCCAACAAAACATTTACTTTAAGTTAAGCATAAAATATATTATCTTTCTAGCCTAGACTGAGGTGTTGAAGTCAGGATATTAAAAGCAGCTACAGTTGTTAACTCTTCACTAAGTCTTCCCCATAAATCATATTGTTGGCTGACTTTAATTGCCTAACACACTGGCTATCTGTTGTTTCTATCTTGAGGCAAAACAGAAGTAAATTGATGACTTTATTTGACATGCTGATGTTATGACTTAATGTAGGAGTTTAGAGAATGTGAGAAAAGGGCATTGTTTTTGTAGTTTTAATAACAAAACTTTTTTTTTTTTGCCAAAATAATTAGAATATTACTCCAGTAGAAAAAAGAGAGCCTAATTTTCTACATATCGTAATATCAACAGTCTGTCACGAGCATAGCGGCACTAGAAGAGATAGTTTTTTAAATGAAGAGAAAAAGTGTTCATTAAGTTCCAAGACACCCTTGATAAATATTCTAGAGTATTGATATAATCATCTGAAGAATATTAAACCTTCTTTTTCTACTGGTGAAAAATGCTTCTTATTTATTTTTTTCTCTACAAAAACTGCAAAAACACTTTTTGTCGTTCACAACACTCCTACCTTAATGCAGAGTTATTTGTATTGTTTATTGTGAAAGATAACTCAATACAATTTGCAAGATTTAATTTAAGATTCAATTAATCAGACTTAATTTTACTGCAGATTTTAATTTTTTCTTAGACATTTATTAAGATTTTCAAATATCATGATAATGATATCTTAAATTTCAAGTACTATTATTTTGTGTCATGTTACAGACCAAATCTAAATTTTGAGGGGTGAATAGGAATATTTGTGTACATTTTATACAGTTTTAAAATAACAATTTGTAATATAAAAATAATAAATTTCAAGATTTTTACAAGTCTTTTAAAATGTTATGCCTTTTATTTGGAAAAATTAAATTTTGACTTCCTGGTACCTTGGCATAAGTTTAAAAATTAATTAGCATTTCCTAATATAACCCTATTTCTTTAGTATTTACAAGATTTAGAAATACCAAACCCAGTATCCCAAACTAAAGATTGTAATTTTAAATATCTTCTGTAGTTACAAATAATTTTCTTTTTACTTGTGATTTAAGTACTTATGGTTCCACAACCTTCCAACATGTGCTCATAACTCTTTAAAAGAGATTTAACCCGGAACAAAATATAATTTTAATTTGATTAACTAAAATACCCTGTCACACATTATATTAATTTCTACAAAATTTGTTGAAAATTAAGGATAGAGAGCATATTTCACACAAATCAATTTAACACATCAAAGAAAAGTTAAACCAAACTAAGGAAAGCTCTTTCATATGATAACAATAATATTTAATCAATTTTTAGTTACAATACCCTCAGCATGAAGGTATGTATGGTTTTTATGGTATATTTTAGCTTATTTGTTGTTTTTTCCCCTGCTACCCATAATAAAGCTGTCTGTGTTGTTGTCTTGTAGTGCCAGCACTTTTTTTAATGTACTGTCAAGACTGTTTATGAGATACACGTTCTTCATTTGTAATTTGTACTTCAATTAGAACATGGCACTAAACCACCAATCAATATGAAATACAAACAGCATTTTACCACATCAGTGCTATACAAACATTTCATTATGATTGACATAAACTATTTAAGTTAATTAGTTATAAAATAATATTTAAAACTTCTTCTACACATAAGCCTTTGGTGAAATTGATACATCCCCAATAATAAAACATCAAAGTTGTATATGTAACATTTAAATAATGTAATTTCCATTTATCTTTTTGTTTGGTTATTATTTTAATTAGTTATAAGTATCCTTTTGGATTATTTGCTTATTTACTAACTACTCTAATGTGTTAGGGATAAGGGAGGTTAAATTTAGAGGAAGTATACCCACTTTAGCAGAAAGGGAGAGTGAAAAACAATTTAGAAAAAGCCACCCTCAGCACACCCTTAGAGGATTCATACCCAGATCTTCTCATCATTGGTAGTTCATTTGATTACAAATCTGATGTATTAGCCTAATGGCCCAGGGAAGTGTGTTTTAATGAATATACAAAAAGGTTTAGTTAAATGTTTGACTATCTCACAGGGTCTTAATTATTTTTTACTTGATCTACGATATTAAACTTTAGAATTAAATTATTTTTGACTTAGTTTTAACATTCAGACGTTTCACTTCCTTATTAAAGTTTCCACTAAGATGAGAGTATATTTTTGAAATATCTTATTTCATAATCGAGTGATATTATTTTAACCCAATTCTTAAAAATTTTACAGTAAATTATTTATTTTTAAACAAATTAAATAGTTTTATCATAAGTTATCGATTGAAATTTTACATAAGTACAACTTTTCATCATGTTGGTGATGTTTCTTGGACAACAAATACTTAATCTTATTTTCTAATTATTTCATTTTAATAAACAACTTTTTTCATATTTTATTACTTTAATATAACCCCCACAAAGATAACATTTTGAATTACATTATACTGAAGGTTTTAACTAATTAAACTTCAAGAATTAATAACCAGAGCTATTATTTATGCTTATTAGTGGGAATTACTCCATCTTGATATCATATTCTGAAAATTGAAAACTGACACCTGGACACGGGAATCGAGAGGTCCCGGGTTCGATTCCCGTGTCCAGGTGTCATTTTTCAATTTTCAGAATATAATTAAACTTCACCAACAAACTTTACCTAGGATTATCTTATTTATTTATTTATTTATTAAATTAGATTAGAACAAGCACTTTTTAATCCTATTACATCTACAAAAAATATATATATGTTTGTTTTTTCCTCTAGGTTGGTTACCGGTCAAACCTTAAGACTAGCCAAAGTATATCAGACCTTAGTCGTATTCCAGAAAAAGATTTCCGGAATCATCATGGGGTGAATCTTGCACACAGATACACACCTTCAGGAGGTAAAAAATATGCTGCTTTAATACGTCATAAAATGAATGTTAACACTAATCCAACTTTGTTTTTCAACACTATTGTTAACATAAATAATTTATCTTCTCTGAAATGTAAAAACCACATAGCGCTAGGAACAAAAAATAACATAGTTTATGTTTATGCTTCTAAAAATCAACCCAAAATTGAAAAGTGTTTATTCCTAAAGTGCCAAACAACCAATTTAAGTGCTAGAAAACTGCCTGGTCAGTCCACCAATCAACCTAAGAAGTTAAGACTATCTTCTGGGTTACCACATGGGACTGATACTAATGTGTCGAAAGTACTTCCAATGTTACACTTTACATCAAAACACATTCCGGAATTCATATTGAAAACTCCTAAGGGTACTTTCAGTTATTTTCTAAAATACAAAAATACTGGTAAATTTCAACACTATGATGATAATCGAATAAATAATTCAAAACCTCTCACAATCAATACATCCAAGCACACAAATCTTTTTACAAAACCTTTGATCAAAGAGCAATGTATTATTTCATCTCCCACAGTATGCAATGTTCTTCAATCGGTTTCAGTGGCTAGTAGTTCTGTAAATGTTTCTATGACTGCACCTTCGGAGAACACTCCTTTTAAGATTATTGGTGAAAGTTCTTGCATTGAGGGTTCATTAGAGAATAGTGTTTTAAATTCTTCAATTTCCTCTTCATCTAATACTAATGAAACTAACTTTAATGAAATCCACTGTGTCTGTTTGCAACATGATTTGTCTACAAAGAAGCGAACAGGAGTTAAAAACTTGTTGTCAAGCTCTAATAGCTGTACTAATTTTATCAAGTCACCCAACTCTAACCTTTCAATAACAAATCAATCCTTGCTGGAGTCTCCTGTCTGTGAAAATTTATACTCATCCTCAAAACGCTTCAAAAATATAACTGAATCAGGATCCAAAGCTAATTGCACACATTCCGGACAGCAAAATAGGTCATGTAGCTATTTTATTAATTTCAATAAAAATGTAAACACAGAAGAAATTACTAGCACAACATGTATCAACAAATATATTAAATCTTCTGAATCACTACCAATAAATTTAATTGAAACTAATTACTCCAGCAAAGAAAATTTACTTAATAGTTGTGTAGAGGACGACAATATGTTTGATAATTTCAGTTCAGATTCTTTAGAAGAACCCACTGAATTTATAGCCAAAACTCCCCGTAGATGTACTAGTGATTATCAACTCTCATCTTACGATTTGGAGACGTCAGAATATGAATGGCGATCTGCAAGTGCAACTGACAGTCACATGGAAAGAAAAAAACAAACTTTTCACAGTCAAGAAAATCTTTTATCTATCAAAAATAGTCAATTAAAATACCAAAATAAAGATATTTTAGAATTATACCCAAATTATGAACAAGACAGGCACAGCAGTGCGAGCTTCTTTTTATCATTAAAAAACATAAATATGACCCCATGTCTTAGTCAAGACAGTATTTTGACAACAGAAAATGAATACCATTGGTCTTCATGCCATCAAAATGAATCAAAATTTTATATGGATAGAAATAAAGATTCATGTAAAAGCACTGAAAGCTTTCTAGAAAGTGATTGCTACTCTTCCTCTCAACATGGGGACTTTCATGAAATGGGAGGTCACCGAGATTCTTGTCAAAGTACAGAAAGTATACTTACAGATGATAGTGATTATCAAGTTTTCAAATCCCCTAAAAAAGCTGTTAATAATCATGAAGTAAAAATAAAAATGTCAATGAAAACTAAACCTTTAACAACGCAAGAGTACAACAAAGTTTTAAAAGGTAAGCCCATCATTAATAATACTTGTGTAACGCCTAATAATTTATCTTCTATGGTTGGTCATAGTTTTCATAATGTAGATACTGATGAGAAAATATCTGGTATTAATAAAACAAACAATCAAACTGTATTTCAAAACTCAAAGCCTTCAAGATGCAAGTGTGTCATTGTCATCATTAGAATCTCATGAAACGAATGCTCCACAGTACACCATTATTTCATCCCCCAGTACAAGACACCCTACACCCAATAAAATAATTAATAACAATGATGAAACAGATATTATTAATTCAGCTTTATTAAGGATAAAATCTTACCCTCCAACTCCAACTTCCTTGCACATACACTCACAGTTTGCTGTCCTCGACGAGCTTGAAGATGGAAAACATGATTTAAGAAACAAAAATAGTCAAAGAAATAATAAACCACCAACTGCTCCTAAACCAATTAGTGATAAACCACCACTCAAACCACGACAAAAACAAATAATTTCACCGCTTATGAATAAAAAGTCACACTCTATTTATAATGTAGATTTGTTGACAGGTATGCAGAAAGTATCTAATCAAGAATCATTTTACAGTAATTATGATAAAAATACATACCTGTCAAAATTAAAAGAACCAACAAAGAATACTAAAAACCTACCATCTACAGTAAAAGAAGCGAGCAATTCAAGTTTGCCCTACCAACATGATATATTTAAAGGTGGTAATCTTATCATAAACAATGCTGCAAAACATGAATGTAAATTGAGCAAAAGTGTAAAGCTTTTGTGCAAGAGTTTTGAAAATGCCTTAGAAGACTATGAGCCATCTGATGATTGTATTGCCGATTTAGAGGAAGACTGTTTCCCTGTGTTGGGTGGGTCTAGTTCATCTACTCCAGCAACTTCATCTTCAGCTGCAAATTCACCCAAAAGGTTGTGGCCACCTGCATCTAGAGCACCTGTGCAACGTCACCTTCCAAAGAGAATGAGCTCATCTCGTCAGCCTGTTCTTCCCAACAAGAAGTGCAGCTCAGGTAATATGCTGCAAGCTGCTTTCATATTTGATGTACAATACATGTATGCATGGTTATATTTCTCCTTAATACTTACTACCACAAACTCCTTAAAAAGATGCAATACTGAAGAAATTTCAATATAAATCTGATAGCATATCTATTTTTATTTTGGTTGACCTACAAGCAGCTGTCCAGTTAACACTTTTATGTTAATTTACCGCATGTAAAGAAAAATGAAACAAAATAAAGTAAATGTTTTTATGCATGATTGATTGAATTTGGTGTAAAAAATTTTATGATGGCATATGGATAGTTTGTGTAAAATACTTTTAGTTCCACATATTTTTGAAAACTTTTTTTATTGGTTCTTTATTTTAGTATTATGATAACATTACAATTGGCATTTGCGCTGTCATACGCATACATTTGTGTTTCCACAAATTATTTTGGATTTGACATTCTATTAAGTGATATGTAATTTTTCAATTGTTTTATTGTTTGTTTACTAGCACTCCTTTTGCATTAATCTCTCTATTATTCTATTTTTATTTTAGCTTGTAATACTCTTGAGCTTATATCTTAGTTCTTTGATGAAATGTTTCTCAGGCGGGATTGCTTCACTCCAGCCACACTGTATTTGAAGTTTTGGACTTAATTCCATTATATTTAAACTTTTACCACAACATTTTTAATCCAACCACAACAAATCAACTTTAAATATGGTATTAAAAGATAAACAATGATAATCAAAACTATTGCTAGAAAAAAGTTGCTACAGTTACAATTTGCTTTCAATCAAATAAGATTAAATTTATTATGCAGTTCTAGGGCTTACTCTAGAGCGGAGGGAATATACAGCCCCACCCCATAATAAAATACTTTGATATTTTCACAAATCAAGAATTTTACACACTTGGCTCTATTTACACTAATTATGTTTGAGACAGGTATTATAAATGTTAAATTTATCAAAAGCTTCAGAGCATCACTTGAAATTATTTTTATGTATCATGTTTTGCTAAATGGTTTTACACAAAACATTATTGTTGTAGTTAAATTTTTGGGAAAATTCAAATTTTTGATGGTGTTTAAAAAAGATAGAATTGATTGTTAAGAGAAGGCAATAATAGTTAAAATAAACAAAAAATACACCAAGCATTTGTTTTGAATCATTCTTCTTTCTTAAATAACTGTCAATAATGAATCTATCCACCCCCTGAAAAATAGACTAAAGTATGCTCTTGATTCTGTCACTGATATGATTTCTAATCATATCTTAATTTAGAAAATAAAAACCCTAACAATGAAACAGTTTTTTTTAGATTTACAAACTCTTCAGCATAATGAAGTAGTAGTATTAACTATAATCAAGTCTACTGTTTCCCATGAACTATGAAGCATTACATGTTACAAGTATTCATTACTGGCAATATACACTGACTTTGGAGGCAAGAAATCTTTCCCAAATGGTTGTAACATATTTGTTTACCTCTCTGGTTTCTCATACAATGTCAATAATTAATATTCTTGTTTATCTTTTTATAATATACCTCTCAATATGATTCATTAATTTTAATAAAATAGGTCCTTAAAAGCAAGGACATACATCAAGGTGCAAAGTAAAAAAAAAATATTTGTTTTTAAGTTCAATTTGTATGTTTTACACTTTTATTTTGAATCTAAATGTAGAATATGTTTACAAATTATAATAGTTATAAATGTTATTTATATGTATTTATATATTTTATTTATACATGTTATTTATATTTTATGTTCATTCTTCTATGTCATTGGTTAACCTCTATTCATAATTTTGATATAAGTTACTTCATCTCTTTTTCTTACTAACCAGCTTTGCTCTGTTAGCAGAGTACACCCCATTCTAAGGAGGTTGATAGAGTAGTATTTGGGTGTGTTTTTGATCCAAAGATGTCAAAATGTAACTCCTAATGTTAAGCACATTTAGTAATTTTTCTCGGGCAAGTCCAATTTCTATTTTTAAATAACAGCTATCACAGGCCTTGCAGACCACACATCGACTTCACAAGCTGCCTCCACAAGATTTTGTCTTTAGCCTTCTTCCTCCAATCCCACTCTACACCTAATTCCTTGAGATATTTCGCCACATCGTCTGTTCATATTATTCTGGGTCACCCTTGATTTCTTTGAGTGCCCGGTATGCCATGCCGTCCATGACATCTCTCGGACTTCTTTATGTTTGCATTCTGGCTCAATAACCTGCCCATATAATCCTGTTTAATATCATATTTTGTATTTTATCTGGTTAATCTATCAACTCATATTTTCCTTGTTCCAATTCCCTCAAGAACATTAATGTATATCCAAGTTACGAAAACTCATATACTCTCTCAAGTATCTTGTTAATTATACATATTTCACTTGGTGGAGGTTCATCTCCATTAAAGCATTACTATAGTATTTTTAATATGTTTTATCCATGTTATATTTATTTGCAACCATTTGTAGTTAGGAATGGAACATTATAGCCCATATTCATTTGATACTATAAAGGCTAAATCATCAACAAATACTATAGCATCTTAATTTAAATTTCTATTTATTAATATATGTACTCTCATTTTACCTTGAAAGGTAGCAGTTTTACTTTAACACATTAAATTATAAGCTATATCATAGTGGAATAATGGTAAGATTTCTTTATTTCAGGGTAAACGAAGGGAACGTGTAGATTTGTCTTTTTTTATTTGTGGTTTTCAGAAGATAATAAAAAGTAGGGGTGAGAGATCCCATCATTGTTTGACTCCTGAATATACATCTTTCCAATTAAATGGTTAATCTTCACTTTTGACTGACATTAATTTGTTTTATATAAATTGTATATATTTTGCACAACTTGTTGTAAAACATTATCCAGCATCACTATCAACTAAGATGTGAGGGATTCATTTCCAACCAACATAAAAACCAACCTTATCTCATGAACAAATTAAAGGTTTTAATATAACCGAAAAGCGTTATCTAAAAATTCTTCTAAACTTTAAATAAAATACCATAAATTTTAAAAATTAACTGGCATTTTCGATAAATGTCTCATTTTTTGTATTAGGAATTTCATTGTGAAATATCCACCATAAAAACTTTTTAAAAACTATTTTGTTGCTCACTGATAATAGAGTCATAGTGTTTATATAATTACTTCTTTATTATTGCTGTACATTTTGTGGCCCAATTTCATCAGACTTATTCCTCAGTAACTATCACAAATATTTTAGACAAATTTCAATAGACTTATTCCTCGTTAATTATCACAATCTTTTAGAGTACCTTTTAAAAAGTTGGAATTACTATTAATTGCACCCAACTTGTGAGTACTTCACCTCCTTCCTATAGCAAGCTTACAAATCAAAGAAGTCAGAGATATTCTTGTTTGAGCTTTATTGCGTTTCAGGTTCTGTAATATTATATGGCTGTCATTGTCCTTTTTCGTTCTAAGATCATCAACATTAGTAAAAATTAATTCAGTAAAACCATTAAATACAAACAAATAAATAATATAAATAGGCCATATAAATATGATATGTATAATATATACAATAATAATACATAATATTCACACTAATATATATATATATATATGCAGGACTGAATATGGAGTCCTCCTCATGTTTAATGAGTGAAGAGGACTGCACAAAAGCCCTGGGTAGCAACAAAAATGCTTCAGAAAATGGAAGAAATAAGGAAATGTAAAAACGTCAACAAAGAAGCATATATGAGGCTTAACCACAAGTTAAGGAGAAAAACAAAGGAGGAAAGACTATATAGATAAGGTATGTGATGAGATTATTGAAATGCAAAGAAAAGGAAGGTATGACCTCATGTACCAGAAAGCAAAGGAACTGGAAGGTAATGAAAACAAAGGTGTGCGAACAATAGCAATAGAAAACCCTAAAGTTCAGATGGTGACGGATCATAAAGAGGTTCTAACGATTTGGGAAAGCTATATAGAAGAACTGTATGCCAAGAAAAATCGACCAGGAAACCTAGAGATTGAGGCCAAAGAAGAGGTAGAGGAAGACGAAAAAGGACCCAGCATTTTAAATAGTGAAGTGGAGAGAACCATAAAGGATATGCAAAGAAGGAAAGCTGCTGAAGATGATGATATACCACCTCATCTTCTGAAGGATCGGGGAAATAACCAATAATGGCTCTGACAAACCTTATAAATAAGGACCTACAAAATAGGAGAATGGCCAAGGACTCTTTAGACGTAACAATGGTGGCTCTAAAGAAGAAGGAGCAAATCAAGAAATGCAGTGACCACAGGACCATCAGCCTCATCTCTCATATGGGGAAGATTTGTGGCAAGAATATTCAACAGGAAAATGAAACAGAAAATAGAAAGTGTGACCAAAGAAGACCATTTTGGATTGAGAAACGGAAAAGTAACCAGAGATGCCAACGGTTTGCTGAGAATTTTCGAGAGAGTGCTGGAAGTAAAGGAAGAGGTGTATGTTGGTTTCATTGATTGGCAGAAAGCGTTTGATAGTGTGAAAATTTGGGAAGAAACTTATGGAAATAATCAAGAATATCGGCATCAACTGGAGGGAAGGAACGCTGATTGCAAACCTGTACCTCGGACAGCAAGTGAAGGTGAGGCTAAATGGAGAGACCAACAGCTTAGAGTTAGGAATACGATCAAGCCAGGTATGTTGTTTGTCACCTAGTCTGTTCTTTTGTGTGGTGAGTGGCTGGTTAGGGAATCCCTATAGAGGCGTGGCAATTTCAGGATAGGAGGATGCGTCATCAACACAATAAAATATGCAGATGATTTAGCATTACTGGCCAGAAATAAATAGGAGTTATAGGAAATGATGGACCGGCTAGTTGAAAGTCGAAAGAGATGGTGATTTCAAAAAATGAAGAGTTGCTGAAAATCAAAATTGAAAACAATAATTTGGAAAAGTAGAGAAGTTCAAGTAACAGAGAAGTCTGCTGAAAAAGGATGCCTACTGTACTATAGAAATAAGGTCGAGGATCGCCATGGCCGAGGAAGCTTTCAACTAGAAGAGGTTACTGCTGACCAGCTGGAACTGAGAAAGAAACTGATGAAATGCTACATTTGGTGCATTACACTGTATGGAGCAGAAACTTGCACTCCTAGGAAGATAGAAAAGAAATAATTGGAGAGGTTTGAAGTTTGGAGCTGAAGAAGACTTGAGAAAATCAGGTGGACAGACAGGGTGACAAATGAAGACGTCCCAAGAAGAGTGGGTGAGACGAGATCCATTTTGGATGTGATTCTTCAGAACAAAGCAACCTGGATCGGACACATCCTTGGGATGAACTGTCTTCTGCATGATGTCATAGAAGGAAAAGTTGAGGGAAAGAGGAGCTTAGGAAGAAGGAGGATTCAAATACTAGATGACTTGAAGGAAAGAAGAACATTCTGGGAGCTGAAGGAGGAGGCAGAGGACAGGGCGCATTGGAGGTCCAAAATTCACTTACACAAGGAATGGACCTGTTGTAAGACAGAACACCTAATAATAATATATATGGCATATATATACATATATGGCCTATTTATATTATTTATTTGTTTGTATTTAATGGTTTTACTGAATTAATTTTTACTATTGTTGACGATCATAGAACTAAAAAGGACAATGACAGCCATATGATATTACAGAATCCAAAAAGAAATAAAGCCCCAAACAAGAATATCTCATACTTCCTTGATTTGTAATCTTACTATAGGAAGGGGATGAATTACTCACAAGTTGGGTGCAATTAATAGAAATACCAAATTTTTAAAAAGGTATTCTGAAAGATTGGGATAATTACCTGGGAATAAGTCTATTGAAATTAGTCCAAAATATGTGTGGTATTTACTAGGGAATAAGCCTGATAAAATTGGGCCATAAAATGTTCATCAATAATAAATAAGTAATTATATAAACACTATGATTCCATTATCAGTGAGCAACAAAATGGTTTTTAAAAAGGCAGATCAGGTAAGGCGGATATTTCACAATGAAATTCCTAGTGCAAAAACAGTCTAACACTCAAAATAATGACTTTATTGACTAGGATAATAAAGTTATTTCCTAGTATTTATAGCCCTTTTGTTAGCAAAGTAACAACACACATTGTGAAATACCTTAAATTCCATTATAACCATTCCCTTACCACCAACTTGGCAATAATAAGTCTTATGTATGTAGACGATTTTTACTTTCTAAATTAAAACATGCTTGATCAAAAGCCATACTTATTTATGACATAATACTTTGTTTTAGTAAATATAAACATAAAGATATATCTAATACACAATCTATAATATTAAGAAAACCTATACTTTAGTTGTTGTTATTACAAGATCGGTGCTGAAATGGCTTTAAAAGGTGAAGTGTTCTTACAACCTTACAATCTGTATCACCACATTCACTAAACATATGCCTTGCTATAACTTAGTATTTATATTTATTAATGAATCATTTAAAATTAAAATAATAGAAACCGTTATTCCACTTTTAACTTAGAATTAATCATCTATATCATAAAAATATCACTTCAGTTCAACCTTACAAACTTAGCTTATATGAAATGTCATATTAGTTCAAATACGATAGTGTCTCAGTTTCCTAAATACTTCTATTGAAGTCATAATGTGATTATATTTTTTATAATTTCAATTCAGAAATTAACTCTTAATAGGAAATTTGAAATATCAAATAATAATGAACTTAACAAGATCCCAATAGAACTGGCTCATTTAGTGTTTCAGATACAGAAACTTGAAATTTTTTCATTAACAACTAATATCAGTCATTATTTTGTCTCAACTCTACTGACATATACCTCTTATTAGAGGGGATTTTTATGATATAGATTGTAAAGAAGAAATACCACATTAATAAATCATTTACTAATTTTTTTTACATCCATTACTGTTTCCGGCCTGTGACCTGGGTCAGTTTTATATTCATGGCATCCATATATCTTATAATCTAATTTAAGACAAGGGCAGGCACAACATCCAGTCCCCAGCTGTTAATTCATCACTGTGAAAAGGTAAACCCACATTTCACCAATAATAAATTTTTAGGTCATACCGGGATTGAACTCAGGACCCTTAGCTCAGTAGACAGATAAGCTTCCAACTGATCTAGATGTCGCATCATTTACTAATGTCATTTGCCCAAATTTAGTATTTTCTACACCAACCTTTTTTACACCATTTCAGGGTGAGTTGGAAGGAATGCTTCAATACTTATATCAAGTGGAATTCATGAATTCATTATCATATTTCCAACATCATTATATGTGGCTTGAGATAATTGCAATACACTAACACATTATTACATTTTAAGACAAATTTATCATTTATATTCTCATCAAATATTCTTTTCATCCACTCTCCTGCACATTAGATTTCATATATTTATGAAGCAAATCTTGCTAATTATTTAAATTAAATATCAAAAATATATTTCAACTTAGTTCAAAGTGTACATAGCAAATATAAATGAAAGTTCGAATTTATTGTAGTCTAAATACAGTGCATATAATTTTTAGATTTAACGGATTTGTAAAATACCTATTTTAGCTTTTGTTGATTTCATGCTCCTTTTTTTTTTCTTGCATGTTTTTTCTTTTATTTTTCCTTTCCCCAGTAGCTGGCAGTGATGACTGTGTAGAAGGGAGTTCAGGAAGCTTACGCCGTGCATGTTCACTGAGTGACCTAGCAAATCCCACTCCACGCCGTATCTTGCACGACACTCTAGCCCAAGGTATTCATTTAACCATTTGTTTCCATTTTAAACTTATTTTATTGGGCTTCTTTACAAGTTCCATAAAATAATATTTAGTAATCAAATTAGATGATTATAAATTCTATTTCCTGCCATTTTTAGCCATGTCTCTTGATAATACGTGTTTTGTTTTGAAACCATATTATGTCCTCCTTACACAATAAAACTTAGTATTGCATTAATACAGGTTATACAAGTTATTTTAAAGGGAATAATGCCCCCATAAAAATTCCTCAACATAATTAGGCCTACAATAATGTGTTTGCCTACTTTTTTTAAGTATCTCAACTTTGATTTTATTTCCTCTAAAAGCTATTTTAAACTGATGAAATTAGATTTGTATAATTATCCAAACCTATTAACTAAATATAAAAATAGAAGAAAAAAACACATCACTCTATACTGACAATAACTGTGTTTGGATTTTTATATTTGACTTAATAGCTTGCTAAAGATGAACATGTAAATATTTCAACACAATTACCTTGATATTTTCAAAACTATTAAATAATTACTACTACACATAAAATTTACATTTTTATTAGCACTTTGTTTTTATTTATTTACTCACCTTTGTTAAGATTTTAAATTTATTGCAAATTAATGGGTTTTTTTTTCACTTTGCTTTGCCACCATATTGTGGTGCTCATTGTTTTTGAGCGTTTCTTCCCTTAAGACAGTTTTACATGGATATACCAGTGTAGCCCAAGCAAGCAATAATGATTGTAGTTGTCATTTTAACTAACGTTTCATCTAGTTCTTAAATCCAAACAAACACCCCTCACCACCACCTCCATCATTATTTACTTTCACAGCATGAAATGACGCTTGCATAGATATTGCAGCCAAAAGAGTATCACTTTCAAAATGATCAGAGGTCAGCCAAATAAAGATAAGGATGCTCACTCAACTTGTCAAAATAGTCTAGTTTAGTTTGTCTTCAATGAGATGGTCGGTTTGCTTTTAAAACTCTAGCCGGACGTACTGAAAGTGTTTTGTTAAATGGCTTCATAATCTTTCTTCATCCAAATGAAGGTATTTTTAAATTTGAAATTCTTAAATCCATCAAATTGGGAAAAGACTGGCTGGGTGGTTTGACACAAAACAACAATAGTTTACATTTAAAAGAATTTTGTGTTTGGCTTACTAATATCCATCTGAGCTATTTGCATACTAATATAGTTGAGAAAGGAATGCGGAAGGTAGGACATGGAGGAAGGTTATCCACATTTGTGTGAATTCAGGTGCAATTCCTATAATTCACTTTGTTTCTGGCTTCAAGGCTTTAATGTACATATTTAATACCAAAGAGCGAGGAAAATGGAGGAGGAAAAAGGGACTTGTGTTGAATTAAAAATTTGTAAATTTTTACTGTACACTGGTTTAGTGAAGGTCTGCTATTCATAGGCTATCTTTATATTAATATGTATTTACACAAGTCTAACAAAATTTACTGGATATCCAGATTTAATTACGCTCATAGGGTAGGCATAAATAAGGTGCATTTAGTGGGAATGTATCCTTATTCGTGTGGAGAGAGAATGGAAAACCATTTATTTTAATCACTCACTACACACGGCTGAGATTCACGCCCCGATTCACATTTTCACCGAACCTCTGGTTGCTCTATTACATATATAAACTTTTGTTATCAGTAAATGTTCTGTGAGCTTATAGTTTTTTGAATAGATTTATGTTTATTGAACTTAATATGTGTCTATTATATAATAAGGGCCTAGTTATTATATAATTTAAACATTATTTTTATTATATTCCCAAAGCACACATCAGTGTCTGGAGCTTTTTGTTATACAGTTTCCCAATTTGCCTCCACACAAATTGGGGTGTATTTTCTCTAAAATTATACCTTCCTCATCCCTATTCAATTAACGAAATTAATCTATGTGTATAACTCAAATGGTACAAATAAAGTGGTCCTGCCTTATCACATCCTCCTCCTCCAATGTCAAAACTAATATAAGCTATAAGTCATAAAATAAATAGTACAGAACACCACACGGACTTTCTTGTTCTACTGTTTTAAAAATGGAGATATTTACTCAAAATTCGTAATATAATATACACAAGCGAATCAGAGAAAAAACTATTTATACATACGTAAAACTTCTTTTGATTCATGATTTTAAATTTTCTAATTTTATTTTTAAAGAATTAACGTCTTCATTTGTATATTTGGACCAATACAAAATATTGATATTGGGTCCCCAAGGGTCAACAATACCTATTAAGATTTTGACTTCCTGTTAAAATCTTCGTCTTTTTACTAGGGATGCACATCTTATGGTTATTATTGCATTGCTATTAAATTTCTCTTTTACAAATTTTGACCAATAAAATAGGTAATTATTGATTATTTAGTCTAAAACGAGAGAGATAGAATCATTACAGATGATTTTGAGAAAACTGAATTTTTCTCTTTGCAACCTTTAGTAAACTGCTATTAATTTTATGGTTAGACAGACACACAGACAAACGGTGTTGCAAAAACCACCTTTTAGGGTTTGGGAGGTCATGACATCCAACAACATCTCAGGCTAGATTTTTTTGACGGTCGTAATACTTTACCTTAAAGTGTTGGCAAAGTTAAAAAAAAATATATATTTGTATATAGCTTGAAAACATTTAGTTTAATACCCGCCTCGGTGGCGTAGTTGGCTAACGCGCTAGTTGTGTTGAGCTCAACCGCCGAGGACGGGGAGATCGAGGTTCGAATCTCGGTCGGGTGAACTGGGGGTGGTTTTTCCTAAATGGTTTTCCACTCTCCTTCCACGCAAATGCGGGTTCACTTCCTTTAAATTCATCCTCCCAATTCTAATCCATTAGTGTAATTAGTACTTAAGCGTATAACCCGAACGGTAGTAAGACGCGGTGCTAAATATATTATTATTATTATTTAGTTTAATAAAAATATATTTCAAGTAAAAGATGTTTATTATATATAGATCCACATGTATGCAATTTCATGTAATTTCATATCTTAAAGACTTTTGGAAATAAAATTAAAAATTAGAATTTACGCATCAGACCAAAACCCTTAAAGTCATTTTGACGAAAAGTTGAGAGTAGCCATTTGGTTTGTAATATTGATCAAAACTTAGAAATGAAATTTAATCAAAATATTTAGAGCCGATATTGATAGAATCGATATTTTTGCTTTCCACCCTTAAGGAAACTACTCTTAATTTTAGGGTTAGATATCCAATTCAAAAATTCCTTGGGTAACCCTATGAAAACCCTAAATACCAAGTTTTAGCCCATTCGGTAAAATAGTTAATGCTCTAGCTCGAGGTACAATATACAGATTGACATACGGCATTGCTAAAACAACTTTTTAAGGTTCGGGGGGGGGGGGGTCATGAGACGTCGACATCCATCAAAATCTCGAGCTTAATTTTTTTGACAATACCAATACTTGCTCTACCCGTAAGGTAGCAAGAAATAAAAAATATTGATACTGGGTCTCCAAGGGTCAACACTTCTAATTAAATTGTCCACTTCCAGTTTAAAATTAACCACATTTTATAAGGGGGTGCACATCTTATGGTTATTGCATTGATATTAAATTCCTCATTTATAAATTTTGAACAATAAAATATGTAAATATTGATTATTGAATCTAAAATGATAGAGATATATCATTGCTGTACAAACATTTGCCCTAAGAGGTTGAAAGAAAGAGAACATACACTTTTTGAGAGACTTACTCATTTCTTACTCTCTGGTATTAGACAATTATTGTGTTAAAACTTAAGTAATATCTCTTTACAACTAAAGCTCACAAAGTTGTATTAATATATTTGCCAATATCTCAGAAACTGTTGGTCCTATAAAAATATATTTCATATAAAAGTTTTTTATTTCTAATAGTTCTACAATTTTGCAATGATACGCTATTTAGTATCTATACAGAAATTTCCGCTTCTGTAAAGTACCCTAAAAGTAATTTTCATTGAAAAATGAAAATAGCCAGTTTATTTATAATCTTAATCAACGCCTAGATACAAATTTTAATCAAAATTGTTAGAACAGATTTTGAGAAAGACAATTTCTTCTCTTTTAGTAAACTGTCGTGACTCCAACAAAAGTGGTAGAGATGTAGACATATTTAAGGTTGTTGTGTTTTGCATAAGTTATAGATAATAGCCTTAAGTAAGCAAAATGTTAACCGGGATACAAATTGTATTATCTTCAACAATCGTCGCTAACAATTTTAGCATACTAAATATATACTTAGATTTTTTATACACCGCGTTACTTTCCATCTGGGCTAACTGCATATTTACTCTCATGGTCCATTGATTAGGAAGGTAGAATTTAAAGGCAATGTACCGCAAGCTGCATTGAGAGAGAGTGGAAAACTAATAATAAAAACACCTTCAGTACACCTGAATTTAATTCAGTGATCAAGTGTTCTAGTATCCTTGCTACCACTGTTAATATTAGAAAATAATAGAAACAATACATACAATGAGAAGGTACTATGTATTCACGCTTGTCAATTTCAATATAGGATGCATATCCATAGACAAGTCTTAATTCAATTTCTTTTCAGAACTATGGCATGCACAGGCGTGATTTTTTGCAATGCTGATTGAGTCACGCGAAATAAAGCAGTCGGTTTGTTACCACTATGTGATGTGGACATTGTGAAAGTACAGGTGTGACTTAGCCACTTAATACATTAAAGCCATTTCCTCCACTACTGCACATATTTTTCTCTCTAGGGTTGAAGGTAATTACAAAATTATCCACCACCCCCACCCTAATAGCTATTAAGGACTTCGCCTAACTGAAAGGTAATATCCTCATAATATGGTATTTCTAATGGAAACATCAGTTCTAAAACCTTAATACTACTAAAACACTTCTCAAAAAGAATCTGTTCTGGCACTCAAAAAATTATTTTCTTTGAGGAAGTATAGATCTTTGTTTCAAACCATTTACTTTTATATCATAACTACAAAAAATTCATATGAAGTGTCATTGAAAATTAGCTAGTGGTACCTTTTCATTTTTTTTTATCTTAAAACTTATAGTGAAAGAAGAAAGAAAAGAAAACGCTTGTACAACTAATTGTACCATACATTGCTAACTAAGCTTAGAAGTTGGAAATGATCTTTTAGTTGGCTGTAGCTAGCTGTTTCAAGCATAACATTAGTAAATTTAAACAAATAAAACCTGGGAATGGGAATCGAACCTAGGACCCTTGACTTTGCATGTTTATGATACTTGATATGGCTACATCCACAACTAAACATCACAGACTACCTTAAAACTAAGTGTAAGAATGACCCTAATCACACAGTATATTTCACTGGTACCAGGCACCTTTTTTTCAAATATACTAATATAATAGGATGACATGCAGTGACCTAATTTCACAAGACCTTAAGTTAAGGAGCTATGACTTTAGATCTTATAAAATTAGGCCCAGTGAAGTTAGGTCTTTGAAGTTAGGTTATAAAGTTTAGGTCTAGTACCTTTAGGTCCACTGCCTTTAAGGATATTTTTAAGTAATCTATGAAAAATTAGTTTTAGGTCCAGTGCTTTTAGCTCTAGTAAAATTAGGAGCTATAAAATTAGGTGTAGTGAAGTTAGGTCTTATTGGGATTAGTTCTAATAGCATTTAGGTCTTGTTTCATTAGGTCTTGTATTGTTAGGCCTTGTGCCATTAGGTCTTATAAAGCTAGGTGTAATAAATTATAACTCCAATTTAATTATAAATATTCGGTCCCATCATGACCATCAACTAAACAACATTAAAATAATCCATCACCCCCTAGAATCTAGAACCTATGACCTTGTCTTAAGGGCTATAGGATCCGGGGCTGAGGGTGCATGTCAGGACCTACAAAGGTTGCATACAAAGGGGGTAGGGAGCCATTTTGATTATCCACATCCCTATAAGGTTATATATACATTTTATATTAATTTCATTCCGCCATCTCTAATTGCCATGAGGGTTAGAGGATGGAAGGTATGGAACAAGGGTTTAGAGGGGAAGGGGGTGGAAAGCCTGTTGAGACCTGCGCAGGTTGGGATAGAGTAATTCACTGTTATAGACTCTGAGAGTTAGGGTTCCTGGGAAGGGGTTGAGGGGTTCAAGTAGTTGGGTGTAAGATAGATAGGTGGGTGTGGAGGATGTAATCAGATTATGATAGGTGCACACTTTTAACGTGTTAGCTTTAGTGGGTGGGAGGGTAAAGAGGTTTAAGAAGTTGGGTGTGGGAAATAAGGGGAGAAAGGGTGGGGGTTGAAGAAATAGGGGGAAGGGGTGGGAGGATGTAAGCGAAGGGTAAAAGGAGGGAATTCATTTTTATAGGGTCTGGCTGTAGGTTGTGAGAGAGGGGGTCAAGATTAGGAGTTATTGATATGGGCTCGAGCTGCTAGGAACAACAGGGTGCCGGGGATTTAACACTATGAGTTTGAGTTGTTGGGAGTACTGGGGTGTCGTGTACGAGGGTAAGTTACTGTTATGGGGCCCAGGTGTTGGGGACGTCGTATTGGAGGAGGTGTCAGAGCGTCAAGGGTAACTCACCATTATGGGCTCTGGGGTTTGGAGCAAAACTGGTAAAAAATAACGTTAATAGTATCAAAAAGGGAATTCTGTCATAAAAACTGGTGTCAGGGAGGGAAAGGTAAGTTAAAGGGAAGAAATTCCATAACCTTACAAGGAAACGAGGGTAATCTACTGTTATGGCGTCAGGGTGTTGAGGATGTGGTGTAGAGGTGGTATTTAGAATAGGTCAAGTGCATCGGCATTCACCTATAGAGAGAATGTAAATTTTTTGCTGGGCTAGGGAATTCATCATGAGGTTGCGTTGTTGGGCTTAAGGGTGGCTCCACCAGTGATCTCTATACTGTATTGGATGGACATAAACACACCCTTGCAACGGACCAGATCGTGACGCCAAGTTTTTCGTCTGCTTGTTAGCAAGGGAACAAATTTAATGGTTTCTTTCAATGCTCCTGAGCAAACACGTATGTCTCGCGAATAAAAGGTTTTTTTTAATAGTAAAGTGTTATACCCCACTTGACTGAAGACACATTTACATTAAAAGATATACAATTATTCAGTTTTAAAGGTAATACTGTACACATAAGAATAAAATCTTTGATATATTAAATTAAGTATCTAAAGCCGATCTTGCTTACATTCTGCCAAGACTACAAAATATTTAAAATTGGTTAATGGCATATATAATGGTTTCAGAAACAATATTATATTTAAATTTCGATATCTAAAATGAAAAAAAGGTAGCTTCAAACTTAATTACATTCATTTGAATGACAAACTTTGTGTAGTAGTTTTACATTCAAATTATCATTTAGGGTAGGCTTATAAAATTATTACTATATTATAATATAATAAAATTGGCTCTTAGCTTGTATTGCATATTGCTTTCAGAAGCCATATTATATTTAATGTTTGCTAACTATAATGAAATATGGTAGCTTCAAACTTAATTACATGTGTTTGAATAACAAACTTTGTGTTGTAGTTTTACATTCAAACTATCATTTAGGTTATAGGGCTTGTAGGAATTATTACCATATTACAATCATAGAGTAATTTATATATTTAAAGTTGGCTCTCAGCTTGTGTATTGCTTTCAGAAACCATATTATATTTAATGTTGGATAAGTATAATGAAATAAGGTCGCTAAAAACCGTGTTACTTTTGTTCAAATGACAAACTTTGTGTAGAAGTCTTATGTTCAAACGATCATTTAGCTTATAGGCTTGTAAGAAGTATTACTATTTTAGCCTAAATTGACTTTTTTAAAGAAACAAGTAATGAGTGTTGAACCTAGTTATGCTCTTCAAACCTTTTATTAGCCCATTTATTTTGTTTAGCTAGTCATCCATTGATATATCTCATATATTCATAAAAATTGGCGAATTATGTCGAAATGCCACATTGCCATGTACATGTGTAAGAGAAAGAGATACCCGAAAATTTCCTTCTCTCTTACACAATGTTGTGTAGACGACAGCTCAAAAATTTTAGCCGCAGATGTGCATCCAGTAATATTATAAAGATCAATGGGCTCCAGCTCTGCTTATAAGGTATAGGCATTGATCTCCTTAATATAACTGGATGGACATCTTTGGTTGAAATTTCTGAGCTGTCGACTGGATACCATTGTGTAAGAAAGAAGAAAACTTTCGGGTATATCTTTCTCTCTTACACCCATACAAGACAACATGACATTTTGACATCGTTAATTAATTTGACTGAATATATGAGATACATCAATGTGTGATTAGTTAAATGAAGTAAAGATGTTAGTAAAACCTTTGAAGAGCATAACAAAGTTCGAATATATTGAGTTTTTTCTTTAAATAAGTTGGTGTAACCTAATATATACAATGATTTTTAAGGAAACTCACTTGGGAATTCTATCATGTACTAGAATCCTACCCTATAGTAGTGTTTAGGTAGGATAAAAGACCTTCAAGAAGGAAATTTCTACTTCCGTTCTAAATGGCAGTTTATCCTACCAAAATATTATGTATATGATATTATTCTGGTACGAAATAAAGCCTTGCAGATTAGGATACTAGCCTATAACCTAAGTTAACATGTGAACTTAGGCCTAAGACTTCTACACAAAGTATGTCATTCAAACATATGTAATACAGTTTTTAACTAGCTTGTTTCGTTATAGTTATAAAATTTTCAACATAATATGGTTTCTGAAAGCAATATACAAGATATGAGCCAACTTTTTTTTTTTAATTGTAATATATTAATACGTTCTACAAGCCTATAACCTAAGTGATAGTTTGAATGTATGGCAACTACACAAAGTTAGTCATTCAAACAAACGTAATCAAGTTTTAAGATACCTTATTCACTATATTTATCTAACATTCAATGTGATATGGTTTCTGAAACCAATATACAACTTACTAGCCAATTTTAAATATAAGTATAGTCTTGGCAGACTGTAAACATCATTGATGTTAACTACATATTATTTAAATATGTTAAAGATTTTATTCGTATTTGTCCAGTATTACCTGTAAAACTGAATTGTATATCCTTTAATGCAAATGTTTCTTCAAGAACGTATGGTATAATACTTCACTATTTTCAATTGTATATCTTTTAATGTATAAATGTTTCTTCAGGCAAGTGTGGTATAATAAATCACTATTTTCAGACAATAACACTTTTATTAATCAGAGACATGTTTTCGCATAAGAACATTGAAAGAAACCATTAAATCTGTCCCCCCACAATGTAGCAGACGATAAACTTGAGCATCACGCTTTGGTCCTTAGCAATGTGTATATTTATGTCCATCCAGTTATATTATAGGGATCAATGGGTATAGGAGTGGCCATCTTTGATTTTAGCGGCGGCCATCTCGAATTTCCAAATGACACTGTAAAATATTATGAAGGCCATTTTGAATTTTCCAAAGTGATTAATTAGAGTAATTAATATATTAGGCCCTAATGCTAACATAGTTTGGCTTTCAATAAAATAAAAAACCTCACATTTTATAAATAGTATATATATATATATATATATATATATATATATATATATATATATATATAGGCTATCTATGTATGTGATTGATGTGGCTCTCAAGACTTTCGACGGTTAAAATATAATAATATATAATATGTATTTTAATAAGAATTACTCATTAACTAACTCAACAAATAAGTGAAGTTTGCTAATATACTTGAGATTAAGCTGGTAAAATACAAGCATCTAATAATGAGATTTGCTTTGTTCCCCCAATAACTGCACTGTAGCCCACATTGGTAATCGAATGATTCAGACAATAGACTGAATTGTTGGTGATGGGGAGATCGGGTTCAAATTCCATTCAAGTGTACTGAGCTGAGGGTGAGTTGAAATTGACTAAATTGTTTCTGATTCTTCCTCCATACAAATGAGAGTACATATCCTCTAAATTCTACATTTCTCTTTCTTACAACATTGTGTAGATATGGCGATAGCTCATGCCTGCTAGTAAATACGTGATACAGGTGACATCAAAATATGGACCATGATTATTGCAGAGTAAAATTTTCTTTTTAAGTTTAATAATAATTATGTCTTTACAGTAAATGTTTAATTTATTTTATTTTAAATACAGTGAAATACGTGAAGAAAGGATTAGTAGACAAATAAGTGGGAAAACCCTCTTAACATACTTGAACAGGATAGATGAATATTAACTTCCTAAATAAAAGATGAACACGTCATTCGAGATTATTAACATTGAGGCAATCCTGCCTGTCAAAGATTTTCATCTTCTCGTTCGAACTATCCGCACTTAATTTCACTATTTTAAAATGACTGAGAAATGAAGAATTTAGGGGAAATGTTCTCATATTTGCTTGAAAAGAGAGTGATAAATTATCTAGGAAAAATACCTCGGTACGCTTGGCTGAGATTCTAATCTCAACTTCCTTGTCAGCGACCAACTAGTTTAGTTGAGCTTGACATTATTCCACATTACAAGTAGGGCTGGGCCGATGCCGATTATTAATCCGATCATCGGCCGATTATCGCATAACCGGTGATTCCGATGATCGGTGTTTGAATCACCGATTATTTATACCGATTATTCAAAATGTGTGGGTATATTTTAAGTCCTAAAAAAATAATATTTTATGTCCTAAAAAAATAATATTTTATCTCTGCTCTCTCGTATGTGATCTTTGAATAATTAGCTTGTTCTTAGCGACTTAGGTTTGAAATAAACAGCACATCCAACATTCCAAACAAAATATATCAAAATAAATATATTTACCATAGGTCTTTTTCCAATTTATGCACGTTATTAGAAATAAAGATACTTACAAGTAACAAATCTAATAATCATAAAATAAAATATTAGCTGATTGGCGTTGTTTTATTTCGATTTGTTAAAGATGCCCAAAAAATGAAACATCGGACGTAATAATCTCGCACATGCGCACATTTTGTTTTAAATGGAAACTGTTTTCTTTTAATGCAAGTACAAAACTTTCCACTGGCAGGGAATTTGTTTCGCTCATATTTCAATATGAATTTAATTAATATATATTAATATTTAAATTTTACATTTTCTTTAGTAGTTAAAAGTAAATTAAAATAAGTTTTAGAGTATTTCTTAAAAAAAAACACGAAAAATAACTTTCGTTGCACATTATGTTATTTATTATTTATTTTATCATATTGAAGTAGAGATGGGCAAAATCATTCTTTAATGAACGATTCATTGTATCTGGTTCAGTTCAATGATCCGTTCATTTTGACCCGTTCACCGTTCATTCGATTTTCTAAGGGTAGTTTTTATTTAAATGTAGTTAATACAATGCTATTTTTTCATTAAGATTATTTAAATTAAATTTAAATAATAAAACGATCGGATTACTGTTTAAAAATGGTGATGCCTTTTTATTATACTTTTTTTTTTAAGAAATCACTTGTTTCTATACGATATTAATATTTAGTAGTTAAATTAGGATGGAATGCTTTGTAGAATGACAAAAACCTATGTTATGATATATCTAAATCACAATTCACAAAAATATTACGATCGTTAAAATTTGTTTAATATTGAAGCCATATTTTAATAGACATTGGATGTAAAAATTCCTATTTCATCTAAAAACAAAATAGATGTAGGCCTATTCTCCTTGTGTGCAAAAATATGTGTGCCTTGATTATTTTTTATCAATAAAATTAAATTTAAATTTGCTGATTATGAATTTTCTTTGTCTAATGAAAGGGTCAGTAGGCCTATTTAATCATAAATGTGAAATATTTTAATTATCTAACATGTACCGGTATATTTGCAATTCATTATTGTGATTTGTTTTTGTTTAGTGACAGGTTCACTTGTCCTAACAATAACAATATAAAATAATAATTAAACAACCTTTTCATTTTAAAATTTTCTATTTAAATGTTATTAAAACAAAACTATATTGGACATTATAAAACTAGTAAAAGTAACTTTTTTTTTGCTTTAAGGGTCATTTTACTTTATACACTTACTAAAATCGAAAACAAAAATAACCGGCATCGGTGATCGGCCTAATCGGCATCAAATGATCGGCATCGGACTAATCGGCAAAATAGCTGATCGGCCCAGCTCTAATTACAAGTGTTGTGGCCATTTTTATTAAAGCACTTTTCTCAAAAGGTATGTTTTATATCTTGATATTCAACTCAAACCATTCATAAACAATGAAACAACTATCGTAATCCAAAACGGTTAGCAAATAAAAGATAAATGGGAGGCACCATTCTTATTTGAATAGTGCAATACACCCATCAGGATTTGAACTCTGACCTCGCATTTCTCATAAAACTAAACAAGACAATACTGACGCCTTTGTCTGTGTTCCTATCAGTGTGTTAAAAATAATATTGTTTTAGGACTTATGCCGGCATGCCATATAAAGTTAGGTCTTGTGAATTTAGGTCTTGTGCCGTTAGGTCTTGTGTCTTTAGGTCTTGTGCCGTTAGGTCTTGTGCTTGTTGGTTTGTGAGGTTAGGTCTTGTGAGGTTAGGTCTTATAAAATTAGGTCCAGGTAAGTTAGGTCTTTTGGAGTTAGGTCTTAAAAAGTTTAGGTCTTGTGACCTTAGGTCCACTGCCTGTTTGAACAGTTAAGTATATTTTAAAGTAATCTATGAAAAATGAATTCTATGTCCAGTGCTTTTAGGTCTAGTGAAGTTTGGAGCTATAAAATTATGTGTAATAAAGTTAGGTCTTATAAAGTTAGGTGTTATGAAGTTAAGAAATTTAGTTTAGGGGCTGTGACTTTAGGTCCTATAATTTTAGGTCCACTCCCACATGTCTATATTATAGGGAAAGGGCTTCATTACTATGGGGTCATGTGGATACCTTTCAAAGTAGCTTGGTGCGAGCCATATCTTAAAATAATACACCACTTGACCTGCTTCAGCAGCCACATTGGTGCACTGAGGGTTATATTTCCTAAAAAAAATTCCACTCTATCTCCACACAAATACGGGTGTATTTCCTTTAAATTAAACCTTCCTAATCCCTAAAACATAAGTGTAATTAGTGTATAACTGTATAAGCCGAAAAGTAGTAAGATGCATTGCTAAAAACAACTTCTTAAATAACGCAAGATATCTGGATGTTTTCCCCATGGCTCAGATATTATTTTATATCTCTTACATGTTTTCTGAACATGTACATTCTATGTCCCATGGCTAATCTCAAGTGCCATTGCTCTGGCCCCTGACCTTACTGTTCCCTGGTTTATTTATAAACGGCTTCTATATCCATGACGTCAAGTTTGCTTACAAACTGAAACCAACAGACTTGGGTTCCTTTTGGCAACTCGACCACGGTTTGATTCATATTTACTATACTGACACATACTATCTCCATATCTGCTGCCCAAGTGTCCTCGCCAAAACTCCGCATGGTGTATGCATGTTGGATTAACCACATAGCTTCTAATCTGGCTCCTTCCTTATAGCTAAGTTTGTTGTAACATAAATCATTTTCCCTGTATCTTCTATTATGTTTTTATTGTGCTTGACCATTATTTAAAGAGCATGATGGAGTAGCTTTCTCTACATCAACATCTCAAATAGCTTGTTGGGTTCTTTTGTCAGTAGCCTCCCCTAAGTCATAGCTTTTATGTCCCAAGCTAATTTCTGCTTGGTTATGTTCACTTGTAACAGAAGGTTACATTATTTTTACAGTATGAGCAATAAGACTACATTACAACTGAAACAAGACTGAGAAAGAAACATATTTTTCACTTCAGAGTTTGATTTTTTTTTAAATAAATGGACCTTGCTTTCTAGTTTGGTACTAGTGCCATTTTTTTTTTAAGAAACAGTAAGTAACAGTTGGTTGAAGTACTATTTGTTCTATATTAACGCAATTAAAGTGATAATATCATTAGGGTAACTGTTTGACCCTACTAATTTATTGAGCAGGCCTAGTTCAAGTGATGGGAGGGAACTTTAAATAATGTTCAAGGACCTTCCTGCTTTCCGAGACTTGCAGTGTGATTTTCAACTAGGCCACAAAGAACTGCGCACATTAATTTCTGAACAAATTGACAGTGACTATGTGGATTTGGTAAAAGCTCTAATAGGTTTGAAACACAAAGGTGAACATTTCCCTGTTTTTGTAGAAAAATCGCTACAATCTCTTTGATTGCCCATTTCAAATACAGACAGTGAACATTATTTTTCAACGTACAATTTGGTAGTGATTGATGGACGTACCATGATGAATGAAAAAAGATTCCTGCATGTTGTAAAAAGAGTCTGATTTCGGTAGGAAGAACAGTAGAAAATTTCTGTAAAAGTTACTAGATGTCAAAATGTATACCTGCGCCAAAACTTATGATTTGAAAGACCATATGTTTACCAGCTGTCACTTTTGACAAACAAAGTTTTGAAAACAAGAAAAGTTATAATAATAAAAAATAAAGTTAATTTTTTTCTAATCAAAAATAAAATATTTTTAAAAAATGCAATTTTATTACTTTTTTCATATGTGTATTAAATTAAACATTGAACAGAGGATAGAAGGGCAAGGCCTACACACTTACCAGGAAACTGTAGGCCTCACAGTTCACCATTAAAACACAACAAAACACATAATTATGTAAGTTTTGAGATACATCATTCCCCTTCTTCAGCAGAAGAGAGTAAACACAGATTGGACTATTCATTATGACATATGTCTAGTTATAATGGTTAGACAGTATATGTTGGATGTGTAAGAGCTTAACTTGACTTAATGTCTTGATAAGGTACTGATTTTTAGAATAATTTAATGTCAGTAAAAACATGTTAGCAAATTTAGGAGTTAGCTACTACCACCCCTGAACTTGTTTAGAGGTGTAGCAAGAACCAGAGTTCGATTCATCTTCATCTCTCTGTCCCAATTTTCTTTAATGAGTTTCTTGCAGTGGTTCACATGCTTACTCCAGCTAAAACATTTATATGTATTCAAACATACTGGCCTCAATTATAACACAAAACAAACAGTAAATAAGGGAGTAACTGTGGGTGATTGCAAATTAGTATCTGTGCAAGGATCCTGTGGCTTATCAAGGTTACCCATAGCATGTCACCCTCTTAGAACATCAAATCATGTGAAGCAAGGCATAAAGGTATAAATATATTAGCTAAGGGCAGCAATTTTATAAGAATTGGGCCTACGCAAGCATGTTTAACACTTTTAACACATGTGATCAGCGAGACTTTCTATTCACAAAGTGTCATTGTCGCTGATGGCCGACAAGACAGTATCCAATGACACGTGTTTCCTGAGAATTATCAACAAAAGTAACACAATTGAATATTTTGCGCTTCGATAAAAAATATTATACAAATTACAGCGAATATAAATGTGTTCAATAGTTTGTATAATACAATTTATACATCTATTGCTGTTGAGAGCCAAACATTCAAAATAAAAACATTAGCTTATATTTGTAAATAAAGGCAAAAGGGTAAGAGGTAAGAGTTTTGTAAATAATCACTGGAACCAACCTTGACGATACATTCTACAGATAACTTGATGTATAGAATCTCTCGTAAACTTATCTACTGCTTTAGCTGAAACGCCAGGAATTGATTTTCTGATTCTCTTCTTTCCAGGAGTCTCAATTTCATCCATGCCCCTTTCACAGTAACTGAAATCAATATTCAGCCAAGAGATTACTTCATCAAACATGTCTAGAGATAAAATTAACCTTTGAAATAATTTATACAATAAAAGTGTGAAAAGGTGGGAGGGTACGCCAAAACCAATACATTTATAAGATACTTTATTTTTTATAGAAAATAACAAATAATCTTACCTAATTTTTACTTTCTCTCTATCTTACAGGTAGAGAAAGTATTGTGATCGTCAAAAAAATCGAACTCGAGATTTTGATGAATTTTGACGTTTCATGACTTCCTGAATCCGAAAAAGTGGTTTTTGAATTTCCGTCTGTCTGTCTGTCTGTCTGTCTGTCTGTCTGTCTGTACCTCCAACTAGAGCCTAAACTATTTTACCGATTGAGCTGAAACTTGATATCTAGGGTTTTGATAGGGTTGCCCCGAGGGGTTTTTGGAATTGGATATCTACCCCTAAAATTAAGGGTAGCTTACTGAAGGGAAAAAACAGAAAAAGTCGATTTTCTCAAAATCGGCTCTAACGATTTTGATTAAATTTCATTTATGAACATTAATAAATATTCCAAACAAAATGGATACCCTCAATATTTCGGCAAAATCGCTTTAAGGGCTCCGGTCTGATGCATAAATTAACATTTTTTATAATAGCTCCGAAACTATTTGAGATATGAAATTACTTAGCATTACAAATATGTATATATATTTATAATACAAATATTTTATTCGAAACATATTTTTATAAAATCAATAACTTTCAATCTATACGCAATTATATATATATTTTTAACTTTTTGGACATTAAAGCTTAAGTATTGCGACCGTAAGAAAAACTAACCTGAAATGTTGATGGATGTCGACGTCTCATGACCCCCGAACCCTTAAAAATAGTCTTTGCAATGCCGTCTGTCTGTGTGTCTATTAAAACTTAAAATTAAGGGTAGTTTACTGAAGGGCAAAAAGAGAAAAAGTCGATTTTCTCAAAATCGGCTCCAACGATTTTGATTAAATTTCATTTATAAACATTAATAAATATTCCAAACAAAATGGCTACCCTCAATATTTCGGCAAAATGGCTTTAAGGGCTCCGGTCTGATGCGTCAATTAACATTTTTTTTAATAGCTCCGAAACTATTTGAGATATGAAATTATATAGCATTACAAATATGTATATATATTTATAATACACATATTTTATCCGAAACATATTTTTATAAAATCAATAACTTTCAATCTATACGCAATTATATGAATTTTTTTTAACTTTTTGGACATTAAAGTTTAAGTATTGCGACCGTAAAAAAAACTAACCTGAAATGTTGATGGATGTCGACGTCTCATGACCCCCCGAACCCTAAAAAATAGTCTTTGCAATGCCGTCTGTCTGTGTGTCTATAAAAACTTAAAATTAAGGGTAGTTTACTGAAGGGCGAAAAGAGAAAAATTTGGATTTCTCAAAATCTGCTTAAACGATTTTGATTAAAATTCGTATCTAGGCGTTGATTAAGATTATAAATAAACTGGCTATTTTCATTTTTCTATGAAAATGATTTTTAGAGTACATTACAGAAGCGTTAATTTCCGTATCTCCACAACTATTGGAGAAACTAAACAACTTATCATTGCAAAATTGTAGGACTATTAGAAATAAAAAACTTTTATTTGACATATATTTTTATAAAAGCAGCAGTTTCTGAGATATTTGCAAATATATTAATACAATTTTGTGAGCTTTAGTTGTAAACATATACTACTTAAGTCTTAATGCAATAATTCTCCAATGCCATAGAGTAATTAAATATAAGTATCTAAAAAACTATGTTATTTTTCCTTAAATCTCTTAGGAGAAATGTTTGCATAGCAATGATCTATCTCCATTTTAGACTCAATAGTCAATATTTACATTTTTTATTGGTTAAAATGTATAAATTAATAATTAAATATCAATGCGATGACTTGAAGATCTGCAACACCTTATAAAATGTTAAAATTTTAACCAGAAATCGAAATTTTAATACGAAGTGTGACCCTTGTGGAAGACATTAAACTGTTTGAAATGCTCTTAGGTGGACAAAGATGCGCCTCTTTTCTCATTGATTATATATCATTGTATATTATTTTATGCGTGCTCTTATGTGGAGTGGTGATGTAACAATGTACATTATTCCTTTCAGAAATCTTAGGAGTTTATAGAAAGAGAGAGAAAGTCTGTGCGGTGTGCCGTACAATTTATTTAATCCCTCAAGCCAGTAAAATAGAGAATCAATAAATGACTATTTAAAATTATAGTAAAATTTGTTATTTTTTCAACATTTTAACAACTGGCTAAAATTTTAGGACTATTTACAAAAATGTTTTTCTACCTTTAAATTTTAATACACTATGACATAATTTTTTCCTAGCACCATTATATTGTTTAATCGATTATTAGCCTACTAATTAAAGGTACCATAGGGTTAAGTTATTATATTGTTATTTATTGTATTATTATATGCAATAGTTATCTTTTTGTATTATTTTAAAGTATTTAAAACTAACACAACCTAATCTTTCAAGCATCAACAACATGGAACTTAGTTATGCCTAGTTTTGATTCAATTATTAGCTATACATTATTTTAAATAATGATTTTAGTGTCATTAGGTTTTCCGTATTCTTGTGACCGGTATGACAGTATTAGTTAATTTATTATTTACTATTTTACATATAAAAATGTAACCTGTATGTAGATATGTTTGCGCACCAACCCCCATTAACATATATTTTTAAGGCTCAAGCTTAGTATACAAAAAGATTCTGTCGGAAAATAGTCTTAATACCACAAACACACTATCGAACAGTTCTGTGTGATAAATAGGCCTAGAGCTGTTTGGTGGTGTTTGAGTTATTATCACAGTTTATCTTAAGTATGTGTTTACATACTACTCCCGTAGCCTTTTATAATTTCTGAAAATACTTGACAAACTATGTAAATAGGAAGAAAACCAGGCTATGTTGAAACACATTTCACCCTGTTCTGAATTATAAATGGTAGGAACTACTAACCATAGACAAACTAACATTCCCTGCAAGATATAATTATGTAAATATCTTTTTAAAAAAATACAAAATAGGCCTACTCACCATCTCACACTACTCTCGTTGATTTGGATAAATTCAGCTGATAAATTTAGGAACATCGCACTTGAGCGGTAGAAATCCAGCATATAAATTGAGACCTCTAGGCTCTTCTAGTCTTCGATATTGTTGGCTGGGCTTGGATACTCATTTTCAGAGGGGGGAATTGGAGGGGCAATTGAGATTAATAAAACTAAATCTTTATTCAACACAAGCACCTCTGTAACAAAGATTATTTTTTTTTAATGTGACCTAATTTATTAACCAGAGCTATTCTATTTAAAAATGTTTTAAGACAAAGTTAAACCACTAAAATAAGTTATGTTAATATAAAAATATTTAAACTAATAAATATCTCCAATTAAAAACTTATTTATCTTATTATGTTATGTATTAGTACTATATTAACATCAATTTTTCCAAATCTAGGCTTAGTCAAGAGGTTTACAAGGTTAGGGGCCCCACTTTTTTTCTTGATACACACGCAATATGAAATTTAGAAAATATATTAACATAAAATTGAAAACTAAATATATCATAAATATGTCACTGCCACAAACACTTTGTAATTAATCGTACACAAGAATAAAGAAGTTCAAAAAAGATTTATACAAAGTAGCCACTACAAAATAAACTTTACAATAATCTCACAGATCATACCTTCCAAAGAAGAGTAACTTTTACTAAACAAATTACCGGTATTAAGAAAATATTATATTATCTAGTTAATTTTTGTTCGATCTTTTTAATAATCAATACAACACAAATTATACAAACACGAAAACAAATGTACGCTTTTAATCTCGTTGGCTAGCACCCGGTATATTTTACTCTTTCAATTTATTTAAAATGAAGCTAGTAAATAAAATATTTTAAAAATTAATGTTGGTTGTAAAAATTACCGTTTTATAACTTTTTTGTGAATTAAATATATCTTCTTTATTTAAATTAAAGAACTAATTTGGAGCTTTTTCAAAAGTTGCCTTAATTAAGAATTTAAGAGGGCCACTTGGTAGAGAATCTTTGTTTATTCTGATAACACCAATACCCAATGCTAATAGTGTTCATTTGTTGGAGTATAAAAAATAACTTTTATTTGAAACAAATATTTGTTTGCCATTTTTTGTATAAGGTTCACAAACAAATAATTTGTTTATGGTTTATAATTATCGGTTTTAATAAGATAAACGTGAAAATATAATACATTTAATTTATAAATCTTTGCACTATTGTAGCTCATGTTGCCACAATGTTTTAAATGAAAATATTACATTATAAGTCCATGTAATTAATAATTTAAAGACAAATTAATAAGCAATCCATAAGGAGGTGGTATTAAAAGTGTTAATATAATTTTTTAGATAAAATATATCTTAAAAATCAATCAAATAAAACATATTTCTATAATGTCAAATGTTAGTAACTTCCAATCTGTTGGTGAATTCTACTGTTCTTCCTCTAAAAATTGGACTTTATGTTACAGTTTGACGATATAGAGTTGGGTGATGTGACAGTAAATATTTGTGTTGAATTTTCAAAGCCTAATACCACTATTTTGAAAAATTAATGAGACTTGTTTTTAAAATATTCACCATAAAAACCTGCCTCTACCAATGTTCTTGAATCCACGTGTCGACACTTTTAATTATTATGTGCCCTTTTGGGGTGGCAGGGTCTTTTCACCATTCTTGTCCAGCTCTCTCTGTGTTAAATAAACATTGTTCTGACCAGCGCCTCCTTCCCCCTTGTCAACAAAAGTAGCAGAATCTCTAACACTCTTCCCCACAATGTGCCTATGTAATATTTGAATGCCCCCTTTCGTGCCGACCAAATTTCAATTATTTGACAACAATAAAAGGTAGTGTTTTATATTAATTATAACAACTTCGAGCTCTTGCATTTCCTAAGCTTAAATTTTGAATTTTCACCCACTTTGGTTGGTGCGTGGTCTAACATACTACTCTCGCTGCTGATGACAGGTAGACTATGGTTCGAATCTTGGTCAGGTGTATGGAGGGTTGTTTTTTCCAAAATTGTTTTCCACTCTCTCCATGCAAATGTGGGTATACTTCCTCTAAATTTAACCTTCCTAATCCCTAAAACCATTAGCATAATTTGCACATAAGCGTATAACCATATGGGTAGTAAGACACGGTGCTAAATCAAAATAATTGAATTTCCATATATTCAGAGGTCATTTGATTTTTCGGAAAGGTTTGTTTATTAACATTTATAATTTCGTTTTTCTACCACACTGTAGCTCGCTTTTTTTATATTAGCTTTGTAAATATCATGGGAAACCTCTTACAACTTCTTTCCTAATTCCTCTTCCTACATTTTGACATTTAAAATTTTTTCGAACTCTTATGCTTGGATCACGATCAACTTAACGTTAACTTAACATAACATTCACTTAAATTTAACTTAGTGTAACGTTCACATAAAGTTAACTTAACTTAAGAAAACAGTTGTGTGATCACGATTCGCGTAACTTAACACAACAACTCTAACCAAACATCTCCATTCTAGATTATGTGTTTTGATATGTGATTTGTACTATTTGTATTAGTGTTTATTATCTGTGAATGCTTACTGTTTTCTACCGAAATTATAGATTTTTATCATTAAACTTTTTTGATAAATTTAGCTTTCCTATTTTAGTTTAATCTTAGTTCAACTTTAGCCTAATAATACCACGAGTTGTGGAATTAATTATTCAATATGAAGTAAATATTTTTACACTACTAAATATTAACTATTAAAACTACTAAATAGCATTAACAAGCAGATTTTAATGATTTTATAATCATGATTATGTTAGTTGATTTATATTTTAATAACAAGGATATTTTTTGAAAGTAATACATTATACCATTATATATAATAAACCCTTTGTGGTCTTAACTTCTTTACAATATTTGAATTAAGTCGGTTCTATAACGTTTTATAATGATACGATACTAGCACTTATTTTAATTAAATGTTCAATCACTAGAACTAAAAATAAAAAGTAGACCTTGGTCTTAAAACCAACAAATTAATTACTAAATAGCCCTGTTGGCATAATTCGCATAATGATTGGCTGGCTAGATCATGTGATACCCTTCAAGTAATGTTCACTTAAAGTAAAAGACCTCCCAGGACATCTATTATGTTAAGTTAACTGCATCGTGATCATTTCCATTTAAAAATATGAAGAGATCCTTTATGTTAAGTTATGTTGAGTTATGTTAAGTTAACTTTAAGTTAACGCTAAGTTGACCGTGATTCCGGCATTAGGCTGTTTAGAGTGATCTTTGTACCTTCATGAAAAATGTTAATCTTCTCCCTTACTAAAAAGTAGTTTATTTTTCTAGTTTTGAGTTTTATAGACAGCGTGGCTACAGGCAGGCAAGACTGGGAAAAGTCAGGGAATTTTTTCATGGCAGGGAAAACCGGGAAATGTCAGGGAATTTGATTAAAATTAGGTAAAAATATATTAATTTAACGTCTGAACGTATTTTTATTTCCCATGTGTAAACCAAAAGCCATTGCCCAGACACGGCAACTCTCTTGTTCGCAAAACATGATAGTGATAGCAGTAAGCATTGGCCGTTGTTGCTAACTGGTGTATAAGTGAAAGAGAAAGGGGTTTGGTTCTTGGCTTTTAGAGAATTCCTGAGGAATTTTACAACGTCACTCACTTAACACAAACCAAGTAGAATCTACAACAAGATATTGGATTCTGAGTGTCTTTGAATAGAGTTAATTGTTATATCATATGCATGCACAAGTACTGGAAACACAACTGAAACTCATCTAATACATTTTACTCATGCGCAATTCATGAAAAATACACATTTTATGTTATTTCTAAAACCATAATCATTAACAAAAGCACATAAAAACTCAAACAATTCACTTGTACTGTTTCTTTTTTTACTATTTTAGTTTATTGTTATCTTGGCTGGAAAAAAAACCCACACTTGTCGGTTGATTTCCGGGTTCCACTGTTTCTAGTTATTGCCGTTATAGCCACACGTTTTTAAAGTTGAAAGAATGAGTGATTTTATAGAAGTGGTAGGGATTGGGTTTATGTTCCCTTCTTTCTCCAGTATTTTTGCATGCTAGCTTTAACTGAAAGATATTCATATTTGTGTATTACACTTTAAAATTTTATCTAGTATTGAGGCGGCTGTGGATTTCAGATATTAGATATTGATTCAAATCCGAACAATGTCGAAATACAAAAAGACATGTTTTAATGAATCGTGGCTATTAGATCCAGAGTTTGACTGGGTTCAGCCAGCTAAAGATAGTAACTATTCTGCCATGTGTAATTTGTGTCATTCAAAGTTCACGTTAAGTAACATAGGCAAATGGGCTAACAAGTCACGCCCAAAGCAAAAAATACCAAATTATCAAACTAAATAAAAAACGGTGTTTTTCAATTACTGATTTTTTAAAACGAAATTGTTCAAATTTGACAATCACATCTGCTGTCGTGGCAGATACTAAGGATGCCGTCTCTGTACCGCCATCTACTAAACTATCTAAAATTTTGATAGACTTATATAGTTTTATGTTTATTTGAATACTTGTTGTAATTTGAGTACAAGTTATGTTTGAATACATTTCATTAAGGAGTGTGCTGTCAACACTTTAAATACTGATTCACAAGTTCAATAATTTTTAAATACCACTTTTTCTAACCATGCCTCTATTAAAAAATATATTTCAAAATCTAATTAAAAAAAAATCTAATGTCCAATTCTTTATTATTATTTTTTTTATTTAATTTTTATTTATTTTTATAGTATGTGATTGAGATGGCGCCTACAGCTATTACACAAAATGAAACTGCCAGATTAGGAAACTTTCTTGTAAATGATGATGTGCAGGCATCTGAAAATTTGTAAATTTGTTTAAAGCAATGTTCCCAGACAGTAAAATTGCTCAAAAGATGCAATTAGGGAGGGCAAAAATTGTGTATACAATTTTATATGGGTTGGCTCCATATTTTCATGAACATCTTTTAAATATGTGTTTATAGTGTTCAGAAATAGTGGTTGGATTTGACGAGTCCCTTAACAAGGTTGCTCAAAAGGCCAAATGGACCTTGTAGTTCTCTTTCTGGAATACAAAAACAAATGAAGTTTCAACACGTTATTTCACATCAACCTTTCTTGGCATGCAACAGCTGCTGACCTGTTAAAAAGGCTTTTTAATATGAACTTTTAGAGTTGAAACGTATAAAATTAATACAGGTTTCAATGGATGGGCATAATGTCAATAATAAGTTCATTTTTTGGCAGCTTAACTTACTTTTTTCAGTCATTTGCAAGTGAGGTAGAGCCAACCAGATTTTGTACAAAAAATGAATAGCTTTTCAAGGGAACACAACAGATTAGATGCATTCTGGATGACTATTCTACCAAATAATGAGGATAATCAGAATTTATCTTATTTTAGATTACTACTGATCCTATTACATGGAAATGCCAGTTTAGAGAAAGGTTTTTCTGTAAATAGAGTGTGTGTTGTGGAAAACCAAATTCATTGATCAAAGACTCATTAAAATCAATTTGTGGAATAGAGAAGGTAGATTATCACCAAATCTTTGATTCACTCTGCCCGCAATGCTCGTTCACGTTACAAAGATAGCTTGGAAGTAAAAATGAAGGAGAAACACAAAGAGAAAGAAGAGGGGGATAGAAAACGAGCTGCAGTAATGGGAAAAGAGCTTGAAGCTAAAAAGAAAAAAAAAATCTTATAAGAAGTTCAAAAACAAGAAGAAACAGAGGCATTGAAGAATAAATAAAAGCATTTCAAAAATCTTATTAACGCTAACAATTTTTACACGTGTTGCTTCAAAGTGATTTATTTCTTAAGAAATTATTTAAGTAATTATGTGCATAATTTGCTGTTGACTTAAAAAAAAAATCAAAAACTATGAACTAGCCTTTTTTCACATTTTTTTAAAACCACATTTACACGGTGCAAAAATAATAAGTTTACCTAAAACATTTAGTAATAGAAAAATAACCTTTAAAAATGTTTATCACTAGTAGCTGCTAGCATTTATTAAAGATATGTAAATATATATGACAAACAGAAAAATCATTATTCAACACACAAAAAACTGGAAAAAAGCTAAGTCAAGGAAAATTTTAAAAATCACCTGGAAAACCTGGAAAGTTCTGGGGATTTTAAAATATAAGTTCTGTAGCTACCCTGATAGATTTTGAAATACCCCATCCCACAAGCCCCCTTTTAGGAATATCAATTATTTAACACCTATATGGTTATTTGGAATGATACTTCTACATTCCTTATTCCTATTAAATTTAAATAATTTTAAGCCTCCCCTATTATTAGTTTTTCCCTGTATAAACCTCCCTCCCCCCCCCTTCTTGCTGGAGTGACATTTTAAAATAATATTACATTTTCAAACTTGTGTGGGTATTTGGAATAGTTCCAATACTTGCTTGCAAGATTTCCGTTTCTACCAAACAGAGAAGTAGTTGTTTCTATTAGCTTTGTAAATTTTAGCCCACCTCTCCTCCCCTCCACTTCTCCAACTCCCACTATTTAGAAATATCAAATTCTAAGATTTATTTGGTTATCTGGAGTTGTACTTATACCTGCCTGCCAAATTTGTATCGGTTATCCCACTTAAAAATTGTTTTTCAACCCCGCCTTCCCCCTATTTTTAATTCTAGAAGCCCCATTTTAAAAAAATTTAGGAATTTTATAGTATATGTATTAGTCTCTTTACCTGCCTTTCAAATTTCAATTCTCTATCACAATGGAAAGTAGTGGTTTCTATTAGTTTTGGAAACATTGAAAACCCCTCTACCTCCAACTCTCACTTTTAAATTTCAAATTTTAAAATGTATTTTGTTATTTGGAGTGATCCTGCTACCTGCTTGCCAAATTTCAATTTTTTAAATCGCTCAAAAGGTTACATCAGTTATATTTTTAGGTATCCAATTCTTAAATTGGTATGATTATTGTGGCAACCCCTATACCTTCCTGCTAAATTTCATCCACCTCATCTAGAAGTTACTTATCTTTTTCTAATGTGAATATGAAACAACCAACCAAACCAAAATATAATTTATTCTTTTATTTTAGATTCTTAGACATATCATGTAATTGCTAATTACTAATTAGATTTGTATTAAATTTGATGTTAAAGTTACACATAAAACAAGCGAATTTTGTCATTTTCAATGTTACATTATATTTAAAGCCCTGAGTTCATAGTTTAACACAGAATCTTTGAAAAACAATCAATTTTTGGGGTTTAACAGGAAAAAAAATATTCTATATTCATCTTGAGAGTATAAAGAACACATTAATAAAAATCCTGCCCAAATCATTCGAGCGGGTTTCAACTTTATCACAAGCGTACAAACAAACACTTAAAAAAACTTCTTTATATAAGTGAGAGATTTAACATATTAAAGATTAATCACTACAAATAAACAAATATATCAGTACATGTTTTTAATATTATTTAATTTATAAAACAATATGGTAATATCATGACCAGGCCAACATTGTGCTTTTGTTTCTTGATTCTTCAAAAACTTAATTTTATATTATTTATTAAATGTTATTGTTTATTAATATTTAATGATCAAGTAAAGGCTCTCTAATTATAATATATTGACAAATAAAACATTTTTTGAAGCCAAGTGGCTATAATACTTAGTTTTTTACTATTTTATGAATATACCACTAATCTGGTTGTTAATACTAATGAATGAGAAAAGGGTTTTGTAGATGGAACCTTGCATAACATAAGTTTATGTTGATAAACTGGTAGAGCACCAATGTGGAGAGCAAAAATTGAGTTTATGTTGTAGTGAGTTACAAGCTTTTATAAAGCTGTGGGATGAATTTACTGTTTTCAGAGTGGGCACAGGTCAGGAAAACCGGGAATTATGGTTGAGTTTTGTGAATCAGGAAATAACCCAGAAATAATGCTTGAATTTCTCCGTTTGTCAAGAATTTAAAGGCAAGGACCACTTTAAGTAGATCTATGGGGTATTCAAATTTCAAACATTTGCCAGGGGAAGCCCATTTTATAGCTATTCTAGAAACATTTAATTTTCAACATTGAATTTAAAAATAAAAATATCCATGCACAGACCTCTCTAAATGGCTTCTAGGGATATTCAAATTTTGAACAATTTCTCAGGAAGGATAATTTCAAACATCTTGGAGAAGATTCTAATTTTCAAAATGTTTCCAGACAAGGACGCTCATAATAGCTTCTAGGGGCATTTAATTTCCAAAAAATTTTTGGAGTTGAGTCCCTTGACCCCCTCTAACCCCCTTTGACTTGGGGGACTTTTTTTTTTAAGAAATCACTCCCTTTTAACACAACTTAGCACTGGGTCACAGACAAGGAAATAACAGATACACAAACTTACGGAAGATTTGCTGCGCTCCTCGAGTCAGGTAGAACTTAAAATATCCAATGATAGCAGTGTTTCCAAGTGAGAATTCTTTAAAACAACTCTCTTTCAAAATGTTTATGAGAAAACAAATTGAGAGCTAAGAGCTGCTCTCTCTCTGAGTACAATAGTCCAGGTAGCGAGCAGTAATCCCTTACCCCGCCTCACCTCCCTTTCATTGACCAAAAATTTTCAAACAATGGAGAGGGTTGGACCCAAATATACAATGCCAGTGCTTCTACAGTGTTTAAACTTTAACACATGCAGTCTTGGAAATTAATTATCAAATATTTTGTGACCAGCTTCTGCGGTTATAATTCTTTAGGATTCACTTTTTCATTAGATTGGACTGAACATAACAGTGTTCAAATCCCAATCAGGTGTGCTGAGAGAGTTTTTTCCTAAAATGCTTATAATTCTCCTTCAACACAAATACGGACACATTTCCCAAAAACTGTACTCTCCTCATTCCTAATCCATTGGAGTATATACGCGGATAGCTGTAACGGGAAGTGCACAAAATATAAATACTTATGTTGTAAAGGTTGCATTTATTTTTTACATCTGGTTGTCAAATTAATACAAACAAAATATACAAGGGAAATGCTACTTTATAAACAAATCAAAAAGTTAAATGCATAGAAAATACAATTAAGTATATAATGGGCATCGGTAAAACCTTTTTTAAACACTGGAAAGATTATATTCAATATTATTTTATACTGATGTGCAATGAGAATTAACAAATCAGTTTTTTAAATCATTTTATAATCAAATCAAGCCTGAAAATGAAGCTTATCTCCCTGAAGGTTTACAAAACAAAAAGATCATATTATTTTGTCTAATTACACTCTTCCAACACCTTCTCTTGTTTGTATGGAAGATTAAATATCTCTTGATTTTAGTAAAGGTGAATAGAAATAAATAATAAATACATTTACACTGAAAACTATTTCAGTATAAGATTATTTTACTATAATAGAACAATATTTTAATACAATTCATAGTTGCAGATTTTCTTAAAAAATAAATATTTATATCTCAATAAAATAGAGTTTAGCTAAGTGAGTAAAACTGTTGCCAGTAAAAAGTATATGAAAAATACTCTTAACTATTCTCAAATATTGTTTTAACACAGCTACAGTTAAGTGTTTAGTATAAAATTTATCTACTAAAATGTAAAGAAAAATGTTCTGTTTATGTAGTTTGGACAGTCTTGAAACTAAAACTATGATTGTTATCAAAAAAATCAATACAATAATAATACAGAAATGAGATTTAACAGAAATTTGATTAAAATATGTGTCAAACAAATTTTAACATTGATATATTTCATAATATTCTGTCTCTTTGATTTCATAATGTACTAGATCAAGCTTTGACATATTTAGCTATAGCATTCTTGCTTTATTGGTGAACATTCAACTGTCATAATTTTGATATTTCCTTCTTATACAATCCTGAGCTAACCATGGCAAACACAAACCAGTTATGGCAATTAATAAATAAAAAATCTTAGAAAGAAAATATTACCCAGTCTACAAACTGAGTGCCAAACGAGCATAATCACAGAGTGGCCTTCGCACTCCATTGACAACGCAAACTTTACCCAAGCACAGTCCAAGAAACATGTTTGAAAAAAGAGCATTACATTTCACCAAAGAGCATAAATTAAATAATAGACTTTGTTACAGAAACCTATTAAATATGAAGCCTCATGATTTTCCAAAGAGAATCATGGCCACCAAGCTACGTCGCCTGAATTGGTTTATTTTGATTGTTATGTCACTCCTGGATATTCGATAATAGTATGTATTTGTAAATCTAATATATCAATTTAAGGTAGTCTTTAGTTTGTGTATTCATTTACTTTTAGTACTTTAAACTATTTTCCTCTGCCTTTACAAAGTTAATCTAGTTCTTGTAGTTTAGGAAATGTTAGGGGCCCCTCCCATTCCCCAGCAGTAAATTTTCAAATTTCAAACTTTCCAACTGTTATGGTTATGTGGGGTGGTCCTTTTATCAACTTGGCGAATTTAAATTTTCTTTGATGCATAAAAGTAGATTTTCTTTTGGAAAGATGGCAATTTACTCTCATTTCCAAACTCCTCTCTCCTCCTACCCTCCTTAACTCCCACAATTCCTATTTGAAATTTTAAGACTTATTTGGTTATTCTATATGATATTTTACGTGCCTACCAAATTTCAACCTAACCACATTGAAAAGAGTGTTTTATATTGGTTGTAAACATTTTAAGAGCTACCATTTCCTGGGCTTCAATTTTGAAATTCCATTTGTTCAGATGTCATTCGGCTATCTGGGAAAGCTATTAAATTACATATTTCAAGCCCCTACCTCTACAAAGTTGTACTTATATAGCTCTGGAAACAGTTTAAGGGGACCATCCCTCCCTGTTTTCCGCTCTTTCATTTTGAAATTTAAAAATTCAAATCTTGATACGGTTTGAGTTGGTCCTTATACCCGCCTGACTAATGTCAATCGTTTAACACTATGGGAAGTATCATCATCATCATTATATTATTATTATTATTATTATTATATTATTACCCACCGCGGTGGCGTAGTTGGCTAACGCGCTAGTCGTGTTGAGCTCGACTGCCGAGGACGGGGAGATCGAGGTTCGAATCTCGGTCGGGTGAACTGGGGGGGGGGGGGTTCCTAAATGGTTTTCCACTCTCCCTCCACGCAAATGCGGGTTCACGTCCTCTAAATTCAACCCTCCCAATTCCTAATCCATTAGCGTAATTAGTACTTAAGCGTATAACCAAACGGGTAGTAAGACGTGGTGCTAAATATTATTATTATTATATTAATATTATTATTATTGTGACCTGGTGGTCTAGGGGTAAGGTGTCAGACTTCTGTGCTGGGGGTCCGGGGTTCAATCCTCGGTCCCAACACAGATTTATCTGATTGCCAAACCCTTCCTTCACCTCTGACAAGACGTGTATTAATCACAACTTGTGAATGTGAGGAATGCCAGGCCTCCACCGTGGTTTGGATTCCACGTTAAACTGTAGGTCCTTCATTTCATCTCACAATCACCCTACCATTACACATTAGCGTAAGTGCGTATAACCCGAACGGGTAGTAAGACGCGGTGCTAATAATAATAATAAATATTATTATTAATATTATTATTATTACGGTTTATTATTATTATTATTATTATTATTTATTATTATTATTGTTTACTATTATTTTATTTATTATTGTTGATATTTATTATTATTTATTATTATTTATTTATTATGGTTTATTATTATTTATTAATTATTATTATTTATTTATTATGGTTTATTAATTATTTATTATTATTATTTATTTATTAATTATTATTATTAATATTTTTATCATCACTGGGTCTTACTACCTATTCAGGTAATACATACTTACGCTAATATGTAATGGTAGGGTGATTGTGAGATGAAATGGAGGACCTACAGTTTAACGGGAAATCCGAACCACGGTGGAGTCCTTGTATTCCTCACATTCACAAGTTGTGATTGATACACGTCTTGTCAGAGGTGAAGGAAGGGTTCAGCAATCAGATAAATCTGTGCCAGGACCGAGGATTGAACCCCGGACCCCTAGAATAGAAGTCTGACACCTTACTCCTGGACATTCTGGTTGCCTCTTTGAGAAGAAGTATAGTCTTTTAGTTTTAGAAATGTGAGACTCCCTATATCACCAACCTCCTAAGAAATTACTAATATTTAAAATGTATTTGTAGTAATTTGAAGTTATTATCCCTCTACATTCCTCACAAATTTAAATTCTCCAGCTCCTACTTGTGTACCTATAACACCCCCCTCCTTCCCTATTTCCTATTTCCTATAGTCTAATTTTGAAATTTAAAATGTTCACACTTTGTAGTTAATTTGAGTGATCCCAATATCCAATATCTTCGTGACGAAATCCAGTTTTATACCACAGAGAGAAGAAGTTTATCCGCTGGTTTTGAAAATGGTATCCTACCCCTCCACATTTCTCTAACTCACACTTCAAAATCTTAAATTTAAGACTTATTTGGTTATCTGAAACTACTTCTACCAGCATAACAAATTTAGATTATCTACCATACTTAATTATTTTATAAACTCTTTATTTCCTGGGCTCCCATTTTAAACTTTATGTATTTTCAAACTTTTATATTTATTTGAGTGGTATCCTTGCCTGTATTTAAAACTTTAGTTTTATACCACACTGAGAAGAAGGTGTTTCTAATAATTTTTTAAGTTTTCAACCACTCAACCCCCCTTTTCCAACACAATCTGAGAAATTTTAAATTCTAATATTCATTTGGCTATCCGGAGTTTTATTTCTACCTGTCTTTCATATTTTAATTTTTAACCTCATTTCAAAATGCATTTCTAGCTCTAGATCCCCCATCCTCCACTTCTCATAATTTAATTTTAAAATTTAAAATCTTCATATTTTTATGTTTATTTTTACTAGGTCCTTCTACCTACTTGCCAAATTTAAATATTCTATCACAGCTTGAAGTTGTTTTTATTTTTATAACCCCTCCCTCCCTCCCTCCATTTCTCGGGGTCCCATTTAAAATTAGGAATGTACAGACTTATGGCTATTTGGAATGGTCCCTTTACTGAACTTCTAAATATCAATCCTCTAAGACCCTGGGAGTTAGTTGTTTCTATTAGTTTTGTAAATTTTTAAGCTAATTTCTCTATCATTTAGAAGTTTGCATTTTTTTAAATTATTTGGTTATTATATTTGGAGTTGTCCTTCTAACCGAACGTCAAATTTAAATTTTCTAACATACACAAAAGGTTTTTTTCTGTTTATATCTCCTCCCCTATTTCCCAGGGTCGTCCCACGTATTAAATAAAAATGTCCATAATTTTATAATTATTTGGAGTGGTCTAGTTGGTTGTCTGCAAAATTTCAATCTTCTACTACCCTGAAAAGTTGTTATTTATATTAGTTTTGTTAGTCTTGAACACCCCCACCCGCTTTTCTCCAACGCACCTCAAGACATATGTGTGGATGCCGTACATAAATTAATTTCATATTACGATTTTGCGCCCCGATAAACCCCCATCTATAAAATTTCATCTTAATAGGAGGACATAGAATTCACCACCCCTTTTTGCCCCATTACACCCCTTTATGTGACGAAATTTGAAAAACCCTAAATATATTCTCACCCAATTCTATAAAGAAACATTCATTTTAAATTTCAAGGTTCTATGTCCACTAGCTCAAAAGATGCACGGTCAGTGAATTTTGAGCACTTTAGCCCCCCGCTTTTTCATCTCTTACAGGTTGAATTTCACAAAATTCAGTCTTATATCTGGTCTAGGGGCAAAAAGGAACCATTGCTCAAAATGTCAAGTTTCCATGTTTGAAACCATTAAGCCCTTCTAACAAAACCACAAACTCCCCCACCTCGTTTATTGTCTCTACAGGCAAAATTGGCCTTGTAGTTTGTAATTTTAAGCAATAATGTCTCATTCTTGTGTATCCACACTCATGTTAATATTACTAAATCAATATTTAGTTTAATTCGAGAGAGAAAACATTATAAATCCTCATATTTGTGCTTTATACTTTGAATATTTAGATATATTATTTTTAAATATCAGTTAAAAGGGACTATTTGGCCAAAATTAACTGCAGGTAATGTTTTCAATAGATACTTCTTCTATGATATCAGTTTTGGTACTGCATTTAGTTTTTGCCGAGAAAGTAAATTTTTGAATATACATGAATTTAATTAAGACCTACAGAAATTTTTATTTGACATATTGCATTAGACATTTTGAGCTGTTATTGCTTACACTACCTTACACAAAGATTTACTATAGTTCTTACATTATGTATAAATATTTAGGCCTACAAAAATGGGGAATGCATTTTTAAATAAAATTTATAATTAATCTAATAATCTTGTTTCCCTTTGCATGTTATATAAATTTATATGGTAATTATTTACTTACATTGACTGGTAAAGAGATTTCTGCATTCACTTGACATTATACCATTAAAATCTAAATAAAATCTTTTTCTAATGTTCAGCAAATAAGTACACTTTAAAACTATTTACAAATTACATAAATTACATAACTATTTACAAATTACATAAATCATTCTGAATGTTGGCCACACGTGTTGTCTATTCAGATTGAATGCAAACCTGTGTTGCATTTAACACACTTAGTACATGTTTGAATTTTTTTTTAACATACTCTACAAATGCACTCCTTAATATCCGGTCATATTACTACACCAATACCTAATTTTGATGATGACTTTGAACTACCAGAAGTGTTATTATTTTCAGTTATTTGTCCAAGTTTTTTAGCCAAAACATCAATTATGTACATTGTAAATTGGTATCGTGCCATGTCTTTGTTAGGTTTGATATTTTGTTTGTATATTAGGTAATCATTCAACACCATTCTGGAAAAAAACAATCTTTTTCCAGAATTTTACAATTCATCTCACATCCAAGTAAAAATATAACATCATGTCACAACTGTCAATAACTCCCATGTAATTTATTATCATCCAAAATGATAGCAGGTTTTATAAGGACCTTATTAGGATTGTGTTTTGTATGACACTCAGACTCACCAACTTTATTTTGCTGGATAAAATAACACCTATTGTTTTTGAAATTTTTTTCCTCCAGTTCCTATGATATAAAGTTAAGTTCTTTTGCATATGGAATTGATGTAAAAAATATTGGCCATGAATACGCAGTTTGTCTCTGTGACCATTGTAGGTAGGATTGACATTGTAAGAGATAATTAAAATAATCATTCGGCCTAGCTCTTGAATCGGGAACATGTTTTGGACCAGGAAACTCAGAGTAAATATGAAAAATAACTATTGTGTTTTTGATGTCCTCTCCAAGTTTTATTTCTTGCCAATCGTAAGCATCTACATTCTAATCATTGTTTTCATTGTCTTTTGAACTGCTATTTTCATTAATGCCTTGTGTATATCTATTACATGGACATGGCGCAGTAGAAGTAATGGACTTATTAGCAAAAAAAAAAAAAAATTAAACAATCCTGATGGACAGATTTACTATCAGAGTCACTATGTCACTATTATTTATAGTAAATAAAATAATAGAATAGTAGGAAAACAAATAAAAGTATAAATACTAACACATATTTACACACACTTCAATATTTTGATGCTATTATAGCATCTTCCTCAGGAAGTAGTAGTAGTTAGACTAAACAGGATGTTGTCTTCAGTGATGCCAACTTGATTGGCAAGAATGAAAACTTCTCTGGTGGAGTTGAAGTTCTCTGCAGGTTTATCTATTACTCTGTGGATGGTAGGTGGTGCTAGTGTAACTCCTGGGTTGAAATTAACGAATATTTAGGTTGGATAGTTTTCTAGAATTTGTGGAACATTGATGGCTGTACATTGTTGGCTTTCTAGTTGGTAAATTAGGTTACTGGACTCACATGTGTGACTGCCTTTGATGGCATGAATGGAGTTGGTGATGTTAATAGAGAAAGTGACTGCTGGATGATGTATTTGACAGGTTTTGCAAGATGTTTTGTTACATGGTTGAGAGCCTTGTTGTGGTTAGATGAAGGTTGTGTCATTTTCAGTTTTTAGTCCAGGGTTTAACAGAAGCTTTCTAAGTAATCTAGGCTTCTTATACACAAGGACTGGTGGTTTTTTGAGAATATTGTTGGTATGGCTGGATGCTTTTAATATGTGAAAACCTGAAGCTAATATTGTGTTGAGCTTTTGTAGGCCTGGGTCACCAGAGGTATGATATCTCTTTTATTTATTACAAATTGTTTTTGCTCATTGCACTTTATTTCATACATATTATGTCAATATTATTGATGTTTGTCTACAAAACTGGCCTACTGTCAATAACATTGTCACCTTTCACTTTCATTTCCTTGTTGGAGATACATATTCATCACTTGGCTCATCACTATATAAATTACTGGAATCTTCACTGTTAAAATTATTCTACTCACTCTTAGAGATAGAGTCATTTAGAAGATGAACAATTTCATCATCCCCATGAACAACATTGCTAACGTCAACCATTGTAAATGTACTAAACGCCCAATTCCAATGACAACTATGAATGGGTAATTTGGTTTCCAACCTTGTATAAAATATTAGATCGTAATTTCCTCGTTCTAGTGATGTATTACACTCCTACACTATCTATCAAGTAACGCAAGAACTAGCATAAATCTGGAGACCAGGCCTCATCAGCTCTAGCACTTTTAATGCTAGTAAGTGGAGCCAATCAGATATAATCTTGGCACTTTACGTAGTAAGTAGAGCAATCAAATATATCTTGGCACTTTTAACGTAGTAAGTAGAGCCAATCAGATATAATCTTGGCACTTTTAACGGTAGTAAGTAGAGCCAATCAGATCAGCTTGTAGCACTATAAGGCCTACTCATCACCAAAAGTGGCTAGAATAATCAAATATCACAGATTACGCTTGGCAGGACATACAGTACAAATGAAAGAATCTATAACCGTATTCTGGGCATCGACTGGTAAACCCATTGGGAAGAGACCGTTTGGAAGACCTAGAAGCAGATGGGAGAATAACACTAGAATGAATATGAAGGAGATAGAATTTAACGCGGTGGGCTGGTTTGAACTAGCCTAAGATAGGGATAAGTGGTGTACTTTTGTAAGTGTTGCAATGAACTTTTGAGATCCTAATGCCATAGAGTAATAAATAAACATATGTCCCTTTGATTACATAGCATAAGAGAGGGGTCTGAGAAGGTCCACTCCCTATAAGGGTTAAATTTGAATGATGTTTGGTGGACAGCAACTTAGCTTGAGCTAGCTTAGTAAATTGTTTGTCTAGAAAAATCTTTTTGATAACATCTGAAATATATGGCTTTTAATCCACCACAATCACAAATTAACAAAATAAGTATATTATTGGCTTAGTTTCTTTAAATTCTTATTGTTAAATAATAATATATCTTTTTTTCTTAAATCATTAAAATTGAAATATAATATTTGTTGATCCTGTTTATATAATTATAGTTTTGCCATTGAGTAAAGTCTCAATAGTTTCATGGGAATGGACTTAGACTGCAACTGGCTATATGAAATAGTATAGGGAAAACTACCATGACAGGCCTAGCAAGCCAGTAGTGGAAAATATATTGCTTGAATAAAAAACTAAACACAGGCTGGAAACAGTAATGATGTAGAAAAAATAGGGAAAATTAGCATAGAAAGGTAATTGTTAAGTTAAGGAATACTTATAAAAAAGTCACTACACAACAAAAAATAGACACATAGAATTTACAAAAAAACTTGCTCTTTTATTTGATTTGACTATTGAACAAACTCTGTAAATAAATCAAACACATTTGACATGATTGGCAATGTGTTAACGTCACTCTAGTTGTAACTTAATGTTCTATTTTGATACACCCAAAGTGGAAGGAGAGTAGGCAAATTCTCACAAACACATTATCAAACATCCCATTCTCACATATCACAACAATTAACTCTATTCCAAACTTTTTTTCTATTGAATGGCTTGAATTAAATGGGACCTTGAATTTTCAGATTCAAACTATTGAGACTCTACTGTATATACTTGTGTTAATATAAGAAATAAAGTTTAATATATATTCTTTAAATTGAAAAATGACCCTAGGCACAGGACAATTCCTGGGTAGCTCAGTGGTAAGAGCGTTGGGGTACTAAGCCAAAGGTTTTGGCTTCGATTGCCATGTCCTGGTATCATTTTTCAATTAAAATAATATAAAATTTAGATGTGACTATAACCTTAACTAAAAGGTTTAATAGCTTTGCTATTTAATCCATCGTAAAGTGTAATAGCTAAACGCTTTATCTAGTAGCTGTAGTTATGTGTGTACATTTATGTGTATAAAATTATCTCAGCGTATGTAAATAATCAAGTCATTTTCATATTATTTTGTTTGTATTACTATGTAAACACTTATTTGATGAAAATACTTGACATATTTGTAAAAGTGTCAAATGTTTCGAAAATGTTTGAGATAATTTATGTTGGTGAGTCTGTTATTCATGTTTTTATCGATGAACTAATTAGTTTATATTTGGTTAAGGACCTTGAATGTTTAAAAAAAAAAGTTTGAGGTCTTAAGCATAATTTAAGCCATCATTCAATTCAACATTCCTAAAATTCCTCAAGTTTTAACATTATGAGTTGGTCAAGACCAACCACAGTGTGCTTACCTATGGTTCGGTCTCTTGGTACAAGGTCTCCCTCCTATTTTACAATTACTTTTATTCCTTTCATCCATTGCTATTAAAAAGGCTCTCAAATGAGGTAATAAGGGTTTGAAGTCCTTAGTATAACAATTAATAAACAGATGCTTAACCGAACATTACACATAATACTTTAGTCAAGTGTTTTTCAATCAGTGGTATAGTACACACCAGTGTGCAAAATATTTAAAGTGCTCTGAAAATTTACATAAAATGCACCCACTTATAAAAGTGGATGTAAAGGGTTCTGGTAACATTCTGGATGTCATTTGAGAATTTAAAAATTGAAGCATCCACAAAATGCATTTGAAACAGAGCAGGAAGAGGCCAGTATTAATGCATTGGCGAAATAGTTTAAAAAAATGAAGATTTAGACTTGGAAGATAAAATATCTTTTATTTATAAAATACTGGATCTCCTCGCAGTTTTTTTTATGTGGTTAGTCAAGTAGTATAATATAAAACATGTGATTGCTATGTGAAATTGAAGGGAATAAAGTATATACTATATCAAATTATTGATTAAATATAATTCGTGTAATTCTCGAAGTGTTAACGCAAGCCCACTCATTAATGGCCATGCCTATGAAATAAACCAACATTTATTTTGTTTTTAAACTGTTGGAGATTTGAAATAAAAAATTATTGTGCTAAAATGATTTTACCAAAAACCATTTTTCACTCCTTCTATGATAAAGTTGTCAGTCACATTCTTCACGTTGTGAAAGCTGTTGTGTGAACCTTTAATGACGTGTGTAGAGAAGAAAGAGAAACAACAGTTATAGCAAAAGAAGAAAACGAAAGGAAACGATAAGAGACTTAAAATATCTAAAGATGGAACATGGCAGAAATGAAGCTTCTCTTTGTTGTTTGGTGTAATAATGCTGGTTGGATATTATTAATCAAAAGTCATATATTTCATTACTAAGTCTTCATACTCTCAATCCTGCTAGTATTGGGAACAATATAAAGACACTGAAGAATATGAGGAACTTTCTTTGGTATATTTCTCAAAACTCTGTTTATGGATATGTTGTACACAGTATATTAAAAACTAATTGTTCATTAGACTTGAAATTTGGCATGAATATTCTTAATTAAAATAGTTAGCATTTGACTTAAGATTTTTTCAAAATTGTTAGTCACTGTTCAAAAAAATATATTTTTAAATTTCAAAGAAGTTATATTTAATCCCTGAGAAATCATGTATAGTTTTAATGGGCTCTGGGATGCAGCATATAACTTACCCATTTTTGAAGATTTTATATTGGGATATTAGAAATAGGTCCTAATTCTGTTTTACCTATACAAGCCTAAAAGGTTGGGGATTTTTTTCACCCAATAGTTCTGCTGTGTTATTAAAAAAAAATCAAGACTTAGTTTTGGCATGCAGAGGTGGCCTACCCGCTCAACTATGTGTTAAATATGATATTTTTGGTAATACCATTGCATAGGAGTTGATTTGTTCATTTATCTATAGGCAAGTTGACTTTGTTTATGTATTGGTAGATCTACATACTAAAAATTGTATTTGTTTTATTTTTGTATTGATAAGAATATTTGTCAATATATTTATGAGTGTATTTGTTCAGTGGTTTTTATTTGTTAGTATGTTTGGTATATTTTTACAAAAGTGAACAGGGGTTTACATAAGCCTTTTTAGGTCGAGATTAAAACCACCCCCTAAATAATTCTGGTTTAGATGTACCTATGCTACTATTTTTTTAAATAATTCAAAGCTTTTAGTTTTAAAAAACTAGTCAAGTCATAGTTTTCATGTTTTTTACAGATAGGTGCTTTTATCAACACCGAGTTAATTGTATATTTTGATATTTCTCACAACAATCAAACAGACTTGAACATTCAAGTTTAGCTTTGCTTTCTGGGGGTACATTGCTAACACTGAAAAGTAGAGTTTATATCAATTTCAGGAAAGGCCATTATTTATATTTTGTCCAACCACAGAATGATATTGTAAGTTTGTTACAAGAATGGTGTGATTGTGATATAAATAACCTGATTTCTTAGGACAATCTTATTTGATCAAATACTCCTCAAAGTTGTCACTCTAACAACACTTCTCTCTTGAGTTTATTTGCTAGTTTCTCTATTACTAGTTAAATTCTTAATCTATCATATAAATAAAGTTTTGTGACCTTGAACATTTTCAACCAAGAGAGGATGATTGATATTGATGATTTATGTAACCGAAATTAAAATCATCAGTACCGGTACCTGGGGCTGCAGATGAAACTTCTTAAACAGATTTTGTTCAAACTTGATATTTGGATGCTTCGTGGTTAAACCTTGAGGAGAAATTGTGATTATTATTCAAGCTACAAAATTTAAGGATAGTTTTCTGAAAACTAACAAAAATAAAAATAAATTGAAATTGGTACTGGTAATGTTTTATGTGATAAATAACAATTTAAATACCAACTTCGGTGGCCGCATGGTCTAAGGCACTACTCTCGCAGTAGACTAAACTGCCAATGACGGGGATATCGAGGTTTAAATCTAATTTGGGTGTACTGAGGATGGTTTTCCTAAAATATCTTTCCACTCTCCCTCTGTTCAAATGTGGGTACACTTCCTCTAAATATAACCCTCCTAATCCCTAAAACCATTATAATAATTAATATATAAGCGTATAACCCAAATAGGTAGTAAGACGCGATGCTAAAAAAAAACTCTTTTTTCAGAAAAATATTAATTTAAGGGTTATTCTATATGAAAATGTCTATCGATGGGTGTATTTATTTTAATAATGTGTAAGTAATTATCTTTCTTAGTTTTATATATTATCTGTACTACTCTTTTAACATACTAGTATTATTCTATGATTGCTAATATTAACTTTCTACCTTGTAATTGGAAAAACTTCTATATACTCAGTTGGTTTAGAAAATGCACATTAAATATCTCAAATAAATAAAATATATAACCAGGTAACAGATATTTAAATTACTCGCTAATTTAAAAAATATATTTCTTCCAAACTGTACATTATCCAATGATAGCTGAAATGAATTTTGAAATTGTAAATTTTGCTCGCAAAATTATTTACTAATAATTTTGTTTTCAAGTATCAAGGGAAAAATTAAAAACAATAACAGATGCAATTTTTTTAAATATATAATACTAAATAAAAGTAAAATGATTAAAAACAGTTCTTATTATATTAAACCCAACCACTAATTTTATTACGAGGAAATATTGTTTTGTGATTGTTAAGGAAACATTACATTGTTAAATTTTTTAATGTTTGCTTTTCTATTGTATAAAATACTTGGAACGCATATCACATTATACTTTAAAAAAATACAACTATGATTTGTATCCTAAAAATTGAATGAGGAGTCCAAGAACAATTTAATATAACACATTCGAGTTTAAATTGTGTGTCACACAATAAACATGATTAAGTAGAATACAAAAATTAGGATATATTTTTTTTTAATAACTGAGAATATTATTTTATGGGTAATATAAACATCCATTGCCTAGCCATGACAAACAGAGAGTTCTGCCAAACCAATAGTTATTCTTGGGAAAATAGAATCTTTATGAAAATTAAAAAATAATTCGAAATGAGCTCTTAAAGTGCATTCTAAAAGTTTGTGATAAGTCTCAGGCAAAATCAAGGGAGCTTAATTATTTATTTTATTTCTGACTATAATTTACATATTTCTTAGAAGACTCAAACAACTATCTATTATATTATAAAATCGAGAGTACTATAGTCTGTTCTGCTCTTTAATTGCAGTACGGGTCTTAGGGACCGCGCAGTTGCCAGATCTTATCAGTTTGAAACAGATTGACACTTTTTTTTATTAGAAACTTATCAATTTATACAAAGTTTATACACTTTATGGGAATACATTTATGGTTTGGCTGATATCAATAGTCGACCTCATTGATCTTTGGGTAAAGTGATTTCCTCAGGACACATTGTTCATGGGATCAAACCCAACCAGCACTGACAGATTTTTCTAGAGCGATAAAAATACTTAGCGCAACTTCCTTAAGAGGGTAAGTAAAGCTTTTGGTCTCATGTCGATTGTGGCATGTAAAAGAACCTTGGAAGGTGTGTGAAAATACCTACCCCGGCAAAATTGGTAGACCCATTAGCTCTCGCTCATAGAAATTCTCGTATGCTGATATAATCACTCGGTTAAGAAAGTGTACATTACTATCTCTCATAAAGAATGAAAAAAATTTAATAAATTCAACAATTGTGTGCTATTGTGTTTATTATCATTACTATATTAAGGCCACTTTAAATGGTCACTGTACAAAATCACCTACGATGATTAGGTTAGCATTTGAATTCTGGAATTTTTAACTGAAGATGGTTTTCCTCCTCTATTTGTGTGAATAAGTGTGCACTTTCTAAAACCATTATTTAACTTGTCGATACATTATTAGATTGATTATATTCTAATAAGTCGTTTTATAACCTTAGTTTTACGCTCGATAACAATTACGATTAAATTGCTAAACATCATGTAGGCCTACATTAAAATAATTACCAAAACAAAACACCAATAGCTCATGGCTTGTTAACTTCTTTAGTATGTTTCAGACATTTATATTTTGACTCTCCAAGAGGACATTTGTTCACATTTCTTGCTGTTATAAATAAGGAGATTCATTGATGCTAAGCTCAGAAAATTATATTTATAAATACACATAGTGTAACATCTGGTGACAGTGTTTTGGCTCTCAGTAACTTTCTAATTTAAATAATAAATATAATTTACAAGGATGAAGAAAGTATTTAAGAGTTAATGCACTGGTATTTACTGGAACTATAAAAAAAACAACTTAATAAAACTGACTCCAAGCATTCGTTTTTTATTGGATATATTTTAGATGCATTTTTCAAACTCATTACAAAATTGCCTAGTAGTAATAAAAAACACAACATTCATTCCCCCATCCAACACATTATCAATAATAAATCTTCTACCATGCCGATAATATAACTCGCTAGCCCAAGCTCATTTGCTCACCTGCTACTGATCGTAGTAATATGTTAGATTTATGCTAGTGAATTTGGCCAGGGCTATTAGCAGTGTCAAAGTGTCATGACAATATAAAACTTTAGAACAACTGACCACCACTGTAGGTAGCTGGTTTCTTCACCCGAAAGTTTATTATAGTATATTGTTGCTGCACATGAAATATATTTTCAAATATTTAGCATTTTCTCAGCCATTACTACAAAATCCAGCCTTTGGAAATACACAAACAAATAAGTATATTTGTTTTCATATGAATGCAAAATTGATTATATGTTGTATGTATAGCTAATATGATAGCTTTTTATATGAATGGGATGAACTGACATCTCTCTTCAGTTTTCAATGTCACATCTGTCTAATATTGCTCTGCTCTTCTATTACTATCATCATCATCATCATCATTATTATTAATAATTATTAGCACCATATCTTACTACCTGTTCAGGCTATACGCATCTTCTCTTGTTAATGACTACTACTTTAGCCACTATAAAATAATTGACTTTCTCACACAATTGGAATGAGACTTATGACATGGAAACTTGTGAAACTGAGACATTATGTTAATTTCCATAATTTGTAAAAAAAACTAAGTGTTTTTTTTTTATATATATACCTTTCACTAGTTTCATCAGTAAATTCTATACAATATAGCGTGCTAATTTCATCAAAATATTCATGCTCATTTTTAAGCTAAGAAATGGCAACTCTGCTGGGTAGAAAAAGGACAGCACTTACACGGAAACTAATGGGTTAAAAAGATATTATATGTGTCTACAAGGGCCTGTACTTCAATATAACATTGGAACAGCCTATATACATGAAAAGCTTTGGGATTTTTAAATACCCAATCCCAAAATCTGAAAGGTATTTCAATGTGGATTTAAGATCAAAGAAATATGCTCATAAATAATAATGACATCAATACACAAGTGTATGATGGTGCAGCAGCTATGAGTACAGAGAAGGATCTAATTAAGATGCTAATTAATTATTTTTTTTATAAAAACCCATTTTGTACACCATTATTTATATAATCGTAATTAATAATTAATCCTAATATTGATGTTTTCTTCAGAAGTCTTTCAGCAAGAACAAAAAGCATTAAATGATTTTCTACCTTGGATTTTTACTTACAGCTTGTTATTAGGATTTTTGAGAGTTGACAGTGTATAATGTAAAGTTAATATATCACAAAAAATAAATATATATAATCAAACATATCTCCAACAAATTGTGAGTTTACAAGTAGGTTGTTTAAAAGTTGTTGTAAATATCACAATGCCAAATTTAAGGTTGAAACATTGCAATACTCACAATCAATCCTAGTGAAGAATCTGAAATAATTTTGTTTAGATCCACAGACGATTTGAAGCCAAAATTATGCATTAATGAATAGTACCTTAGACTCCCATATGCAGCTGTATGACATTAATCCAAGCATGTCCGGAGAATCCTAGCAAGCTTGGTTGAATGGTGAAACTACACACTATATTAATACATAAAATCAATAACAATATACCAACTAGAATCAATGAGAAGCCACCAGAAGGTACTGACAAAAGAGAGAGGAGCAATAACATAATTGAAACAATGTTCCACTAACAACTTTGATGCTGGCAGAATCGTTCTACCTCTATTCTTTGAGTCTTACCTCTTCTTTCTAAAACAGCCTGAAATAATTTAGAATGTTCTAAGCAAGCCAAACTGTATGATGTAGGAGGAATTTAATAAACACCAACTATCAGGGTGTCATTTTATTGAATTGTGTAGTCATAAACTATATGATGTAGGAGTAATTTAACACACATCAACTATCAGGGTGTCGCTCTATTGAATTGTGTAGTCATCAAAGTAATTAAAAAGCGTTGATATTTATCATTTTTTACATCCATTGCTGTTTCCAGCATATGGTCAGTTTTTTATTCAATCCATATATTTTCCACCACCAGCTTGCTAGGCTTGTTAAATATTATATGCCTTATAGTATAACTTAAGACTAGGACAGACACAACATCCAGTCCCCAGCTGTTAATTCATCACTGTGAAAGAGTAAACCCACATTTCACAAACGATAAATTTTTCGGCCATGCCGGGAATTGAACTCAGGACTCTTAGCTTAGTAGACAGATACGCTACCAACTGAGCTAAGGTGTCGGATTGATATTTCTTTAATTAGTATTAACACTACAAATTAAATGAAACCATCTTTGACAATTTTAAAATGTCATTAAATAGATGAATGAGTTGATTAATCAAAGTTTTTAGATGGTTTTTTTCTAGTGCATATTGAAACAAAATGGTTCACCTTAACCACATAACTGAGTGTCATTTTGATCCACGTTGAGTATATTTTTACAAAAATTTAACATTCAAAAGATTTTTTTTTCTTTAGGAAATCAAAAATAATGTATTACTCAATTATAAATCATATCCTTTCTTCCTCTACTACTTTCCAACTATCTAATAATACATTTTACTTTAGTTTAGACTCTCTTCATAGTGTTGTGCTTTTAAAAGCAAGGTACATCACATTGAGGCACATCACAATGTTGACAGCCGTAAATTGTCTCCTTTTAAATTTTGTTTGGGGCACACACTACAGACAAAAAACGTTGAAGTGATCGGTTTTTGATCAATATCTTGTAAAATCATCAATCCAATAAAATACTTGATCTCCAGCATTTGTCTCCTCTTACTCATGGTCCCTACTTCGACATTTCAATAACCCTTTATCTTGTTTGATAGCAATGGTCTGCTCACCTTACAAGTTGGTTTCATTGGCAAGAGATGTGCCAACTCATCAATAGTGAAATATTCAAACAATTCTAGAGGCTCTGCATGTTTACTGAAATTTGCTTGAATACCCTAATTTGCTTCAATATGAAAACTGTACCCATGTGAACCAAATGGCTTCCACTCACTACTATTTGGATTTTGTCCTGATATGAATTCTTCTTTTGATACACTATTATTATCAAAATAATTTATTAGACGATCATAATTATTCACTTTCTTATTCCTCAGATTCAATTAGAATTCTTAAGATGACTCCTTTTTTAAAAAAAACTCTTGGATTGGTATTATTTCAAACACCACTTGTACAGGCCATGCTATAAATAATTACAAGTTATGGTGTAAATTGAAACAGGTTTGCTCACTTTATAATATTTAAAGGTAAAAAATAGATCAAAATGTTCCCAACAGATGGGGATAAATGTTAAAGAAAGTGGTTGATGCAACAAGCATATAACATTTGAAAAGCTTAACGCCTAAAAGTGGTTGATGCAACCTGTAAAAAGTCATCTTGATGCTAAGACGTGGTTCATTCAGCTAGAGTTTAAATATGTGTATATTGATGATAAAGCTACATACCAGTTGAAATAGTAATTCACTATCCACATGGTATAATGCATCTCTCTCATATTATAATAAATGGCTGATGATGGGTAGATTAGGGTTTGAATCTTGGTTAGGTGAATTGATGTGGTTTTTCCTAAGTGGTGTACCCCTTTCCCTTAATGCAAATACAGTTACACTCAATTTACTCTGAAAAATATCAGTTTTATCTTTACCAATTACAGTTACAATTCTATATTGTAACCCATTGAGACAAGCTTGCTACCATTCAGTACAAACAGAGTGTAAATTTTCTCTAGATTCTACCTTTTTCATCCCTACCACATTAGTGTAAATCTACAGAGATATCCGCTTCCTCCCCTCCCCAAAAAGTCATACTTTTTTTCAAATATGTCATTTGTTACTATATAAATAAAATTTGATATGAGTAGGTTTATTTTCATTGACCTTCGCACCAGTGTAATTCTGTCCGTGATAATATTTTTTGGAAAATATTTGTATTTTATATCAAATGTTTGCTTTGAATTATTTATTTTCTTACCGTGTTGATTTTTCAGAACTCTAGTTTTTGTGTTTGCATGGGCAGTAAAGCTAAGTGTTAAATGTTTTTTTACTGTTTTACTGCCAACTCCTTGCATGATCCAAAAGGTATTTATCATTCTAGTATTTAGAAAACCACAAAATATATTATGTGTATTTTAGTAATGTTGGTTTATTTAAAATCTAGTATAATTTCTACTTTGAGGACACTTAATGTTGAATCAATACATATAAACAAGTGCAGTACATTATTTTAGATGTTATTTAATCTGTATATGTAGTCCACATTCTAAATAGGTGGTTTATGTATTGTAGTTTAATTTATTTCAACTAGCAATTTTCAATATTTGTATTTAGTTTCAGGCAGGATGGTTAGCAAGAGCACTAGCAACACTCGCACTTTGTCACGTCATCAGACTAAACAAGCCGCTTCTGTCAATTCTGCGAATATAAAACGTAGTACTTCCATGGGTGTTTTGAATCAGGTGAGTAACTCATTTAAAACAGGGCTATAAATGTACCAAAATACACACGTGTAAATAAAACTATACTAGTAATTTTTAACTGATGCAAAATATAATTAATTATTCATGTAGCATTGTCTTAGTGAACATTAACCTATACTATGCCCCTTTTTTATTTTTTAACAAATACTATTTTTAAATTATAAAAATAGTAGTTAAACAATGAATATGTAAGACTTTTTTTGTGTGTTTTAATATGTATAGATGTAAACAAACACGTATAAAATTTATGTTTGTAGCTGGCTAATAAAACAAAAGGGAATAGGAGAAAAAGTATTTAACAAAAGAAAGATGCAGCCACTTGCAGATAAATACAGACATAGACAAGGGAAGTAATAGGGAGCATGCTTATTTTTATGAATAGCTTACACATCTCCAGTTCTTTTGAATCCAATTTAGTGTTGGCCAACTTGCAAAACTAAGGGAACACTAAGGTAAATCATACAATGAGGAAAGAAGAATAATAAATACATTAATTTGCAATTCCTTACATTAGTTTTTCGAATTTTTCAATAAATTCATTAGTGAAAAGAGAAATTAAACCTTAGATACATCAAAGCCGTTCATGTTATAAAATAGAAGGGAACTAATTTCTAACTCTTGACTAGTCAACATTTATAAAACAATCACATTTCTCTCTCTCCACATCTACCCTCGGTTTTTTTTTTTTTATGCTCTCATGGTAATAATGATTAAGAGCTATGTAGATCAACAATGTGGGTGCACCCACATTAGTGGTCACACAATTTAAGGTGTCAAGCTTGTTATAAACTGGATTACCTGTAAGGAGTAATTTGAGCAATGCGTCTGCTGAATGCCCCAAAAACATGACAGTTTTTTTAATCGTTAAAATAGATAAATAAAATTATAGACAAATATTTAAATATTTACAACTGCACCAGATGTTCGATTAATGATAGTTTCAGAATATTTGAGTCTTGTGGGATGTAGCAAGGGTATTTTATTTGTCTTTAGTAGCCTATATCCTAACCACTACCTATATAAGTGATGTACTTACTAGGACAATAATGCTTTTTGTTTGGAGTGTAGGGTGATAGAGATGTAGAGTTGCTGAACAAGTGAAATATCAAACAATAAACTTGTCACTTAGTTTCTGCGAATGAGATCAGCCAAAGAATCCCGATTACCTTGTGTCATTTCAGCTTCTAGTTCAATTCACATAGCTAAAGGAACAATTCACTTTGAACTATTTGTTTGCAATATTAACATCTCTAATTTTGGAATTGCTTGTTTGATGTTTAGTTACAATTTCATTAAGAAAGTTATGATCAGCTTAAAATAACATGAAGATAACTTTGAATTTTGGTTCAATGTTTCAAACTAGAAATTAAAGCATAAAATAATTGAAAAAAGCACTTCAATATGCATGTAACAAACTAGTGAGATTTTTAAAGGAATAAAATGGATGCACTGACTTTAATGGAGAAGAATTAGCCTTTGAGTTATCAACCCTAGCTCAAATGACATTCTTCAATGGCCTCCTATTCTCTGGCACCACTTTTGCCTTAGACTGGCCTGCTGATGACAGGAGATCAGGTTTTGAAGTTCTGTCGGATGTACTAACGGTGTTTTTTCCTAAATGGTTTTTCACTCTCCCTATGAAAATGCTGGTACACCTTCTTTAAATTAACCTTCCTCATCTCCAACACTTTAGTTTAATTTGTAATTATGTGTATTAACCAAACAAGTAGTAAGACACAAAAAAACCTTTTGATTCCACAAGATAGCACGACAGCATTTAAGGAGTTGGAAGTCATACACCAGAAGGGACTAGTAGAAGTTTTTCCTAATAGTTAGATTATTACTTACTATGCCATTAACTGTAGCATCAGCAGAACGAAACTCTCCCAAATTAAAGCAAATAAAGACGTAGTTGAGGTCTACTATAACACAAGAAAGATTGAAAGTACTATCCACTATTTCTCTTGAACATACTCTTTATCATCAGCTAAACATCAGCAGTATAATAGAGTACTTCACAGCAAGAAAAATGAAATTATAAAAATATAATTAAAAAATATTAAAGCTTTATGATCTTTCATATTAAAATTATAGTATTGGTATTGTCTATGAATAATTTATTCATTCCCAAAATAATATGTCAATCGATATTCTCTTTTTAAATAAGTAGTTTTGTGCTTATCTTTTCGTTTTATATTCAAGATCAAATAAAACATAGCTACCCTATTATGTTTATTGTTTAATTTGATTTATATTGTCTAACTTGTTATGCTATTGGGCTGCTCTAATCTTTTATAGAAAAGATTCAATGTGAATTGCATTCTACAGTTCACAGAGGGCCCCAATTTTCCTAGGATCGGTCTTTAGTTTAATCTTGCTACTTTTCAAGGTAAATGAAAGGTACATGACTATTAGATAGTACCAGTGATTGTTAAGATTGCTTACTCAATCAATCTCTTATTTCTGTGTAGATTTATTTATAATTTTCTGAAAAATAGTTTTATGGTATTTTTAATAAATCTAAGATTCATATTTACTCTAGACTTCTAAAGAATACAAAAAAAGTCTGGCACCTAAGCTCAGTCAGTAGCATGTCTCTCTACAGAGCTAACGATCCCAGGTTTGATTCTTTGCATGACCGAAAAATGTGTCATGGGTGAAATGTGGAATTTTCCTTTCACAGTGTTGAATTAATGGCTTAGGGTCGGTTGCTGTGTTTTTTCTATATATTAAGTTAGTTTATAAGCCATGTGCTGATATAATCAGTCGGTTCAGAAAATGCATGTTAAACACCTTAAATATATAAAATGAAAAAGCACAAACATCTTTTGCAATGTTGTAGTTTGGGTAGGACGGATGGGGAAGTTATTGGCACCTAGAGCAAGTTCAAGCTACCCACAATTTACATTAACTTAATTTTAATAGTACAAGATGAATAAAAAGTATGATAAAGCACTTAAGTATAAAAAATAAAAATATGTTTAGGATTCTAACCTCAATCTCTCTAATCAAGTAAACCATAATTTTTATAGGAAGCCCACTTTTGACCACTAACGTTGATTGAAAGTCACTCATGTTTGGCATTCTAAAAATTTGCCTTATTTGATTTATTAGTTATAATGTTCATATAAACAGTTATCAAAAGTTTTGAATAATATTTATCTTTGGTTTACTTTATAATTTATCATTATATTATTGATTAACTCGACTAAAATGTAAATATAATTTTAAAATACTTTTGGTGCATTGTGGCAACATAAGTTGCCAGTTTTTAAATAACGGACTTTCTATGAAAAATCAGATTGAACATTAGTGCTGAGCAAACTCTGGCAGTTTAATTTACTATTGTATGCCACAAAACACTAATATTAGTAAATATAATAAGTTCATTGTTAGCTTATTGCTAATATAATCAATTAAAAAATTTCTGTTTATTTTATATTTCAACTTTCATCCTTTCGCAGAGTGATTCAGAAAGCGACATTAGCCTAACTCAAAGGCCAAGTGCTTCACTTAGAGTAACTGGTATTATGAGACCCACTATCAGCTCTCAAAACAAAATTACAGTAAATCAAAATCTCGTCAACAAGCTAAATACCAGTGCAGTCATAAATCGACGAAGAGGAATTTCTTCTGCGTATTCTTCTGGTAAGTACCCATATTCAAAGTTTTTGTTTAGAAATTAGGTGGCCCAATGGCTAAATAATTTTATATTAATAAAATAAATTGATATAACTAAAGAAAAATGGAAAATAAACTAATTAGAGTAGATTTGATGAAGAAAGCGCACCTAGGGAAAGAGGAAAAATTTGTGAAGAATCCAATGCACAAAGGTGATATTTTCTTCCTTTCTTCTGTCTTCTACAGTAGCATTAGTCACACACACATTTTAACACAAATAGAATAATATTTCGGCACTGTTGCCTTTATCAAACACAAAGAAGAAAGAAGAGAGAGTATAGATGACACAAACACTGGATTACACCATTTTGAATTTAGAGAAAAAACTATTAGAAACACACTGTACCAACTGTTTTTGGGAGTAAAGATAAATTTCTTGGCTATGGTTAGTATTTATATATACCTATATCTTAAATTAAAAATAATAATAATAATAATAATAATTTGAAAAATGTTAATCTTATAGTAAGAAAGAAACTATCTTCTGTTGAGGCCTGGTGGTAATCTTGATTTGGTAAGCCAATGGTGGGCCAGTTCCCACTGACTGAGTTGAGAACTGTTGCGCTGTTTGGGAAATGCTCTTAATATTTTGGTGGTGTGGCAGGTTTGAAAGTCCTGGTTTTGGGTACCAGCATGGATGGGTACAGGCTTGTCTGGATTTTTGTGGCTTGTGTCAAAACGATGATTGTTCATTCGCTGTCTCAGAGGCCTATATATTCTGCATCACATGACCCTTGGACAGAACATTCATTTCGTGTTTTGAGAGATTGTATTTTGATAGGTTCAGGATGGAACTGTGCATATAAAACCCACCAATCACCAACAATACCTCCACTACCATAGACATCCTTCATACACAAAAAGGTCTCTACCATTCAGTCTTACCACCCGAGCCAAACGGATATGTTCAGAAACCGATGATCTAACTGAATATTGGAAACAACTCTCCATGGCTTTCCAAAGTAGAGGTTACCCCAAGCCTTTAATAGGCAACCAAATCTCCAGAGCAATCTCCAGGCATGACTATGACCCTCCAAAAAAGAGTTGAGGACATCTTTCTCACAACACAATACCATCCTGGTCTACAACGAATCAACACCTCCTTAAAAGTAGTTACAAATTCTTAACCAGTTTCACCCAGACCCAAAACCTTCTTAGAAGTTCACCCCCAAAAGTCACTTTCAAATGGCCACCCAATTTCCACAATATTCTAGTCCATCCCAAACTTCCTGACCCCAAGAGAATTCGAGAAGAAGAACCGACTACCAGAGGTTCATACCCTTTGAGGTAGCACCCGTTACAGCACATGTGGAATCCACCTGCCAGCTACATCCTTCAACAGCAAAGTTACCAAATTGTAATACAAAATTCCTGGTAATTACAATTGCAAAACAAATAACTTGATCTATCAACTACAGTGCAAATCATATGACACAGAATATATAGGCCTTACTACAGGTTCTCTCAGACAGTGAATGAACAATCACCATTTTGACACAAACCACAAAGATCCGAACAAGCCTGTGCCCATCCATGCTGGTACCCTCAACCAAGACTTTTAAAACTACTATACCACCAAAATATTAAGAGCATTTCCCAAACAGTGCAACAGTTTCTCAACTCAGACAGTGGGAACTGGCCCACCAATTGCTTACCAAATCAAGATTACCACCAGGCCTCAACAGAAGATAGTTTCTTTTTTTCTATATGATTAACATTTTTCAAATTATTATTATTACATATTTTTTTAATATGATATATAGGCCTATTAAACTACTAACCATAGCCAAGAAATTTATCTTTACTCCCAAAAACAGTTGGCACAGTTTTTCTAAGAGTTTTTTTTTAATTCAAAATGGAGTAATCCAGTGTTTGTGTCATCTGTACTCTCTCTTCTTTCTTCTTTGTATTTGATAAAGGCAACAATGCCAAAATAATATTATATTTGTGTTAAAATATGTGTGTGACTACTTCTACTGTAGAAGACAAAAGAATAGGAATAAGATGTCACCTTTGTGTATTGGATTCATCCCACATTTTCCCTCTTTTCCTAGGTGGGCTTTCTTCATCAAATTTACTCTTATTAGTTTATTTAACCCTTTTTCTTTAGTTCTACCATATTCAAAGTTTGTAATAATTAAGTTATAAGATAAAATGTGAACATTCATACAAATCTAACATACCCTTTCATTACTACAAATATTGTTTTGTCTTAATATTTGAAAAGTTTGTTTAATTTATTTTGTAGATAGTTTTAATATTTATTTAAATTTAACAGTAGAAATATAAATTTTCGACACCAAGTGACAAATTTTCAACCTCACATTGATAGCTTTGGAGCATAAAATCACAAATCAATTAAGCTTTTAATATGCATAAAATTATAAAGTTTTTCTTTTATATGGTGTATTACTTTGTGATTTAACAATTATTTTCTCATAAATATTTTTTTTATTTCATTTCATAACTTGTCTAGACAACAGATTGAACAACACGTAAACAAATAAACTTAATATAATCATAAGTATTGTAAAAATTAAGTGTTTGGCTAGTCACATTATAGGCACAATTTCTTTTTTAAAAGGAAAATTTAAAGTATTTGTAGATTATTATTACCAGTTTAATATAATATAAACTACTTCTTACTCTTTTAATAATTTACACCTAGCATAGCTTGCTTGGCATTTTATTCTTCAATTTTAAAGTGATAAAAATATAGCTGTGAGACTAATTGAGTTTTGTATTGACTAATAATCTCTTTTTCCTGTTTATAGTAAATTTAAGTCAAGTGGGAAGTAACGAAGATTCAAGCTCTGAAGAAACTTCTCCAGGAGGGGGTAAACCTGCACATAGTATTCGGCCGCGAAGCACCAGTGCTGATCGTTTGATGTTAGGGTAAGTTATTGTTTTATTATAATTTGATTTATGAGCTTATTTGTTTATTTCTATATTAAGGGGGTCACTTAGCTTTTCCTTTAAAACTTGCCATGATAAAAGTTTAAGAAATAATAGAAATTGTTATTAAACATCTCTTTTTTACCCCTCTATTAAATAAAATGTTAGTTCTTCCAAAAAAACCAATTGAAATTTATTAAATCAAACTGTTTAAAAGTAATTGATTTTTGAAATAGAAGTTTTTAAAAAACTTTATTAAAACTGTTTTCCATGACTACACCCACATCCGTCTTTAGTGACAGGCAGGAGGAGCATTAACTGTGGCAACTCAGCTTGGAGTGACTTCATGAGCCCCAGCAATCTGCTGTTTCTTATGGATAATACGTGAATATTTCCCGTTTGTTTAATTTCAAACTTTATTTGGAATTTTAAACAGTATTGATTATATATGATTGTTGATCTAAATTTGTTTTACATGTGTCATTTAAATAAAGGTATTTTAAAGCTGAAAATAATGCAAAGAATAAACATTAAAATAGAAATTAATATTTGATAGTTATAGATGATGGTCCATTCACAAACCTAATGTTTATAATATACAGGCCTATGTAAAAAATTGCAAAAAACGGTATTGTTTTGAAGCTAAGTAAATTTTTTTATCAATCAAAGAGTCCTGTAGAATTTAATTGATGTGATCAATTTGTACTCACCATTTGTTTTAAATTGTATGCTTCACAGTTTTAACACAATAAAGAATATAAACGCGCAGTATAATCCAAACCATTTTTCAAATCATAATATTGTTGATGAAGGCATTGATTTTACTCACAAAATAAATATAAATAAAAACCTGTGTAAGCACTTGATTTTATTGTCATTTGTCAATCACAAGAAATATAATTTTGGAACTTAATTTTCGTAGACTGGTCATTTCCTTTTATTTTCTTGGAAATAATATTTTGCTACATAGTTTATCATTCATGTATTAAGTAATGTTGTGTAAATATATTTTCAAGCAATGACATAAAAGATAATTGTGAGTTTCAAGTTGTTTAAGAAAATATTTGTTCTCATTAATATTTTCATACTTTAAATACTGGGATGCTATATTTCAACATAATTTTGCAAACAGTATCCATACTACGGTAGGTTCTAGAGTGAGTCACTAGTTTTTAAAATTCGTTTAAAATAAATTCTTAGTTAAAGTTAAAGCATGCTAAAGTGTACAATGGAGTCTGGGAACCATAATTCTATGTTCCCTGATTGATGTTTCTGTCAAAAAATTTACATCACAGTAATTGAGTGCACATTTAACCAATTGTTTTAAAACTACAATGCTATGATTATGTCAATGAGTGTGTCAATAGTAACATAATTTGGCAATTTCAATTTTTGTAACCCAGTCGAACAAAAAGTCAAAGAAGGAAATATTCAAGGAATTACCCCTGGATTTAAAATTAGTCAGTCATTGGTGTATTCTTGCACATAAACGTTTTTATTTTGCCTGGGAAATATCATATTATTCTGAATATTTTAATCACTTATATTTTAATTCTTCAACGAGGGTAGAATTAAAAACATTTACATATCCAGATGATTTATTGGAACTGTAATTACTATTACGGCTGGGGAACACAATATTGTCTTAGCATTTTGTTTAGCTGTCATAACATTATTATTTTTACTTTAATTATTTATATAGCCACAATATTAGTTAGTTAATGTGATACACGCATACAACATTGATATTTAGCATTTCATATAGATACATGAGAAATAAAAGTTAAGGACTGCAAAATAAACTAAACAAATAAACAATAAAACAATAATAGCTGCCGCAAACATGGCTGTGTAGTTGAGCAGGCCTGTGTTGTGGTGTTGCCACACTTAACTATTCTGGCCTGTTACTAAACAACAATAGCTGCCGTGAATATGGCTGTGGAGTTGAGCAGGCCTGTGTCGTGGTGTTGCCACACTTCACTATTCCGGCCTGTTACTAAACAATAATAGCTACCGCGAACATGGCTGTGTAGTTGAGTAGGCCTGTGTTGTGGTGTTGCCACACTTAACTATTCTGGCCTGTTACTAAAGACGGCTGTGCTAGACCCCACTATTTTTTATATATTTTTTTACGATTTTGTTATTTTAATTATCTCAGTTTTGTTTAGCTTGAAACAAAAAATTATTTTCACCAAAAATAAAACTGTTATAAACATATAATATGTGATAATATGTTCGTATCTTTAAAAATTAATTTAAAAATTATTATTATTTCACTTCTTAAAATACTACCATACCAATAATTATTTCATGAAACTTTTCTAACTCTAGATTTGAGTTAATTTTTTTTATTCAACACTGTAAGTGTATTGTTTTAAAAACACAATTTCTTTGATTTTTAAGTTGAAGCCTTGAGGGTTTGATAATTGTCGGGCTTGGTATCACTAAGGTTTGTTGTGGTGTGAGTTCCAGACTGGCTTAACCCTTGCTGCTTACACTAGATGAGCTTTTACATATACCGAGTCCTAATGTTTATGTTTTTCATGTCTATTTTGAGAAATACATTAAATTCATATAATAGTGTCTTGTTTGCATAGAGTTAGTTAAAATGCATCTATATATACATTTTAACTAAGAACGGAATGTAACCTTCATTTGTAAATATTTCTAATAAATTGTTTTATGGGGTCCATCTTTTAATAGTAGGGCTGGGTGCCCACCGACTGTTAATCTTACAATATAAAATTAGTATGAACAGCTATGTTGTTTGTGGTAGAAAATTGACATACCTTTATACTAACCCATTCTCTGTCCCGTGTTTAGCACAGCGATCTACGCAGGTCTGGCAGGCATTTTTTATCCTTATACTCTTATCCTCTTATTTGACACATACTTTTGGTGCTCACTTATTTTCTAATTTATTGATTTATTCATGGTCAGAGTATAGCATTGAATTGGTAACCCCATCTATTAGCTTCAATATAAATGTTATAGACAGTGATGCCAGTGGGTCACTTTTCTCGCTTTTAGTCACTTTTCTTTTTGTTAGTCACTTAAAGTAACTTTTTACTTTCTCTCTATCTTACAGGTAGAGAAAGTATTGTGATCGTCAAAAAAATCGAACTCGAGATTTTGATGAATTTTGACGTTTCATGACTTCCTGAATCCGAAAAAGTGGTTTTTGAATTTCCGTCTGTCTGTCTGTCTGTCTGTCTGTCTGTCTGTCTGTCTGTCTGTACCTCCAACTAGAGCCTAAACTATTTTACCGATTGAGCTGAAACTTGATATCTAGGGTTTTCATAGGGTTGCCCCGAGGGGTTTTTGGAATTGGATATCTACCCCTAAAATTAAGGGTAGTTTACTGAAGGGCAAAAAGAGAAAAAGTCGATTTTCTCAAAATCGGCTCTAACGATTTTGATTAAATTTCATTTATGAACATAAATAAATATTCCAAACAAAATGGCTACTCTCAATATTTCGGAAAAATCGTTTTAAGGGCTCCGGTCTGATGCGTAAATTAACATTTTTTATAATAGCTCCGAAACTATTTGAGATATGAAATTACTTAGCATTACAAATATGTATATATATTTATAATACAAATATTTTATTCGAAACATATTTTTATAAAATCAATAACTTTCAATATATACGCAATTATATATATATTTTTAACTTTTTGGGCATTAAAGCTTAAGTATTGCGACCGTAAGAAAAACTAACCTGAAATGTTGATGGATGTCGACGTCTCATGACCCCCCGAACCCTTAAAATAGTCTTTGCAATGCCGTCTGTCTGTGTGTCTATTAAAACTTAGAATTAAGGGTAGTTTACTGAAGGGCAAAAAGAGAAAAAGTCGATTTTCTCAAAATCGGCTCTAACGATTTTGATTAAATTTCATTTATGAACATTAATAAATATTCCAAACAAAATGGCTACTCTCAATATTTCGGCAAAATCGTTTTAAGGGCTCCGGTCTGATGCGTAAATTAACATTTTTTTAAATAGCTCCGAAACTATTTGAGATATGAAATTACTTAGCATTACAAATATGTATATATATTTATAATACAAATATTTTATTCGAAACATATTTTTATAAAATCAATAACTTTCAATATATACGCAATTATATATATATTTTTAACTTTTTGGGCATTAAAGCTTAAGTATTGCGACCGTAAGAAAAACTAACCTGAAATGTTGATGGATGTCGACGTCTCATGACCCCCCGAACCCTTAAAAATAGTCTTTGCAATGCCGTCTGTCTGTGTGTCTATTAAAACTTAAAATTAAGGGTAGTTTACTGAATGGCAAAAAGAGAAAAAGTCGATTTTCTCAAAATCGGCTCCAACAATTTAGATTTATATTTCATTTATAAACATTAATAAATATTCCAAACAAAATGGCTACCCTCAATATTTCGGCAAAATGGCTTTAACGGCTCCGGTCTGATGCGTAAATTAACATTTTTTTAAATAGCTCCGAAACTATTTGAGATATGAAATTACTTAGCATTACAAATATGTATATATTTTATAATACAGATATTTTATCCGAAACATATTATTATAAAATCAATAACTTTCAATATATACGCAATTATATGAATTTTTTAACTTTTTGGACATTAAAGTTTAAGTATTGCGACCGTAAAAAAAAAACTAACCTGAAATGTTGATGGATGTCGACGTCTCATGACCCCCCGAACCCTAAAAAATAGTCTTTGCAATGCCGTCTGTCTGTGTGTCTATAAAAACTTAAAATTAAGGGTAGTTTACTGAAGGACGAAAAGAGAAAAATTTGGTTTTCTCAAAATCTGCTTAAACGATTTTGATTAAAATTCGTATCTAGGCGTTGATTAAGATTATAAATAAACTGGCTATTTTCATTTTCCTATGAAAATGATTTTTAGGGTACATTACAGAAGCGTTAATTTCCGTATCTCCACAACTATTGGAGAAACTAAACAACTTATCATTGCAAAATTGTAGGACTATTAGAAATAAAAAACTTTTATTTGACATATATTTTTATAAAAACAGCAGTTTCTGAGATATTTGCAAATATATTAATACAATTTTGTGAGCTTTAGTTGTAAACATATACTACTTAAGTCTTAACGCAATAATACTCCAATGCCATAGAGTAATTAAATATAAGTAAGTATCTAAAAAAAGTATGTTATTTTTCCTTAAATCTCTTAGGAGAAATGTTTGCATAGCAATGATCTATCTCCATTTTAGACTCAATAGTCAATATTTACATTTTTTATTGGTCAAAATGTATAAATGAATAATTAAATATCAATGCCATGACTTGAAGATCTGCAACACCTTTTAAAATGTTAAAATTTTAACCAGAAATCGAAATTTTAAAACGAAGTGTTGACCCTTGTGGAAGACATTAAACTGTTTGAAATGTTCTTAGGTGGACAAAGATGCGCCTCTTTTCTCATTGATTCTATATCATTGTATATTATTTATGCGTGTTCTTATGTGGAGTGGTGATGATACAATGTACATTATTCCGTTCAGAAATCTTACGAGTTTATAGAAAGAGAGAGAAAGTCTGTGCGGTGTGCCGTACCATTTATTTTTTTTTTAAACTCACTTTAGGTCACTTTTCTAAACAAACTTATTAGGCTTACTTAACAGTTTTAAGGGTTTTTCAAGAAGGAAGATCATCAATTAGTAATCTTATTCAGAAACATTGAATGTAGTATAAAACGTAATATCTGCATAATATAGCCCACTTGTTAGTTTTTGTTGTTGTTTTTTGCTCTTATAATTTAAAGTGAATCTCAATTATGAGAAACTGAAACTTAAAAACATCTAGCCTACTAATGGTTTTTTCTTTATATTACATTGCTGCTTTTGCTTCGGTGGCTGCATGGTCTAAGGTGCTACTCTAATCATTGACTAGACTGCCAAGAACGAGGAGATTGGAGTTTGATCCCAGTCGGGCGCACTAAGTGTGGTTTTACCTAAATGATTTTCCACTCTCTTGCCATGCAAATTTTGGTGCACCTCCTCAAAATTCAACCTTTCTTGTCCCTAACCCATAAACATAATTAGTACATAAGCAAATAACCCAGGCAGATAATAAGATACAGTGCTAAGAAAGAAAAAAAATTGTATTATTAATTATTTATAATGTTTTCAAAATAATGTTCACAACACAGGTTTTGTTTTGAAATGATCCAAAGCTGTATTAATGTAGCATTTTTATTTTCACGGTCTCATTTATAACACAAGGAAGGTATTGAGCAGATAAGTGCTTGTGGTGCCAGGAATATTTAACTGTATATAACTGAACTATGGGAAACTATTAAATGTTCCTGAAGATAGGTTGATTGAAGAGTGGAAGCTTTTGCAGCTTTAGGACCAAATTCATTAAATTGAGAGAAGTTGTTAGCGTAGACAAATTTTGGAGCCATTTATTCATATTGTACAGAGTGACCACTGAAAGACTGAAGGGTTTGAAAAAGTCACAACTTGTTCATTTTCAATCTTTTTTAATTTATTTTTTTACCGGTTATAGGAGCAGCTCTTGGAGATTAAAATGGCTATGTATGATGTCCAGCAACGTGTAAAACTCGTTGGGTGTTTCAATTCCAGGGAAAGATCAACTATTCAAACTCATAGAAAATACTGGTAATATTTTAATGTTAGAGTATCTCCTAACAATAACATGATTCGGGACCTAATCGCCCGGTTTGAAAGAACTGGATCAGTCAGCGATCTTCCGGGAAGAGGTCAAAAGAAGAAGTGTTCAAAAAGTTGTTATCTCTGGCTAGGTGTTCCAATCGAATGGCTACTGCAGGCGCTGCTGAGTATCTTGGGGTAGTAAAGCTTGAACCATTTGGATCTTGTATGGAAACATTTTTAAATCCAGTTTCAGAATCTTCTGAAGCAATGTTCTGGCAATGCCTAGTTGAGAAGAGTGACGATGGGTAGAGGCAGATGGATCCTCAAGGACACTCTGCCGTACAGCTTCCTCCGCTGCGTTAGTGCGCACAGTGCGCATAGGACCTCTTTCCGGAAGATCGCCGACTGATCCAGTTCTTTCAAACCGGGCGATTAGGTTCCAAATCATGTTATCGCTAGGAGATACTCTGACATTAAAATTTTGCCGGTATTTTCTCCGAGCTATGCATTCTGCTTTGCAATCGTGTATGAAGTATAGCATACTGTAAAGGCTGAGCCAACAAGTCATTACCTTAGAACCTCGACAGATGTACATGTGTGACTTTTTATATGACTGACCCCAAATATTAATAAATAAACAAAACAAAGTGCTATAGTTAAATCACTTTTAAAGCTGAGTCACTTTTTAGTTTGATAGGTTTTACACTTTTTATTCTAGATTTAATAATATTCTAAAGATGGGAAAAACTAAAAAATATCATTAATGCAAGAAAATCACTTCTAAAAATTGTTTATAATGTATTATACTGTGAAAGATAAATCTATTTTACTCATCTTGCTTTACTGCACAATGTTGTATTGTTAGTTATTTTCTAACCCCTTGATTATTCCTTATCGACTTATTTTAAAACCCGCTTTGGTGGTTGGATGGTCTAATGCGCTACTCTCCCAATAGACTAGACTGCTGATGGTGGATGGTGGAGATATCTTGGTTTGATCCAGATCAGGTGTACTAAGGGTGGATTTCTTATATGGTTTACCACTCTTTCTATTCATGTGAATGTGGGTACATTTCCTCTAAAATCAGCCTTTCTCATCCTTAACCGGTTCACGCAATTAGTACATCAGCGTATAACCTGAATTGATAGTAAGATGCATTCCTAAAAAAAAAAAAAAAAGTTTGAATAAATTTACATCTATTTCATTTTGCGAGAACATTTGAGAAGTGAAGCCTATATTTTATATCTATTCAGATAGGAGCCTGGATGTTGTCAGACAAACCCCAAGCCCCTTATTCTCCTCTAATCTTTATGCATGCAGTAGTCCTTGTTATCACCGCAGTTTATATGAGAGAGTCCATTGCAAGGGTGGAAAACAATTTTACTGGTGAAATGAATGTGATATCTATGCTCACCTAAGGAAGGTTTGAAGATGAAGTGATACACCAATCTATTTTTACTAATATTGAGAAATAAATTTTTTATCAAGAGGTTATATTCTGATATTTTGTATAAATATTGTATGTATTCTACCAAAATTATACATGAAAAGAAATATTTTGTGTGGTTTCTAGTGCTAGTAGCAGTCTTTCTACAACTGTAACTCAACCACAACCGCCTCCTCGTTACTCACGTGATCCCATGCGTTTTGTAACCCAGAGATTAGCAGCTAGTAAAAGTAAGCCTACACCAGCAGCAAGGCATGGCCATCTAGAATCAGGTCATCAGGAATTTTCATGCAAGGACTCAGATATACTATTCAAACCCTGTAAGTATTTTATGTATACTTGTCTATTTGTATACAATTCTCAACTGCTCTGAGTCATTAAGAAAGCTATCATCAACCTCAGTGGTCTTGGGGTAAAGTGCTCGCGTCATGACCCAATGCTTGTGGGTTCAAACCCAGGTGGGATCGCCGGACTTTCCTTGAGCGATAAAAGTCTGCAGCACATCTTCCTTCTGATGAGAAGTAAAGCCATAGGTCCATTGTCGATTCTGGCATGTAAAAGAACACTGAAAGGTTTGTTTTTTTTTGCTGTTTTTTTCCGTGTGATATATATTATTGGGAGGGTCATGACATCCAGGCTTGTAGACTGTTGCACTGACCACAACACCACGAGGCCGGTTGGAAGGTATGTGAGAAAACCTTTCCCTAAAATATTAGTAGGCTCTTTCACTCTTGCTCTTATAAATTATCATGTGCTGATATAATCAGATGGTTTATAAAGTGCATGTTAAATACTTCAAATAATTAAAAATAAATAAAATTAAGATTGCTATTGAATGTAGGTAAAACTAAGCAAACTATAACAAGTTTAAATTGAGTTATTTTATTAAGACAAAGGATAAGCTATTTTGTAAATGAAGTTACAAATTAAAAAAAACTCTCTGAAATATTTTATTAAAATTGGAATATAAAAAGGATAATAATAGAATACACAACTTTATTAGCACATTGAATAATAAAAAACCTGTGCCCTAAAAATAACTAATAATATTTTTTTTAAATCAACATATGACAGGAAATTGCACATACCACTAGTGGTACTGGAAGGTATTTTAAGTGGCACGCCTAAAGTCGCTCTGGATAAAAATATATAAATATAATTGTTACATTAGCAAATCAAGAAAACATGTGACTAGGCAAATTAGTAAATTGCTAAAATCTTAGTTATTCAGGTGGCCTTCTCTGTGAATTGTTTCTCACCACTACTGAAGAGCTTCTCGACATGCACAAGTTAATTTCATTTTTTGAGGATATTTTGAAATCAGAAAATATATTCTTGAAAACAACAGTTAAGAATGGAATAAATTAGAGAGAATTTGTATGGATAGGGTCCAGCATTGACTTCCAAAGTAAAAGGTCTTCTAGTTAATTGGAAGGTTATTTGAAACGCAATGTTTTTAAATACCTCTGCAATATTCATCAAGAAGGCTTGCCAAAGACATTAAATTCTCTTGTGTACTTGATCCAGTGGACAATGTATCAACCAGATACACGCTTGATCCTTCAACAGAAGGAAATTCAGCCAACTTCTTGAAGAGGAATCAGAATACAAACACCATGATGAACTGCTGCTTCATTGTATTGTCCATTAGCTGTCGTAGAGAAAGGTGCTTGAGATATTTTGGAGTTTAAAGGTAATGTTTCATTAAAAAAAATTCTTAAGAAAACTACCTGATCAGTGTATGTATGCATTTAAAGAATGAAGATTTACAATGGGACCTAGCTTTTCTGTTGGAAATCATGAGAGCCACCTTAACAACCTTGGCTTTAATGTGCTATGGTCTCGCACGGAAGTAGCGCCAAGCACTCCTGGACATCGTGGCCCAGGACAGTTTCTAGGTCGGTACCTAAAAAGCTCTAACCTCCTCATCCCAAAGGGTGGGATGATCCGGTTCAGGCCAGATACCCAGGGAGGCGAGAATTAACTCCTCCTCCCTTTCCAGTCACTCACTGGTTGGACCGGCATCGGGGCTCGTGGCTTCCACCTATCCAGGGTGGTAACCGGAGCCATTTACTTTCGCTCACAGAAGCGACCTTGCGATCTCCACTCTTTCCTGTCTGTATGGGAATGGGGTTATGCCATTGCGTGTGAAAAGTAATTCCCCACTCCTCGTGCGTATGAGTGGAGGCGCCCATGTTCAGCCCAATCACTACTAACTGTCCGGGTTAGCACCGGAACTCTAAAACGGCTCACCGCACGAATGACGAGCCCAGGCCCGCAGGCCCAGAACCCCAAGAGCCGAGGCCCAAAGGCCAGGCCTTTGTTGCCAACGCCATCACTCGTCGGCACTTAAACTCAATGTCCCACAGAGTCCAACCCATTTCTGGGCCGCCGCCTTGAGCAAGCTCGTGACGTGGGCTTTCGGCCCAGCCCTGTGAACTACTTATAACGAAGTGGTCTAACGGAGGCATACCAGTCCGCGGAGCCACCCCAAGCACCTGTAGGTAACCAATGCAAACATCAGTCTCTCTGGCCACCTTAACAACTTGAATCAGCATTTTCAAGGTAAATAAACTTCTTTTCATACCTATTCAGCTCAGTTCAGGCTTTTAAGGCAAAGCTCTTTCTGCTGGGTCATAATTTTTCTCAAAATGACCTCTCCCATTTTCCTCGAATACAAAAATTTTCCAACACTGAATGTAATAAGCTTCCAGGCTTTGATAAATACTAACATATTTTTCTGATTTTAAAAACTCTTTTGAAGTAAGGTTTTCAGACTTTCCGTATGAAAAGAAAACTGTTCAGCTTTTCATAAACCTTTTTTTCAATTTCTATGGAGAAAATTCTTGACCTTCAGAACAAAGCTAAAATTCACAGCAAGTACAAGGAAGTACTTGGGAATCCATCCAGCCAAGTATTTTCAGTTTTTTGGAAATGCATTCCTCTTGCCAGTTTTATATATAAGACACCTGGCCTGAGATATTGTTGTAGGTTTGGTTCTATGTAAATCTGTCAGCAAACATTTTCATTTATGTACTGGGTCAAAAATTAATACTGTTTGGTTCTCATTTACATGCATTTAAGAAACTTATTAAACAGTCAAACAGCTGTAACAAGACTATATATATGTTAATATTGCATTCGGGTGGATGGAGCTTTGAGCGAATTGTTCAACTTTGAAGAGTTTCAGATAAGGTTGTGTTATGTCTCCATAGCTGTTTAATGTATTCATGAATAAGTGTATGAGGGATGCTTATGAGGACACGTTGTTTTGTAAATGGACAATGTGAATGTGAGAGCGTAACTATATGCAAATGATACCGTTTTAATGGCTGATAATGAAAGTGGCTTGCAGAATGGATTAAATTGTTTGAATGTGGTGACAGGTAGAATTACCTTCGTATAAATGTCTCCAAAACTAAGGAGATAGATTTTGATAAGAATGGATCAGGAAATGATTGTCAGCTACTATAAATGGAAAAATGTTAGAACAAGTAAATGATTTGGTGTACCTGGGCAGAATGCTTTGTGAAAATGGAAGGATTGATGGTGAAATCGACACACAGTTGAATGCATCTTGGAGAATAGTTGGATGTTTGTGGACTATTGCAAAGAATGAAGTAGTATCGAAAAAGGCAAAGATGACCGCAAATAAAAGTGTTAATGCAAACATTGTTTTATGGATGTGAAGTGTGGATTTGTCCGGAGAAACACAAGAGCAATGGTATTTGGGGTTGTAATAAGATATCTAAGAAATGTATCTGAAAAAACTTGTATTAACAGAGTCAGTAATTAATGGGTGCTGAAGGAATGTGGTTTGAAAGGGAATCCAATAGGTCAATGTGAAATAAATGTCTTACTTTAGTTTGGGCATGTTGAGAGGATAAGTGTGGATCGAGTGATGAAGCAAATATATATTAAGATAGAGTGTATGGATCATAAGGAAGGGTAGGCCATTTAAAACGTGGTTAAATGTTGTAGACGACTGTGTAAGAAAAGAGAAACATAAAAAGTTTAAGAATTAAAGAGCATGTATTAATTTACTAACCAAATGTAAAGTGATTTTAAAACTGAGTTGAAAGAACAAATTAAAAAACATTACAGGGTAGCTACAAAACTTATTCTCTGACTTTTCCATGGTTTCCAAACAACATTTAAAAAAATTGCCGAATCAACCTTTTTGCCGTTTTCCTTTGTTAATGGTAACTTTTATCTTTCTAACATTGATCACATATTTTCGAAAACAATCCTAAGGGCTACTAAACACCAACATAGCCTACTTATAAGCAATTTTTACAGAGCCATATTTAATATTAAAGATACTATTTTCATTCACCCGCCTCAGTGGCGTAGTTGGCTAACGCACCAGTCGTGTTGAGCCAGACCACCGAGGACGGGGAGATCGAGGTTCGAATCTTGGTCGGGTGAATTGGGGGTGGTTTTTCCTAAATGGTTTTCCACTCTCCTTCCACGCAAATGCGGGTTCACTTCCTCTAAATTCGACCTTCCCAATTCTAATCCATTAGTGTAATTAGTACTTAAGCGTATAACCCAAATGGGTAGTAAGACGCGGTGCTAAATATTATTATATTTTCATTCCTATGTAATTAATGAGCCACTAGTCGCAGAGCCAAGTATTAGTGAAGTCAAAGAAGCTATTAACCCTTTGAGTGCCAACGTCGCTCAGAGCGATGCACGAAATATCTGCTAAACTTGCCAGCGTCGCTCACAGCGATCCCATGTTTTCGAGCTCCTAGTTCAGTATTAAGTCAACAGATAGGGTAGATTTTATTTCCACTGCATTCTCGCATGTTCAAGCTACTTTTATTTGTCTTTGCGATATATCGAACCTGAAAATTATTTTATAACTTTTTACTTTATGAGTTTTATCTTTGGCCTTGTTTGTAAACATGGTTACTAAGAGGAAATCTGTGATTCAAGACACAGAAATACTTGCAATATTTATTGACAGCTCAACCCAAAGTGATCAATTTGTTTGTCATTCTGAAAGCACTGATTCTGAACTTGTAAATAATGAAACTGAACAGGAATTTTATTCTAGTGAAATTGAAAGATCGAATCAAGTAGGAGTGGCAGCTGACATTGATGACACGAGTGTGAATACTAGTTATTCCTAAAGGGATGAAATAAATTTTGAAGATCAGGATAATCCACCTCAACCTCTTCATATTTATGCAAAAGTACCAGGTTTGAAGTCCCCTCACCGTCCCCTTCTGATTCCAACCCAATTATTTATTATAGACTTTATTTTACTATAACCCTGCTAAAGTTGATGGTCACTGAAACAGCTGCTATATATAACCCAAGTTTAGCGTAAAATCTAAAGTTAGTTTTTTTTTTGTAAACTTTGTTATTTACTCGGTTTTTTATGTTCTTTTCAGTGATTTATTCTATTTCAAGCTATTTAAATTTTCAATGCTTAAAAATTAATGTTAAAGAAAACAGTAAAAAAAAATTTTTTAAATATCTTGGCTAGTGATTTTTTTATTATATTTAAAAATTAAAAAAGTATACGTATAATTATATCATCGGATTGGCAAGCATGTTAGCTAGTTTATGTAAAAATTTGAGTGCAAGAAGTTCAAAGACTAATGAGTTATTAAAATTTAAACAAACTCCTGCATTTTTCAGGAAAATAGCTTGGCACTTTTAGCACATTTTTTTGTCATTTCTCTTGGCACTCAAAGGGTTAAGAAGTTAAAGAATCATTAAGCTCCAAGTATAAATACGATACCATCAGAGTTAATAAATGGAGGGGGTGAAATTTTAGTAATAGAAATTCATAAACTTTTATGTTCCATATGGAAAAATGATATATTGCCACAAAAATGGAAGGAATGTATTATAATACAATTTTTCACAAAGGGAGATAAAACAGATTGTAGTAACTATAGAGGTATCTCACTGCTTCCAACATGTTACACAATTTTATCTAACATAATTTTAATGAGATTGAGGCCATATGCAGATGAAATAATGTTTTTACACAACTATTGATACTTTTGTGAAAGAAATAGTTTGTTTTGTGTGTGTTGTTTTCGTTAGTTTCAATTTAAACATATTACATAAGTATTCTACTAAACATCCCCAAATAAATATATGGCTAATTTTTATTGTTATGCTGGCAAATAGAAATTTTAACATATTTTTCTGAAATTGATATACTTTATTTTTGTGTTGATAAATAAAAATAGCCTTAAATTTTAACATAACATGTTTTTTTGAAATGCTTAAAACCAGAACGGGTAGTAAGACGCGGTATTAATAATAGTAATAATGATGATGGAATTTTTTTTCAGATTTTTACACATATTTTACAGTTTAATAACTTATTTTACTTAATTTTACTTATTTGTACTAATACAAATACGATGTGACTATAAGGGCAGTATATATAAGTTAGGGTTAAGCTGATTATTGGCATTTTGAACCCGATTATTTCCGCCAGCTTTTGATCTGTTTTAGATAGAAGTCAGGTAGTGATGACTCATCAGTTTTAAGCTGGGTAGCAGACAACATAGTCCTTACAATTGCTTGGCGACAGGGAAGTAATTGTCTTGTCTGGTGGAAGGAGGAGGAGGGACTAGGGAGGGGTTCCTTTGCTGGTTAGGGAGGAAAAAATGTTTGAAAGAACAGTCTGTGGTGACTCATATTTAGTGGTTATGTTAGCAACAGGAAAGAGAAAGATAAAATGTGAAAGATTGAGAGAGCAGGTTTAAGGGGTGATTGATTGTACAAAAAGAAATTCAACACTCGTTCATGACTACTGCACTGCTCAAATAATTTTTCACCTCTATTAGTTATCTTATAACATTTTATAATATGAACTTATTACTATATTTAATTACTTTAAATATGCATTTTGTCATCATCATATTGTTTGGTTAAAATACAATAATAATAATTGTAGTATTTCATGAAAATTAAATTAAATACACAGATCTTAGCTTAATACTTGTGCTAGTTTGGAAATAATTACTATAAATTATTAATAATTTATGCTCACATTTGAGCATTGTGGCTTAAAATCAAAGAGGTCTTCACTCAAACCTTTTTCAAAAAGTTGTCACATTATATTTAAATCTTTTACCATGATTATATTTTCATGTCTATCAATATTTTTACCAAGAATTTAATGAAAATACATTCTGTATTTTCAAAACATTATGAGTGTTGTTTTGTAAACTACTTGTAATATTGTAAAGAAAATAAACCAAATAATCGGCAAAAGGGCTCATCGGCCCAGCCCTAATATAAATAACATTTAAAAGTCTGACACTTTAGCTCAGTCAGTAGTATGTCTGCTTATTGAGATAAGGGTCCCAGATTCAATTCCAGGTATGGTCCAAAAATGTGTAATTAGAGAAATTGTGATTTCCCCTTTCACAGTAATGAATTAATGGCCGTAAGGTTAATGTTGTCTATTCTAGATTTAAGTTAGTTTATAATTTGTGTGCTCATACAATAACAAGCTCTGAATGTATTTTTAACTGTCCCACCTGAAGTCCAAAATTATTTTACAATAGTGTGATGTCCCTTTGATATCAATAGAGTAAAAACATCCCACCCCAATAAAGCCATAATTTTAACTCGTGTGTCTTTTCCAGCCTTGTCTTTATAGAGTATTGTGCCGTCTTTTTCAATATACTTGTTTGTATGATTCATGTTTTCCAACATATCCATGTCAATAATTTTATGAAAAGAAATTTAATTTTTTATATCTTTTGCAGTATGTTTGGGACCAAATGATACTATGTAAAATATTCTTCATTCATCATCTGAAGAAATACAATCATTTAAAAAAATGTGTCTTTTCAGGTGACGTTATTGTGGATTAATTTTTTTAATATAAAAAAATTACAACCCTGATAGGGATTTGAACACTGGTCACCCTATTTAGTATGTCATTCAACTTTATAAACCTCAAAACATACTGACGTAGATAAGTAGTAGTACCACTACTTGCTACAATTGCACACTGCTTTGTTCTCCTAAGAGCATAATTAAAAATCATTCGACAGTTGGCCGAGAATTTTTACTGTTTGTTTATGATAGTGATTGTTGAAAATGTATATTGAACCTATTTAATGAAACACACATTTGATACAAGAGATGGGTCAAATCTACTATTTTTAATTTGAATAATTCTTTCACATATCAATCTTAGAAAAAATGGAAAGCTCATAATGTTAACTTCCCCACATTATGAATATCTTAACCCTTTGAGTGCCAAACGCTGATCCGATCAGCTTCCATAATTTCCATTAGCTCTATTGTTAACTTGATAGATGAGCTGTATTATATAACTAGAACGAGAACATGTCTCCTATTGTAGAAGAGTATACGAGCCGATAAGGTCTGCTCTCTAGATTTGCGCTAGTTCTCGTTTTACCTGATAGATAGTGTAGTAGTGTCATATCACTGGAAAGAGAATATTTTCCTCTATTATTTTATTTAAGGTTGGCAACAAAAATCAACCCTAAATAGTTATTGTAACTGGAGTTTAGTACATTTATAATGGGACGTCACATACAAATGTGCTAAGTGCAACGCCGGTTTACATACGAGCTGCATGGTAAAACATAAGTGTGGCTAGCATTCATTCTGAAGTAAATAGTTTTGTAAACAGTTTTCAAATGTATGGATTAAATTGTTATGAGTTTACAAAAATATACTATTTAAATTTTCTTGTTTTGTCATTTGAATGAAAAGATTTCTTTACCAATGTAAGTAAATAGGTGTAATAGTCTATATATTATTATATAAATATCATAAAGAAATATGAAATCAATTCATCATAAAAGGTTGTTTGAAAAAGGCATTCATTATGTGTATTCTTAATTTTTTCATGAATAGCAATATAATAACTTGTGAGTTATTCATGAAGTAAGGCCAATATAATAAATCTTGCTGCAAGGTAAGCAATAACGGCCCAAAAATATCTAATGTAGGATATCAAATAAAAATTCCTGTAATTCCTATTTATACTCATATATATTCAAAATGGTATTTTCTTGTATAAAAATAAATGCACTACAACAAAATAATAGTGAAATGTAAATATAATATTGTTTTAAATATGTTACATTAGCTTTAATTTTGAAAAAATAAAAAAATTTAAAATTTAGAAATTAAATAATTTTAATTAAATTTTATTTGTTTATTATTATTATCAAGGAACAGTACATGTGGATTAAAATATAGAAAAATCAAAATAATCACTTCATAAATAAAGGTTTGGTGATTTTTCTTGCAATCCCTTACATAAATGAGGAAATAGCTGTGGCATTCTTCGCACACAAAACCTAACAGGCCTCTGGCACTCTTTGCGCGCAAATTCTGGAATAGGGTGGCATTAAGGGTTAATTATTGTTACTACCATTGTTTTATAGACCATTAGACAAAAATGCTATGGTTAGTATCATAATCACAACTATATTAAACTAATGATAAAAGGAAACATATGGCATTTGGTGGGCTTGGTTGTGTAAGGGTGAGAGAAAAATGATGATGGGTTGGGGAATGAAATTATTAAGGATAAAAGATAAATCCTCTCACTCAAACTTACTGAATTAATCTTTATTACATTTCTCCAAAGAAGAAACTCTTAACTAGGGATGATCAGGCACCAAATATTTGTATTGGGCGGGCATTACAAAATTACACTCGGGCACAGGCAGATTCGAGCGGGCATTTCATTTTGCATACAACTTTGTCACAGGCCTATAAAATTTCAAATTATAAGTTTAACAGTTTAATTTAATTTTTTAAAAAGATAGAAACAACTTTGTCACAGGCCTATTAAATTTCAAATTACAAGTTAAGACCGTCACATTTGATTTAAAAAAAAAATAGTTTATGCTCAAGAATTTATAGCTAGTACTAGCAGATTTTACTTTTCTTTGTGAAAGTTCTGTTGGAGCATAACCAGTTCCTCGACATTTTCTTCAAGCAATTGTTCCCTCCGTCTAGTACACACATTTTCAGCACTTAAAAAAAACTGTTCGCTTGCCACTTGAGTGGCAGGAATAGTAAGTATTTCAAAACTAAAGATTTGAGTGATGGAAAGCAGGCAGCATTATGAGCCCACCACTTGCAGGGACTTTTTTTTTTTAAGTAGTAAATTCATACTCAATAATGGGATGTTTTTTGAAGTGTCTGTAAATACTAGTAATTTTACAACGTAGAACCTTGATTGAAACATTACACTTGTTGCATTTAACATGTCTTTACTTATGTTGGTGAAAAATTTCCAAATAGGAGTTTTACTGGAATTTCCTTCCTGTTAAACATCACTAGGCCTATTTTGCAGATTTGCGATAGTTTCTATAGAAATACTGATACAGCTTGCCTGCAAGTTTAGTTGAGCTATAGGCTCATCAACCATTTCTTCGTCAGACATATCAGCTTTTTCACCTACATTTGTATGAATGTAAAATAACACTATTAATAAACATTCTCAAACCCAATTATTTAACTAAAAGACAAATATTTGAAGTTTTAAACATGTGGAGCACAATAAAACCTTTTTAAAAAATTAATTTAAATTGAATGTTATTCAGTATTTACTATTTAATAAATAGTATTTATTTACTTCGAAGCACAATTTATTATCTATTAACTACATAATTACAACTAATATTTAAAAAACTGAATTTTGGAACATACATAAATAAAAATCGAAAATGTGCTTACTCAAAGCAAAATGGCCGTTTTTCTATTTAATGTTAATTTGGTGCGTACTTTTCTATTTATATTCTAACAAATCTATCTAATAATAATGAATTAAAGTAATATAAAGAAAACTAATTTAAATTAAGTTTTCGCAAGCATAGGGAAATGTGGAAATGTTGAATAATGTGTTATTTTGTTGGCATTGACAGAGAAAATTAAATCGTAGGAATCTTGATTTCACTCGTTGTAGACTTTTAACCTGTGAAAAACGTTATCGTAGTTTGGTTGAAAGCAAACATAATAATTTATGAAATAATAAAAATTAATACTTATCTCTGTTTAATATTAGTTGATTTGAATAATTCAATAATAATTTTTTTCAAAGTTTGAATTAGTGGTTAGTGCTAACATGTTATTATATACTTACCAAGTTCTTGAGATGCCCGATCGAAATACGGGCATAAAAAATACTCGCCCGACACTCCGGGATTTTTAGATGCCTGATTTATTGCCCGAAATTTCGGGTGCCGATCATCCCTACTTAACGCACCACTTCATACAGATATGACATATCCTAGTTGCTTGTTATGGTTTATTTTAACTTAATTTTAATTAGTTTGTATCAAATTAATTTTAAAACAAATTTATTTGGTTTCAGTATCATTACACCTTTGTACATCTGTAGCAGACCAGCTTACTCGAACAGCAGAAAATGTAGTACAACTTCGTAAACGTCTTTCTACAGAAGGTGATACTGTTAGTGAATTGCAGAAACATAACATGGTAAAAGCTCTTGAAGAAGCCATAAATGAAGCTCAACATACATTACAGTTGGTTGCCATGCCCACAAATACATCTGACCAAAGTACAGACCCTACATTAGCAATCAAACTTCAAGAGTTATATTCTATGGTGCAACAAAGAATGAATCAGTCAAGTCTTTGAACTTCCCCTTCTTTATTAATACAATGATTTAGGAAATAACAATTTGATTAAATAAATTCATTTAACTCTAGGGGTGTGCGAATATTTGAAATTTCAAATAACCTCAAATAATTAATGGCCGAATATTCGATTTGAAATTTTGAATAACAAGATCAGATAGTAGTGTCATAAATCTTTTTAAAGTTTCGCTAGTCCAGTAGGTTTTCAAGCAACTATTCGGATAATCTGGTGACTCAAGAGTTAAAAATACCCTTGTCTTTTATTCTTTTAGGGGAGAGGGTAATACCATTGTCACCAGAGAGAGTGGTTACTTCTACCTTCATAATGGCTGTTGTTGGAGAGAGAAACAAGTTGGGTGACGCGTGACTCTTTGTGTTTGTGCTATTAATTGTTAGTTATTTTGGTTCAGCAAGTGCCAAAGCATTAAAGATTTAGAGAATGCTCTAGCATATTTCAGGATACTTGTAAATTAGGGTCTGGAGGAGGAGGAGGCTGTAAGGTAAACCATTTATGAGCGTTAGTTTGTTAGTGAGCCAGACAGGAAGGTAACTCAGACAGAGTAGAGATTAAAAGGGGTGTCAAACATAGAGAACATTAAAGGGGTTTCAAACCTAAAAAACATTTAGGTGATGTGTATAACCCGAACGAGTAGTAAGAAACACACACACACACAAAATTATTGATTTCAAATTTGGATAATATTTAAAGGGTTTCAAAACTAGAGGAAAACTAAGGAATACAAAACCTAAATAGGCTTAAAGTTGAATCAAACCTAGAGAACATTTTAAGAAATGTCAAACGTTGTTTTGTAGGTTTTTTTTTTTTCATTCTGCCGATAATTAAATATAAAACACCAAGCCTAAAGAACATTTTAAGCAGTGTCAAACATTGTCTAATAGTATTTTTATGTATTGTGCCATTAATTAAATATAAAACACAATTTTTAAAATAAATTAACTAGTAAAAATAATTTCCATAAAAAATTTAATAAAATTAACTTCAAATTTGATTTGATTCAAAATTATTTGATTCAATGAAAAAAAGTTATTCGCGCACCCCATATATAACTTATTATTTGTATTCTGTAAAACTGGTTAAAAAATGACTTCATTACTGCCATTTAATGTATAAGGATTTATTGTATACTCTTGTTCACACTGATAATTTGTTTAACCTTACCATATTTAGTTATACACTACGTTTACTCTGAAAGGTTGTAGTCTTACCTTGACCCATTCTTATAGGCTATGCAATGTAAGGCAAGCTTGCTACCTTAAGGGGGCTACATAGGGGAGCCAATACTGTGTCACTCAAGTGTTCAGCTCTATCACGATTTTGATAAAACTATTAGTTGTATTGAAGTTTGGTCTTCACTGGAATGAATACAAAACTCTATTCTATGTTTCTATAGATAAGAGAGATCTGTAAACATGGCTTAAAATAAGAAATTTTGCCCTTAGAAAAGTCAAAATTAGCGATATTTGAGTTGATTGTTAAAGACCTAAATCCAAGCGAAATGAAAGGGCAATATTATAGGAACATAGAATGGAGATTTGTGAATCGAATTATATAATTTATTACGGGGGTCACAACACAAAATTTATTGGCATTATTATTAACCTGAGAGGTAGCAACTGGTAATATTTTCCCTGTACACTAACGTCATCACTCGGCAAAGGACCGGTCAAACTTTGCTCCGAGCGAGGGAGGGGGGAGGAGAAGTGAAAGAATGGCAGACGAGCAGGTTAATCCTTCCCTCGCTTTCTCTTGCTGTTCGTACTTCCACCCGGCTCATCACCTTCGGTAGAACCTTGCATGTTGTGGCGCTCTTTATTGAAAAATACATTTTGACCACATTTTAGTAAGTGCAAGCTAAAATAAGCTAGCGTCAGTATGAACCGAGAAAATACAACTGCGGACCATAGAAGAGGGATAAAAATAAGATTATACCTCACAGCCCACCGCAAGAAAATAAATTGAAATAAGGGGAAGAAACTATGCATTGCTGATTTTAGGTGACTATTTTTTAGTATATATAGAAACAGTGAATTGCTTAAAAATGACACAGGCCTAATTATATTCATGAATTTAACGTACACTTTTTAAACAGCCAACCTAACTTAGGTAACAATGTGATCTGTACTTCACATTCAGAAATATAGCCTAGATATTCACCATTCAGATAGAAGGACATATCCATCTACAAATATAAATTTTATTCTCTAGCACCCCCAGTATCAAATTAGTGTCCTCTAGATGTAAACACTTAAACGTGTGCTACACAACCTGCATTTTTTAATAACTTAGCTACCATATTTATTAAGAGGTGATTTAAGTGCAATGTAGTGATAAGGTAGTTTAGCAAATGTGCACTTGCATCAGCATGGAGTGAGCATTGGTAAACAACAGGGACAATTGAGATGTTGTGTATCTAGTTAGTATTCGTATATTTATTTACCTCTTCCTCAAATCAATCCAGTTTCTTGAGAGCCAGAAGCATTAAATTTTATGACCACCAGTGCATGTGTTTAAAGCAGCGTTTCCCACCGCCGGGCCGTGGGGCCAAATCCCGAAAAGCTGGTCAAAATATGAAAATATTATTCAATATGTATGAAATTTAGTACATAGGGGTTTAAAAGGTTGCTGATTGTTAATCAAAAGTCAGAATTGAAAAAACAAAATGGTGGACCCATTATGGCAGTTCTAAATTCATAAAAGCCGGCAAAATATTCAAGTTTTATTCATTTTGTAAGAAACTTGGTACCTAGGGGTTTTAGAGGTCACTGATTACGAAACCAAAGTCAAAATTGCAAAATAATAAAATTACGGATTCAATATAGTGACCATAAATATTTAAACATACACAATTTAGTCAAAATAACATATTATAGGCCCTACACCTTATTAGCCAGGAAAAATTTAAGGTGTAACATAATAAAAGATTTATTAGAAGAACATAAACTTTTATTTATATTGAAACCATAACCTTTAAAGCCTATGTCTCAATAACCCACGATACAGGAAAAAACCTATTGTTTGTTGAAGTTATACACTAGAATTTTAAAAAACCTTTTACTCTAACCCAATAATACAATAATGTACGAAACCAGGTAGAATTATTATTTGTTTTAGTTAAATATTTAAATAGTAAAAGTCATAAACCTTTATATTAAATAATTATTTAACCCACGAAACCGAGCGAGATCAATTTAAGGAAAAAAACTTTGTAAATAGGGGAAAGTGGGGCAAAGTTAACATAGTAATAATATTAATTTTAGCTTTTGATTAATTTTTATTTTCTTACAAAAATTGGCATTTTATTTAAATAGTAAAATAAATTTAGAAATGATTAGGAAACTACTTACATTTTTTTAAACTGTTTACATTTAATCTGTCTTTAAAATTATACTTATGTACTATTTAACTTGAAATTAACTTTAAGAAATTATAAGATATTTTTTTCTAAAAGCATGTGTTTTACACTAAAAAAGAGTTCTTACGCAAGAGATTTATTCCAATTCTTTAGAAACTGTATTCATATAGGGTTATAGGCCCTATTCTTGAAAATATTTAAAATAAAATTACAGCGATTTTAAATTGCATTTGATTTTAAAAATATATTTTTTTAAGTTAGAGTATTGTCAGCAAAAACATGATCTTATTATAGAAAACTGTAAGATTTTAAAGTATAATATATGTTAATAAGTAAAACATGTATATTTACTATCTCTTTTGAAGCATTTTAAATTACACAATTAGTGATTTTTTCCATATATTGACTCAAATTTAACAACAACTTTCACGCAGAAAGATTTTGCAAAATATTTTATTGTACTATTCAATCAATGAGACTGAAAAAATTAAAACAAATAAAATGAAAAACTTAAGAATTTAAGAATTAAATACAAAGTGAAATGTATAAAATAAATCTGTATTTATCAAGTTTTTAACATAATATGTTAATGAAAATTATTCATTGTCATCAGTTGAGTTACCTGTATCGTAATCAGAGGATTCTGACATCGAAAAAGAAGAAGTGTTGTAGCGAATGACACATATAAATGGTTGGTGAAATTAATAATTCAACTGCTTCTGGTGACATAGATTTTAACTTTTTTTTTAGGGAATTTTCTCAATCTTGAAATAAAGGAATCAGATGCTACTAAAAGACGTAAAATAAGCTCTTCCATTGTTATTGTTCTGCTGCATCTTCGCGCGAAGTCTTCACGATATCTTTTTATATATTTATTACAAGATTCTTGCGCATCTTCAGGCATTTGTCCTATCGGCACTAATGCATTAGCTATGATTTCAGTGCCATGGATCAAAAGTTTATGTAGAGAAGTTGGCATGTAAAACCAGGGATAAAAATCCACAAATTTACGAGCTGTTTCTAATGTGTATTCTTTATATTTAATTATATCAATTTCATGGCTGCTTGAAATGGCTTGCAATATAACAAGAAATCTTTTAATTAGACCTTCATCAACGCCCGTTATAGACGCGGAAACAGACAAATTTTCAAAAAATTTCCGAGCAGTATTTCCATCATTCGTACTACCAAATCCAGTCTTTGGTTGATCGACAATAAGTTCTAATTTTGACGGAAATCTTTTTGAATTTTTTTTTTCTATTCTCTGTTTTTTCTTTATCTTCTTTTCTTCGCGCTTGCCACTTTTTAATCTCTAGTTTATAGGACAAATGTAAACAACATTCAAATAATCGACTCCACATGTGTAGTGTGTAGACAACCCAAACAATAAACTAACTCGATTTATCTTTTTTAATAAAATATCGTCGATATTATTAAAACCTTTGGAAGTTGATTGGCATAAATAGCAACGTTGAGTGGATACAGTATTGGTAATTGCATTATAAACTTTGCCATCTATCATCGTTAGGGCAAGTTTATAAGAAACTGATATTTCTTTTCCATTTCTTACAATCTCAAAAGGTACAAGTTTTGTCTCTTGTTCTTTAACACACTTAGTTTGTTTTACAGTGTCTTCCGTATGTTCGTGCAAAAATTCAATTTTAATTGGCCGACAAAATCGAGGAGATGAAGGTCTTGGATTTTTGCATTATTAACTTCATCTTCGGTTATGATTTGTAGTGGAACAAGTGAAGTGAAAAAAATATTTGCATCTGATTTACTTCCGTCATCATCACTGAATTTTGGTTTGTACGTACTTTGGCCAGAGCTGCCATCACAACCCACTTGCAAATAAAATTCAAGTTAAGAAGTTTTTCAGAACTCAAGCTTTTAATAACGTCTATTTGAGTCGACAAAATTTGTTCAACTGTATGGTCTAATAAGGCCTGTAGTTTTACTTCAGCACTGCATTCAGTTACAGTGATGCTTGATGTATCAGGATAACATTAGCCTTTAAAACTTCTTTATACGAAGGATACAATTAATAATTATTTTCTAAGCTCATATTTCTTAAACCCTGATACTGACTTCACGATAATTTCTGCTCAATTATAAGTGAAAGAGCGTTATCGCCGGAAATAATGGTTTCTGGAATAAACTTCAAAGATTTTCGATACCTTTGAGCTTTTGATGGGCTGCCCAATGTCACATCTTTCACAACCTCCGCAGTATACAATTTTCCTGAAGCTCGAAGGCTCATTTTGGTTGCATAGGAGAGTTCTTTGGTACTTGCCTGGGAACGAATTTATTCGGTCCACCTTCGCTTCGTTCTTTCACTGGAATCTGTAAATTTCGAATATTGTAATATAACCTACGTATAGGGAACATAATTCTCCTAAACTTTGTAGTATACGTGTAGTGAACATGATTTTCCTTTATTTTGTGATCTAGGCCTTCGTATAATGAACAGAATTTTCCTAAGCTTTATGGTATACGTGTAATGTTTCATACCCGGTTGTGATTTGAAAACCAATGTTCCCGTCATCAGCAGGCCACGACGATGATAACACGAGAATGAAGCCCCCACATTGGGTGATACCGTCCTTCAGGGGGTATTTTTAGTTTTGTGAAATGGTAAATAATTGAAAGGGAGTTGTACGGCAGCGTATAGGTTTTTACTAATATCGCAGGAATAATTTTATGCTAATAAATACAAGCTATAGAATATATAACAAAATGTTCTTATATTAAATACTGTACTTATGTTCTCTAATTTTGACAATACGATCAAGTCCTTATTTTTATAACCATTTAACATATATTATGTTTTAACGCGTGTTTTATTCATAAGAATTATAAATTATGCCACGTAAAATGTGCATTTATTTTGTGATCATGTTTTTTTCAAACGAGGAAATATTGACCTGTTGGCAAGATAGTATTTCTGCAAGGTTATTATCATTGATTTCAGAATGCATATTACATTTAACTTGGGGGTGAGGGCTGTAACAGCATGAAATTCTCAAAAGGGGGCAGTAGGTTAAAAAAAAAAGTTGAGAATTACTGCTTTGAACCATGCAGATAGTGAAGTCCCATATAGTTAACATTGTATTCCTTTATCGGATGCGTATACATGTAGTGGACATTGTAACCTTTCATCAGGTGTACACATATAGTGGGCACTGCCTCCCTTCATTAAAAGTACAGTGTACACATATAGTGGACATTGTTACCTTTCATTAGGTGTACACATATAGTGGACATTGTAACTTTTCATCAGGTGTACACATATAGTGGGCATTGCCTCCCTTCATTAGGTGTACACATATAGTGGACATTCCTTGCCTAAATTTATTTCTAGATTTATATTTTATTTCAACTTTATTTGGTTGTAAAAATATATTCAACACTACTTCCCTTGTTTAGGCTCTCCACGTAGAGATTGAAACAAACACATTTTACTCGTTGGTAGATATAAAGTTAAAGCTATTTTAATCGCATACCAACAAATTAAACTAATTTTTTTATGACTTATGTAAAAACTATATCCTTACAAGCTTATTGATAGCTATTGTAATATATTTTTTTTGGCTTATAAATATTTTGAAACATACAAAATAAGCTATAAATATAAAAATTGAAATAAATCAAAACACAAGCATAATATTTCGTAATTATTTTGTGGTTATAACTAATAAGTAATTTTGAAGGTCACGCTTACCTACACCATCTTATCGAATATTATTGATAAAGACAGGATATAAAGTTGTCACATAATAGTTTTAATTACACCAACTAGAAATCAAAATATTGTACTACAAATATCTAAACGTTCTATACAATTAAAGTTTTCACCACCACTTACTTTAAAATTGGAAAAAAGATAATTGTTATGCAACTGTTACACATTTAAATAATTATTGAGTTCCCTAATAATACAATAATCACACTAAAGGGGAAGAAAGTGGAAATTATCAATCAGAGGTCTTATACTCTCATTTGTGTAAAGATAGAGTGAAAAAAAATCTCAGACCACACTACTGGAATTACAATCCCGACCTACCCATCACCTGTACATTAGATTAGATGAGAGAAATGATTTTGTTCACGTGCCCACTGGCGAGGGCTATTTTTTTTAGTCATGATTTTATAAGATGTTTAGACAAAAAATTAGACGAGTTCAAAACTACTCTCCAGCTCGGATTTACCCAAAGGGTCGAATGATCTAAGGCGTCACTCTAACAATAGAAATGGTTGTCAATGACGTGGAGGTTAGGGTTTGAAGCCCGGTCTGTTGTATAGAGGGGATTTTGTCCTGAATGGTCGATTTCTATTCATTCTCCACGTTAATGCGGGTACAATTCCTTTAAAATTAAGCTTTTCGTTTCCCTAATATATTAGCGTAATAATTAGTGGATATGAAAATAATCCATAACAGGTAGTTTGATTGTTGTGGAAAATTTACCTAAAAAATCAATATTTAGATACAAAGCTAAAAAATAAAGTTATATGTACCTAATTATTTTATGTACAGGAATGTAAATCACGATTTAATATACAAGAGCAGCATTACCAGAAACTTGAAATAGTAATGTTCTTATTTCTTTTAAACAATTCGACTACTGTTTAAATTTAGGAGTATATTGGTTGTGTATCAAGCAAGTGGGCTGTTGTGAAATATAAGCCAAAAGAGTTGTAAAGCTGTCGCTTCTACTGGTGAATGAATCATCCCGGCCTTGAGTGACAAGTCTTTCATCCTTCCTCTTTCACTAATCTGTTACGAACTCACCGAAAGAAAGACAAGTAAAGAGAAGAGGTGAAATATTTTTTTTACTCCCAAAAGGCGACGAGGAATTTCTACCTGCCCATGTAGCACCCTTAAAATGTGCAAACTTACTTTGCATTTTATAGTTTATAAGATAGGGGCATAGTGTGATCTGTCAATGAAAGACTGCTACTTTCAGGGTAAATGAAGGGTATATTTGTATAGATTTGTTTTGAATGTAAATTAAATCAAATTTCATTAAGAATTGAGAGCTATTTTAATTTATGGGTGCGCTAATTATAAATTTATTGTATGTGTATGTTAGCATTTTGTGTTGTTTACATATATATATATATCTTAAATTGAGTTTACATTTTTGGGTTCCTATAAACTATAATAAAAAAATATATTCATTTTATTTCCATTATCTCAAAAATAAAGAAATGCTCTAATTAGAGCTTCATTCAAACTATTATTTTTATACATTCAAACAAAACTATACCTAAATATTAATTTAATAAAGAATAAAAACTTAATTAATTTATAGTTGTGTTGTTATTTTTGTCATCCTTGATTGTGTTTTTGAGACAATTAAGTTATTTATCATTTATCATTATAGCTTATCTAATTAACATACATTTACACTTATCAAAATCAGGATTGTCTTCTTTCTTACACCCCTCAAAACATATGTATTTATTTAGATATATTTATAATCTATTCTAAAACCCGTCACTGTCATTCTTAGCCCTGTATAAAGTTTTTAAATATATTATACTTACAGATATCAGTTTTCACTTGGTACTAGAATTAGGGCTGAACCAGAGCCTACTACATACTTCGAGCTTGGAACTACATCCCCTCCACTGCTACAATATCACAACAACAGCCTCCTGTATATATGGTGATTCATGATTGTATAAAATAAAGGGGTGCAGTGGAATCAACACTGAAAATAAACTAAAAGTCTCATAACATATTGCCAGGACCACTTTATTATCGAGATTCAGCAATAGTGTGGGGTAGCACTGCGCATGCCTCATTGGGGTGCTTAAAATGTGAAACGTTAGACTCTGCTACTTGCTGTGATTGAATGTAGCCAGTAAGAACGGGTACCAATTCACAAACGAGAAACTAACCGATATGATTCTGATTATGATTATGATTTATTAACGAGAAAATTGTGCTGCTCTGCTCGTACGTATGCTGCATGTTTTCCTGTCCTATGACACCCAAATCCAAGGACAATTGTGACACTGAATGTCACCTCAGGGAAACAAGTCACTTTGCCACTGTGATGATTGATGCTGGTAGGCCATGGCATTGCATGTTCATTGAAGTGAAAGAAGCAATTCGGCATTCTGTTAAACACTCGCCAGATTCAAATACACGGCGATTAACTGTACTTCATTGCCTGTCACAGGCGTCTGTGTGGAAAACAGTACATGTCCAATTACTATACCCATTCCATTCGCAACCTGAGCAGGAGTTGAACCCAACTCTCAATTTTGAACACCGTAGGATATTCTGTGAGTAGCCCTGTAGAGAATCAAGCCCAAGAGACTTGCTTCAATAGGCCAACAACAACAAAAAGCTACTATTAATAGTTGGACTGGGGATAAACTAATCAATGGAATAGTTATTCAAAAATCAACTTGACAAATAAGAAAACTTGTATTGCTTGAGCGGGCGTGTGGGTTATTTTATGCCTCAACAATGAGTGTATTTCAAATAACTTTTATTAATTCAATTCCAAATATATCAGCAGGTAGCCAAGGTCACACTTAAAGAATAGAAATAGTAATACTCTTTCAGGCAGCTGACAGTATTAAAACACCAACAAATATGAAATGTGGGTCTTTATACCCCAGCAGGCTTCCTCGAGGGTTAATGCATGCAGTTTAGTAAAAGTGTTTTCTTTTCTACAGTTTTCTTTCAACTGAAAAAGAAAGACTTGTTGGCACCAGGAAAATATTTCATGTCACTTTAAGTATAGAAGATAAAGGATGCCTATAGAACCGTGTTAAAAGTATTGACTGGCAAACTCAATGGATAAGAGACCATTGGGAATACCTAAACGCAGATGGGAGGATAACAGTAGAATATATATGAAAGAGATAGGGTATAATGAGGTGGACTGGATATCACCAGTGTAACTCGCCTCTGCGGCCTGACCTATTCTGCCCCCACAACTTAACCTCTAGAGTGAGGCAAGAGTGGGCAGCCCTACAACGGCCGCAGGTAAACTAGGTCGAGATAGGGATAGGTTGCCTACTCTTTTAAATGGAGATATGAACTTTCAATTTCCTAATGCTATTGAGTATGTAAGAGGGTGCCTAAGATCTGCAGAGCTTTTTTTTTTTATTGATATAACCCTTTGTTTCAAACACTTTTCTATAAGAGGAGTGTAAACAAAATTTTATATATTCCCTCTCAAAGTTAGTTCTTTTTTTACTAGTCATCAAATAATTGAAGCATTTTAATTCGAATCTTGAAAATGTGTTTTTTCTATGTAGAAATATTGAAGAAAATTTAATTATATATAGTGAATATTTGTTTTATAATATATGACCATATTATTAGAATGAAGTAAAAATAAAAAATAAGAAATATCTAAGATAATTTCTGAATAAAAGAAAAGTTTTATTTTTTCTATAATTTGAATAAGTACAGGACAAGTGGATAGAAACATATAAAAGGTAACAAATAATTTGGTATGTAACAATGTCAAATTACTTAAGTTAAGTTAGCTGCAAAAGCATAAATTAAATTAATACTCTCATTGAGTTTACCTAATTAAATCAACACATTTAAATGTTACACTAATTTTAAAGCTACTACCACAACGAAACAAGAAACAAATAAAGACCTCCTTAATAGTCAACCAGAGAAACTAGAGTTGGGTCGAAATCACTATTTTACAAATCTAAATCACGAATCCGTTTCTCCAATTTTCCTTTGAATCTTGAATCAGAATCTTGTAAAAAATTATCAACATAAAAGTAAATATAAATATAATATAAAATACAAATAGTAGCTAAATGTTAACATTCTTTCTAGGGATTGGCCCCTGAATCCCTAAAACCTTGTTGGTTATTCAAGGATTCGAGGAAATTTTGGATCTGAGATTCAAATCATAATAAAATGTTTTTTTTCTTCAAGTAAAATTAGTTTTAGAGCTCCATTACTGCTTATTGGTGGTTCAGAACCAATTATAATTGTAAGATGAACTTAACAACCAAGCCCCAGACCACTGATTTAACACTTAATTGAATGTATGAATGTTATAATGAATGGATAAGACATAATGTTAACAGTTTAGTAATGTTTGTATTTTTTATTATATTTATATTTCCTCTTGTGTTCATAATTTTATTCGAGACTCAAAGGTAAATTAAAGATTCAGATTCATAAAATAGTGAATTCATCCCAACTCTATTTCTTTCTTATAATCCAATAATTTTATCATTCATATACTCATTTGCGTTAAATTACTGGTCTGGGGTTGGTTGTTAAGTTCATCTTATAGCTCTAAGAAAAATTTCAATAGAGATATTGAAAAAAAAAATTAGGATTTGAGTCTGGAATCTGAAATTTTCTTGAATCCTGGAATATTCTTGAGGATTTGAGGGATTCGTGTTCGTATCCCTAGTAAAAACACAATATTTTAATGTATTGTAGGACTTAAATTGTATTGAAACAAAGGCTAATGTGTTGAGATGTCACCAAACATAGTTCCTGGCTTGCAGGCTCTGGCTGAGCCAGTCAAATTTTTGCTAATTATTTAGTCAAATTTCTTTTCACCATTATAAAGGTAATATGCGGAAATATAACAAATTAGTTTGAATAAAAATAAGATGAAATATTTTATGCCTGCTGCTTGTAGACCCTTTGCTACAAATCCAAAAAAGTTCAACTGTAGGCATAAACATTAGTATTGGTAATATTATTAGTAATTTATGATAACTGTCATACACTATTAATAATAAACTAGCACAAAACTATTCAGAATAAAAGTTCATGCTTTTTACATAAAGAGCAGATAAAAACCTTGATTTTAAAATAATTTTTCATCTAGTTATTACTGGTAACCAAATGTAATTAAATATTCATAATTTACTTTTGACACCCTAATATTTTCTGTGTGCACTCTTAAATCTTAAATTTTTCCGATATTTGTTGCTCACATTGTGTTGATGTTGAAAGCTAGCTTACAGAAATATCTGTTCTTATTCAAGCTTTGTTTCACTTCCTGGTTGTTTTACCATTATCCCCATTCCTCTCTTTGTCAGAGAATAAAATAAAAGCTGAAGATTGAATACTTACACAGTTTGGAGAAGTCAGCAAGCAAAATGCTATGTGCATGTCTGTCTGTCAACACTTAACCTGTGATCATATAAACCAGTTTTGTTGGGGTTTTTTAGCATTGCGTCTTAAAACCCAATCAGATTATACACATATGTACTAATTAGGCTTGAGTATTAGCGATGATGAATATTGAATTTAGAGGAAGTGTACTCACATTTGCATGGAGTGGAAATCCATTTTAGGAAAAACCATCCTTAGTAGGCCTATGACACCCCAACCAGGATTTAAACCTCAAACTCCTCAACATCGGCAGTCCAGTAAATTGCGAGAGTAAGCCTAAGATTATTCAACCACCAAAGTTGAAAACCAGTATTTAATATTGCTTTAGACAAGTGTCATATTTAATTCAGAAAACTTGTTTGGATATGTATCTCAAATCAAGCTAACAGGTAGGGGTGTGCGAAGCTTTGAAGCTTCGACTTGGCTTTGATACAAACATCAGCTTCGACTTCACTTCGAAAAAAATTCTGGCTTCAAAGCTTTGCCAAAAAAAAAAGATTGAAAGCCAAAATAATACTCAATTTTTGTTCAATTAGTTCCTTTGTGAGCTGTTATCTACATTACAAATTAATATTCATATGAAAAAAATCTGAAGTAAGTGAATTGCATCTTGTGATAATTGCTTGATTTATCAGGTAAACAAGAAATATTACAAACAATTGCACAATAAAACATTTTCCAAGAAATTTTATTCCATAAACTAATTTACATAACCGCAATATAATATTTTTTCAAGGGCTAATTAACCAAAAAGAACTATTCAAACTTCGATTCGGCTTCAAGAATATTTCATTATATTCGATTCAAGTTTGCTTCGAATTGAAAAACTGGATTTCACACACCCCTACCAATGGGTATAAGATTTGTATTACTGTTTGCAATAAAAACACATATTTTCTAAAAATATTGAAAATAAATTATCAGCAATGGGAGATTTATATTATTTTCCAATTTATTGTTTCCACTCCAGTGTAAGGTTACACCACAAAGGACAAGAATTGCTCCCAATAATAACATTCTATTATAGCTTTTTGCACTAAAGAAATAGTTCAAACAGTCAGTGACTCAAAAACCAAGCATTGGTGCAACACTATATGACATAGTTGTCCGATGATCAGATCATGATTGGCAGCGGCCCAACCCTAATTTGAATTAAACATTTTTACTAAATATTGTAAATAATTGAATATTTTTTTCTAATAACACAAGATAATCATTTAGTTCAGATTATGGCAATTCACATTCATTTAAACATAGTCAATTATTATCATTTAATTTAATTCAAATTAATAAGTTAAAAGGCCATAGTCCAAACTAAATTATAATATCAAAGTAATGTTTATAACACAAATCCGTATACAAATAAAGATGTTACAAGTGACAGCATGAATGCCAACTCGAGAGTTACTGGTTGATATTTATTAGCAGACTATCTCACATGCCTATCACAGACTCTGCCTTAAGATGGGGTGCTAGTGAGCGTGAGTTTAGGGCAGTATTTTCGAAGTTTTTATAGCATAAACATTTATTTGGCCAAAATAAATCAAATATTTCTTCTATAGAAACATAGAGTTTAGTTTTCCGCACATGCTAATCTCAAGAGTTCTTTAATATCTGTCAAGGGTGTCATGGAATTTAGTGACAACTTTTTCTCTGCATTTAAAAAGTTTGTCACCAAATGCCGCTATGTTCATGACAGACATTCAAGAACTGTTGAGATTAGCATGTGCAGAAAACTAAACTCTATGTTTCTATAGAAGAAATATTTGATCTATTTTTGCCAAAAAATGTTTATGCTGTAAAAACTGCAAAATTAATGCACTAAACTGCTGCTCACTAGCACCCCACCCTAAACTATATACAAAGAATGACACATATAACATGATAAATACATGGACACCTTAGTAGTATAGAATTGGCAAACTATGCTTGAATCTGTTAGGGAAAGATCGCCATGGGTCAAGTGAACATAATAAACAAGATAACACAAGAAAATATACATTAGTCGGTACAATAAAATTGCAAGTGACAACATCACAGATGTGCTTCCCAAGCTTACAACGGGCATGACTTGGCTGTTTATTGTCTGCCAAGGATACACGCTGCGCATGCACATGCTTAAAGATGGCTTCACTAAACAACCGCAACTCGAAACAAGCTATAAAAGAATACAAACATTCCAACACTTCTCCTTGAGTTGGTTGTCAAAAGAAAGTCACTATTGGGAATCACCCAGTCTGGCTGATCCGATACACTGTGTGGTTTAACCTTGAGCTGTCCTCTGCGGCTAAATCCCTCACACACTTATCACTAATTCTCCCACTTCCCGAATAGCTAGAAAGTTGAAATTTTTGCATAACTGTACATTAGAGGGTACTTGGAAAAATATCAATCTAAAATCAGAAATTTAAAAATGGGGCTTTGGGAATAGGGAAGGTGGGGCCATTATTAGAGAAAAAAATTATATGAGGTAGAAAATTAAAATTTTGCAGACAAGTAAAAAGACAACATAAAATGAGGTCAAAAAATGTTAAACTTTGAATTAGGATTATGGGAAACGAGGGGAGGTGGATGGAATACAGGGGGTGCCTAAGCAGGAAAACAAACACTTAGATGTGGTAGAAAATTTAAATTTGGCAAGCAGGTAGTAGGACAACTCCAGATAACCATATTCGTTTGAAATCCAAACTTTATATGTAGGTTGTTTACATTTACATTTCCCAAAACTAATAGAAAAAACTATTGTTTTCCATGTGTTATAAAAACTTTAAAATTGGACAATAAGGTATAAATATGTAAAAAAAAAATTGAATGGAGAAAATAGGGGAAGAGGGAAGGTGGTCGGGTAAAAAAAAACTTTTAGGTGAGGTGGAAAATTTAAATTGGCCAGGAATGTAGAGGAATTACTCCAATAACAAAATAAATTCTAAATATTTACTATTTAGAAAAACAGATGGTGATACGGGGGTTTTCAATATTCCCAAAACTAAAATAGTTTTTTTTTTTTCCCATTGTGGTAGAAGATTGAAATTGGTTAGGCGGACATCAGGACCACCCATAACAGCCATTAAGGTCTGATCCTTAAATTTTACTGATTCCTATAACTAATATGAAAAACACTTTCTGGTTTGATATAAAATAGAAGTTTGACATGTAAGTCGATAGACATTCTCAGAGAGCCGAATGAGGTCCACCCATACTTGAAAAAACAACAACTCAAAATCAGGTCAACAACATGTACATCAGCTAGTATCTCTATGGACCAGTTAGCAATTTTATAGACAAATTTTTAAAAATATTTATAAAATTAAGTTATATAAAATTGTTTGTGAGTTGACAATTAATTACTCTAGTATAGATGAGATAATTAACATGAGCATTTAGATTTTTAATGTTCACATTCAACAATTTTATGAGTGACAATCATAACTTTGAAATGAGAAAAGATATGTATATATAAATTCTAATTAATATTTCCATGATTGGTTTTTTACTAACATAAGATAAGCTAAAATCTTAGGTAAGTAGTAAAAAATAGTGGTTTGTAGCGAAAAGTAATTTTACCAATGTGTATATTATCCGAAAAATGACAGGGGGGCACGTGCCTCAGTACCCCTAGCCTGAATCCGCCATTGTCTACATACAAAGTCACATCAAATCAGAAAACAATGTAATTTTTCTGTCGTCTTACTAGAGAGAATGTCATGCTTCATGAAATGTTGCTTTCACCAATGGAAACTTCTGAAAATGAAATAGACATTCTAACTATCAGTATTAAAAGTGGCGTAATGTTTAACTTGACTAAAGAGATTTTCCTGTTCTCATTTTTGAATCCCAACCCAATTCTTCTGTCTTACGAGATGTAATACTAGTACGTCAAATTATAAACCCCTATATTGTCCTACCACAACTATAAAATGTGGCCAGACATTCCCAAATTTGTACAAATGGTCGTTTGACCTTAAGCAAAGAGGTGTGCACAGGTATTTATTCATGTTGGATATCAAAGTGACATCTGTGATAAGGTGCAATATGTGACCACATATGGAAAAAAAAATTAGAAAGAATATCCCCAACCTTGGTATTGCGGGGCTTCACATTGGACAATTTGGAGTACAAGAATTGGAAGTTACTGACGCGAACATGTGTCAAGTGTATATGAATGCTTTCTTCGACCTCTTTTGATACTGTTAGTATTTCAGTAATCCTTCATTATGCCTGAGTTTCACAATGAATTTTTAATTTTAATAGGGCTGTTTAGTACTTTTTTTTGACAAATACATGTTTTCCCTCGAGACCTTCTTGTGACCCTCTGGAACATCCTTCCAAGCTTCATATGGGTCACGTCTCAGTGTTTGGAAGCCACTGGTCTAGTATATTATGAGAGTGACGCTTAGCTCGGATCAGTGTTCTCTAACTTAAATTAGTCAAAGGACCAGCATCAGATTCACAAATTCAGGGCCTGCTACGGACCACAGTCTATACAAACATGTTACTTACATATTCGATGGCATTAGGAACTCAAGTTAATTGCCGCACTTACAAAAGTATGCCACCTATTCCTATCTTGAGCTAGTACTATCCAGTCCACCTCATTACACCTTATCCCTGACTTGATCTAGTTCTATCCAGTCAACCTCATTACACCATCTTCCTATTTTGAGCTAGTTCAATCCAGTCCACCTCATTACACCATATCCCTAACTTGAGCCAGTTATATCCAGTCCACCTCATTACACATCCCTATCTTGAGCTAACTCTATCCATTCCACGTTGTTACACCATATCTCTAACATGACCTAGTTCTACCGAGGGGACTGAATTTTATCCACTCTGAATAGTATCCATTCAGACTATTTTCAAATAAATACCTTTAAGAAAAAACCTGAATTGTATCCACCTGAATTATATTTACAAAAACCTGAATTGTATCCATTTGGACAGTTTTGAAATAAACACCTTTAAGAAAAAAAAGAATCATATCCACAAATGGCTGACTTTAGGTTTAACAGAAGGAAAGCTTAACGTAAAAGCTTCGTCACACTTCTGGTAGAGGGCAGCAGGATGGAATCTTCTTAACTTAATAAGTGTTTACTAGAGTGCAGCCAAATCAGTATGTTAATTCACTCAAATCATTTAAACAAGTTTAAGTAATTATTCGAAATTTGTAATCTCCTATAAGGCTGCCAACATTACAAAAAAATATTAAAAAACATAGCGTTCTAAATTATTTCTGGTTTCCAAACACATTGCTGTAATTAGTTTTTATTTTATTTAACATGTATTGTAGGGTAAGGCATGTGCTGCAGAAGATATTCGTATCCTATATCAGTCAGTCCTGCTCGATTATATACTTGGGGTAACAAGTTAAACAAATAGACATTAGGAGCACCTTTTAGAAAATATAAACAAATTATTTGCATTCAACATTGATAACATCTTACTCTATTTTACTGTTATTATAGATATTGACTATCTTTATATTAATATTACCTTTTTTTCTTGAAGATGCTTCAAAAGTTCATTTGCAATCAAATCAAGATATAGGTGAATTTAAACTAAGTTTGTCATTAGTGCTCCAATTCTCTTTTCAAGGGAGCTGTAAAAGTATTTTCTTTAACATGAAGTATTCATTCTCTTTAAAGATTGCAGTGTATACTACTAGAACATTAATTTGCAACCATATTTAACTTGTAAGATTTTTTTTTTCAGGTCAATATATTTTAGAGCATGTATCGACTTCGATAATTTTAAAGAGACAAATCTTTTGTTTAATTTGCCAACAGACTTTAGCCATTATGTTAATAAAAAAATGAACATTGAAAATCTAGCTTTAATTTATTCAAATCTAGTGAGAAATGAGACACTTTTGATGAATTCTGGAAAGAATTTTATTAATGTGACTTGGCAGTGCTGCTTTTCTCACGTCCTATGCTCAATGAGTTCTAGAGATGGGAAGAATCAAGTAAAAGTAGTAAGTAGACTACGCCTTTTGGGGGAGGGGGGTGATTTTCCCAAACTGCCTGAGGCATATAAAATTATTAATATTAAATGGGGAAGGAGTGAAATAAAACAAAAAGTTCTAGTGATGGGAAGAATCAAGTAAAAGTAGTAAGTAGACTACGCCTTTTGGGGGAGGGGGGTGATTTTCCCAAACTGCCTGAGGCATATAAAATTATTAATATTAAATGGGGGAAGGAGTGAAATAAAACAAAAAGTCTTTTTTGGGGGGGATGGGAGGGGCGCTTTCGTCCGCTACCTCCTACTCCTCCCCCTGTTAATTGTTTGAAAATTGCACAGCCCCAAAGCTATTTGGAATGCTCTTCCTCACCAATTTTTTAAAATCAGAATAAGTTTATAAGCTACAGTATTTGGAATAGTTTACCCGGGAAATTTTTTTAAATTTAGATGGTTCTATAAACTATTTGCAGTGGTCCTCCTTTAGCAAATTTTTGAGAATTAGAGGCCTCTAGAAGCTATTCAGTGGTATTGGATGCCTCTAGAAGCTATATTGAGTAATCCCCACCTTGAACTTTTTTTTTAACTAGATTTATTTAGAGGCTATTTAAAGTAGTCCTCTCATAGAATTTTTGGAAATATGGATGCCTCTAGAAGTTATTTAGAGCTATCCTCATCCTAATTTGTTATGAAAATTAGATGCCTCTAAAATCTATTTCGCATGGCCCTCTCTCAGCAAACTTCTAAAACTGGATGCCTCTAAAATATATTTGGAGTGGCCCTCTCCCAGCAAAATTCTAAAACTGGATGCCTCTAGAATCTATTGGAAATGGCCCTTTCCCTGCAAACTTCTAAAACTAGATGCAGAAACTATGTGGAATGGTGACATTTGTGAAAATTGAATAGCTTCAGAAGCTATTTGCAGTTTTATGTAAGTCTTTCAGAGTTGTATTCGAGAATATCAAAAAGTGTAGAATACATCTATAGGTGGAGGGGCAATGAACCCCACCCCCACCCCACTACCTGGTTTCTGTGTCACTAACTTGAAGGAAATCTTCACACAATTTTTGGAAACTAAACTTTTTTTAAAGCTATTTGAAGAAGTCTTCTCTCTGAATTTTTTTGAAATTTTAATGCTCCTAGAAGCTATTTGTCTTAAACTTCCTCAGGAAATTTTTAAAATTTGAACGCTTCTAGAAGCTATTTTAAATAATCCTAGGCCAATTTTTTTAATTTAAATTTCATAAAAACTATTTGAAAGAATCTTACCCTAAAAATATTTGAAATTTGGATGCTTCTCTTAGTTAGTTAGATTGCTCCTCCTGAATTTTTCTCCAAACTTATAGATGCTTCTAGAGGCTATTTGAAGAAGTCCTTAACCGTAATATTTTGAAAATGGGATCTTCTTGGAAGCTATTTGGAATAATCTTTCTTTGGATTTTTTTTTATTAGATGCTTATAGAAAATATTTGAAGTGGTCTTCCACCTACCAATTTTTGAAACTTGTGTGCTTTCAGAAACTATTTGAAGCGGTTCTCATTTGAAAGTTATTCAAAATTACATGTATCTAGAAGTTATTGGAATGGTCCTCCAGATTATTTTTTTTCCCCCAGTTTAGATGGCCTGTAAAGCTATTTAGTATGTTCGAGTGATTTTTTTTTTCTGACAAATATAATATATAATAGATATAATAACATAATCTAATCAAAAGGATTCAAACAGTGGTTGCGAGGGTGGCAACACTGATTCAAGCTCAAACAGCCGGTGCAGCCGGATAATCTGTTACTGAAACCATAAACGGAAATACTTCACCACTATTCGTATTGACTGAGTAGAAATGTTAAATAAATGAGAGACAAGTAAAAAATCTAGCATGACATTGCGCTCTATAACCCACTTGCCTATGTCTTTCGCAAACCTCGATGATGATGAAATTATTCGATCAACCAATCAAATCTCTGCCTCACACGTCAGATGAACAGATAAACACATGACGCATAGACATTTGAGCAATAATATAATGATAAAAACTTGTTTATGTATGAATGGGGTTGTGTTGTTATATCCCTGGGCATAGTTTAAAATGTACCGAAATAGTGGATATTCAGCATTATCTTGGTTGCTACTCCGAATTGCAGAAATGATTGGGGTGGTAAGCCATTAAAAAGTTTGTGAACCGCTGCTCTAGAAGTTATTTGAAATGGTCTACTCTGACAAATTTTTTAAAATTGAATGCATCTTGAACTCATTTGGAGTTTGATGAAGGCCATCTTTAAGCTTCATATTTGAAAATGTCGGAGAATTTGAAATACATCTGAGGTGGAAATGGAATTTATTCCAGGGGGAGGGGGGAATTTTACAAGGAAGGGGATAGATTCCCCGCCCGCCAGTTCCATCACCCCTGGTTTTACCTTAAATAAGACATATTAATTTTGTTTGTAAAATTTTGGGAGGGGGGAGTTGAACCCCCAGACCCCCCTCCCCTGGCTACGGCCTTGGAGACATATATATATATATATATATATATATAAATATTTGGTGTGTATATTACTGAGAAGAAGTTCATTCACGTTCACCTACCATTTGCTTAATGTTTAGTTTGTATAGTTGATTTTTATAGGAAGCCAGGTTTTTGAAAACTGGAAACTGATGTTGCCACTGATGGAAATAAAATATTACAATCGTATTTACATTGTTAGACCGTTTAGTTAGTACTGTAAAGAAAAATTATTGTATGCTAATCCTTAAGAAAGTATTATTGGAAGCTTTAGCGTTAATAAATCATATAAGACATTATTATATTATTATTAGCACCGCGTCTTACTACCCGTTTGGGCTATACGCACTTATGCTAATGTGTAATAGTAGGGTGAGTGTGAGATGAAATATTGTACCTACAGTTTAACGTGGGATCTGAACCACGGCGGAGGCCTGGCATTCCACACATTAACAAGATGTGATTAATACATGTCTTGTCAGGTGAAGGAAGGGTTTGGCAATCAGATAAATCTGTGCCGGGACCGAGGATTGAGCCCCGGACCCCCAGTACAGAAGGCTGACACTTTTACCCCTAGACCGCCAGGTCACCAATAAGACATAATTATACATTGTAAATGTTAGTGACTTTCAATCAGTGTTGGTTGTCAAAACCTGGCTTCAGGATGTAACTTTCCACTCCCATTCGAGTGCAGTCAAGTGGTTCATCTATGAGCCTACTTCTGTATTTGTTTTTTACCGCCTTCAGTTAAAAATGATGATAAAAGCTCAACCAGCGTCCACCAGATCGCTGGGGCGGTGCGGCGCAGGTCACATCTGCTCTGGAGGAGGACTGAGACTTCTTGAAATCATCGCTGCGCCGTTCTGCTTAGCCCCACCAACCTAGTGGATGCTCAGCTTAATACAGACATAGTAGAGTAATGCCTTCACTCAGAGTACAACACAAACCAGAACCATCGAGACCATAGATATCCTGAACTTGAGGCGACTCTCTTTAACGATAAGTCACTTTGAGAATAGATAAATAGATTTCTTGTGTGAGCTATTGAAAATGCCGTCGCTAGATTCTGGTAGCTCACAATCGACTGTTTGGCGATCCCTGGACTCCACAATCTATTCCCAAGGTATTTCCAAGACCTCTAAAAAAATTATTAGTTATTAAATGTTCTTAAAGGTATTTTTTTTAGAAGGGAAAATAACCTTAAAGGAATCAATTATTTCATAGACAAGACTTTATATAAATATTTGCTTATATTTATAAAACTGTTGGCTTTATAAAATTATATTTCAAGTAAAGGATTTTAATTATTAATATAACTACATTATTGCAATGATAAGTAATTTCGTATCTCAAATAGTTACCAAGATATAATTAAAATTGATAAAAATATTAAATTTACCATAATGAAAAATACACTTAAATTTATTTTCACAGGAAATTGAGAATGGCCATATTGTTCATAAAAATTACAATGTGAAAACAAAATTCAAACAAAATCGTCAAAGCCGATTTTGAGGAAATCAATATTTTCCCTTTTCGCTCTTCACAGAAACACCCTTAATTTTAGGGCTAGATACCCAATTCCAGAAATCCCTTGGGGAAACCCTTATAGAATCCTATATACCAAGTTCAGCCTGATCGATTAAATAGTTTTGGCTCCAGTCCCAGTGACAGACAGACCGACAGACAGACGGCATTGTGAAAACCACTTTTTCAGGGTAATGAAAGTTCGACACTTATATAATCTCGAGTTCGATTTTTTTTTTATGATCACAATACTTCCTCTTCCTGGATTGTCTAGAAAGTAAAAAAAAGCCCTCCCAGCCTTGTAATTCAGAAGCAGTTTTGCTCAGGTCAGATTAAACTGACGTATTAAGTGGACTGAATAGATACTTTTTTTATCACTTCGTATTACAACATGTACATTGTACATGTTATACACAATACTCTAATGCAGTGGTCTCAAACTCAGGCCGTGTTGCAGGCCACTGCCGACATAAACATGTTTGCTTGAATATATTATATTTATTGTTCTTTAGCGCGTCTTACTATCCGTCTAGACCTTGAACATTTTAATCACGCTAGTAAGTATAGGATGAGGAAGATGTAATTTAGTGGAAATGTAACAGCATTTGAGTTAAAGGAATATGGGAAACCAGAGAGCAAAACTACCCTCTGTACATCAAGCCGGAATTCGACCCTGCAAACCAGACCATAATAATATTACTTTTAATTCACATGTAGGTCTATAGTATTTATTTGATTTTAAAAACTTATATTATCCTATATATTTATGTGGGTTGGCGAAATACCCAAAGCACTATTTAAATTTTATAAATAAAAATTCCCACAGTCAAGTATTTAAAGTGATAAAAAATTAGCACAGTTTAATTTTTTTTTTAAACTATGTTCACACTAAATTTTAACTGTTATTTTTTTGTGTGCATATGTGACTGCAGGTTATATAGTAATATAAAACTATATAATATATATATAATAGAAATAAGGAAGATTTTATTATTATTATTATTCAGCTCGAGTCTTACTACCCTTTCGGGTTATACGCTTAAGTACTAATTGAGCTAATGGATTAGGAATTGGGAAGGTCGAATTTAGAGGAAGTGAACCCGCATTTGTGTGGAGGGTTCTCGAAGATATTTTGGTTCATAAGTATTTGAAATAGGTGTGGTGGTCTATAAACAAAAGAGCTTGGTTGTCAACAACTAAAAAAATAAATAAACGGTCACCCAGCTGTGAGAATATTTCCTAATAAATGTGGATGCATTTAGTTTTATGTTCTGAAACTATTCACTAATGTTAAATGTGTTAAGGGTGGGAAGTTTTGATTATAATTATTATTAAATGAAAATCTATTTCATTACAACTCGACAACTCGAAACCTGACAATTGTAAACTACTTCCTTGGAGAAAATACTACTTGCTTCTAGAATGCCCCCTTCTCCCCTGCCCCATAATTGTTTGAGCCAATTCATATATAATGCCACGCTCCTCCTACATTTGTGTATTCCATTTCAACAACTCGCTATGGTAACCACCGGGAGGGTTCCAGCAAAACATGTTCAGAAACTATGGTCGTAATGGTTGTTTCGCCGGCTACACCAGCTCGACGCAAGTGATATGTAGTTTCAATTTTATTAATTACTGTTGAAAGAGTCAGTGACTCTTGATTATTCTCATATGATATATATAAGTATCAAACTTGTATTTAGTATGAGTCTCACACTTGTATTTCTGTTACCTACATATAAGAGGCAGTAAATGATGTTCGTAGTTCTTGTGTATTTCTAGCCAGTGTTATGTTGGCTCAAATATGAATAAGTCATTATTACTAATTCATTTTTGTTCTACTACGTCCATATGACGAGTAGTAATGTCAGTCAGTCTAATTCCATTGTGTGTGTGGCCATGACCCGCCTCGGTGGCGTAGTTGGCTAACGCGCTAGTCGTGTTGAGCTCGACCGCCGAGGACGGGGAGATCGAGGTTCGAATCTCGGTCGGGTGAACTGAGGGTGGTTTTTCCTAAATGGTTTTCCACTCTCCCTCCACGCAAATGCGGGTTCACTTCCTCTAAATTCAACCTTCCCAATTCCTAACCCATTAGTGTAATTAGTACTTAAGCGTATAACCCGAACGGGTAGTAAGACGCGGTGCTAAATATTATTATTATTATTGTGTGGCCATGTCTCCATCAAGTAGGTAAAAGGAAGATTAGGTAATTCAAGGCCAAACTACTCGACATAATTGAGTTACTGAATAATTATGTTTATTTAAGAAGTTGTTGTTTACCCTTTGCGGTACGTAACTTGTGGGTAAGCTTCTACCCTTTAGAGGTGGTCCGCGTCGAGTAGTAATTAGCATGTGTCCTGCCCTCTTTAGGTGCCCCTCGACACTTATGCTGGGCTCTAACTCTATTGTTGTAATGTGTATCTTGTTCAATGTAGCCGTTGTGGGCACTATTGAATATTCAGGCAGTAATGGTTAGGAATAGACCTGCCATAGTGGATAGATGGCCTAGAATCTTAATATCCCTCTTTCTGCTATTAGTAAGCTTTTAGTTCCATTTGTTGGGACCGATCATGTTTCAAGTTACTCATTCTAGGAGTTAACTTGATTGTGCTAGAGCTGCTAGTACATTACGATGTAACTCCTTAAAGTAGGACTTTTATGTAGTTCTCATCCCAGCTAGACCTAACTTGTCATATTTGAGGATTACCATTGTGTTGAAAATATTCAAATTGTGTATAGATGCTTAGCACATAACTCTGTTAAATCCTTCTTATTAGTTTTGTGTAAGTTTAATCACATTGGTAGCCTCTCGTTTAGGAAAGAGCCCTTGTCCCTCTTTAAGGAGGCATGCACCAATATATATACTATTTCTTATCCTGCTTGTTCATTCTTGTAATAGTCGCCAATGGTTCAGATGCAAAATTGAAGCGCCGGTGCAGTTTTAAATAGATAGCATAAAATAACTAATATAGAATCACAATGTCGGGAAAGCAGACTAAACATTTCTAGTTTGGTCTTATTTTCTATTGATGGGAGGTTGGGGTTTGACTCATGCCCGGATCTACTGAGGGAGGTTTTCATAAATTGTTTACCAGCCTCTCTCCATGCAAATGTGAGTACATTTTCTCTACATTAGCGTATAACCCGAACGGGTAGTAAGACGTGGTGCTAAATTATTATTATTTCTCTACATTCTATCTTATTCATTCCCTACAAACCAGCATGTTTAAAGTGTGTGTAGTGAGAACGGGAAGTTAATTGTGTTGCCAAAAACACTTTTCTCTCCGCTACAGTCCCATTGTATTTTAGTAATAAATAATCTTAGGCTCAAAATAACTGTTGAGAGATCTTATATTAATATTACCAAACAGATTCTCATTTTCCGGTTTCTTTTGAGTTGTTCTCTTTGCTTTTCTCCTTTTTTTAGGACGCCAGCAAACTCATTCGATTTTTCTGGGACATTTATTCCGTTTGTACTAATAAAGAAATGAGTTTTTCCAACCACATCTTCTTTCAGGTTTTTTTTGTAGTGATTATTGTATTTCATATCCCACAAAACATTATTTTTTATACATTGCAATCAATTGCAACGAACTTTACTCTGTATAGTTTGCCATGCTCGCAATTGTCTTGTGGGCTCTTACCAATTATCTTAATGCACCATTAAACAATGTTCCAGTTATAACTGAGAATCCCTTTGTGTTTGTTCCAAAACTGACTTTGGGCGAAATGGACCGAGCCTCTCACGAACCTACTGTGACATGTTCATTCGGTGCTACACACCTTTAAAATTGAGAGCAGAAGATAACACGACTTGAAATAAAATTATATAAAAATTAGTTTTGGTAAGTTTAGTAACATTAACATGTTTTTACTCAGCAGAACTGTGATAGATAAATAAATCTAAGAGGCAGACTTGACTTTTAACTAAATCTATCTAGTTTAGGGTTGAAACAATTATGTAGCAAAATATAGTAGAAATATTAGAAATGACAATACCTGCCAAATTATTTCATATAAAGGAAAAGTAGGTAGGTACAATATTTGAATTAAATAACATGCTCTGTTTTCAATATACATGGAAAACTTTTAGAAGGGTCTAAGATTGTCCCAGCCCCACAAAAATAAAAACACGGGTGGGGTCAAGAACCCCCCAGCCACAAATGTATAGGAGGCCCTGCTTATGGATGATACTAGGGTAAGAAGCAACCAAGATACAATTATCATGCAGTTAATTAAGTGATACAATTTTTAACTGAACTTTATAGTATTTTATTTTAAATATTAATCCATCTCCTTGAAAAGTGGAATTTTTCTCAAACCTAATCTATAAACTAGATTTAACATGTATCAGTTGTTATTGTTCTACAGTATAATTTACAAGTAATTCAGCGCCAATATTTAAGTCCTTACTTGTAAACAGATTTTTAAGTTTACAGTACCTATAGTTTTTCCAAAACCAAACCAAGAACATATTAGTATGGTATTCCATTTATCTAAATTTACCAATTATTGTTTGAAAATTGATCAATTAAGTTGTGAGAAAGGTGAAAGAAATATATTGGATGAGATGGAATGGATTATCAACTATATTAGCAATACATGTTCAATTAATTTAGTGAGCTAACGTGTTTTACTATAGTATGATTTTGATAGGAAGAACAGTAAAAGCTAGTTACTAAAACAATCTTAATATATACATACATCAAGTCATGCTATCTGTAGCTATCATTTTTGATAGATATTATCAATAACTATAATATAACACAAATAAAATGTTATCATTGTTGGCCACAAAGAAATATATTTTAATTTTCTTAACTGTTCTTCCAAACAAAATTAGGGTATATCTTCAAGAAAAAAAGTGTATTAAATGTTTAATAGCTGAATTCATTTTACCACAACTAAAGTAATTAATTGAGGCTATTAAAGTATTGAGAAACTTGGATCCAAAAATGAGAATTTATTTTTCCCAGAGTTAAAAAATGTGATAGTTTAAATGTAAACTCATTTTTTTTACTAAACATTTCTATTAAGAATTTAATACAAAATTCAAATTAGTTGTAAATCCAAATGTCTCAGACTATCTTTATTTTTATCATATTCTGTTTAGAACAACAAGTATAGAAGTATAGTATAGTGTTAAAAAACAAGGTGTTTAAGAAGATATCCGCTCCAAAACGGGATGATGATACTGGGGAATGGTGTAGGTTACATAATGATGAGTTACAAGACATCACAAAACAATGTTAGGATAGTCAAATCTCAGAGATTACAGTGGGCTGGTCAAGCTTCACGGAAAAATCTAGAACTGTGTTCAAGGTATTGACTGGTAAACCCAATAGAAAGTGACCATTGGGAAGATCTAGACGCAAAATGGACCTCATTTTACATAAGGTGTAATGGGGTGGACTGGAGAGAACTAGCTTAAGATAAGGATAGGTGGCATACTTAGTAAGTGTGGCAATGAACTTTCGAGTTCCGAATGCCATTGTGCAAGTAAGATAGACATTAGATGAAAATATGTAAATGTCTATCAAAGAAAAATCATTATATAATGAAATTTTATATAATAAAGTTAGTAGTATTTGATTAAGTTATATTTGAAAGATATATATAGCCTATATTTATAAAATTTAGACGTGAAAATGTCCCTAAAATTATGTTTAACATTACCTAGTCAAAATAAGATTTAGAAATCACTTTTAGTTCAATTTAATTAATTAGTTAATTAAATAACTATACAAACTGATGTAAACATTTCCAATACTATTGACTAAAAAAAAGTTTTAGTCCTAATATGTTCACCAAAAATATAGTTTTTTTTACCATTTTAGGGTATCTTAAAATAAAAAATAGATCTAGAAGTGGAAACCTAATATCATTGAATCCTAAGGGACATTAAGGATTCTAGAAAATATTGGATTTGAGACTCCAATATTTAAATATATTTTTGTTTTTTTAAACTATTTATTCATAATTTGTTTTATAGCTTTGATAAACCTTATTGGTGGTTCATACTCATTATAATTATAGGAAAAATTTAACAACCAGACCCCAATCCATTAGTTTAACATTTAGTTAATATCGTATTTATATTTTATAGCTTTTCATTTTAATTATATTTCCTCTTATATTCATCATTTTCCCCAAGATTTAGATTTGAATTTTAGATTCGGAATGTGTAGGTGATATAAAGATTAGGATTCGTAAAAGAGTTGGTTCAGCCCATCTCTAAAAATATACTAAATCAGACTAAGTTAATGATAAGCAAAATCATGAGTTATTTTCAATGAAAAGTTTTCTTCACTCTGAATAGGAACAAAATTGTACCCAATTATCTTTCAGATAGCAAAGTGACTGGAGCTAATATGATAAAAAGCACAGACATTAGTTTCAAGTTTGGATGATAGATATGAGGTATTAATATTTTTGCTACTAAAATTTAAGCAGGGTTGTTGAAATATGTAAATTAATTATGGACATTTCAAATTAATTATCACTTAAAGGGTCAAAATATTAACGGGACACATTTGTTTTTATTTTGTTACTATAAAAATAAATCTTGGAAAATATTAAATTGTAATTTGGAAGTATTTAGGAAAATGTAAGTACCTAAAAAAACAAGACTTAAATATTAATATTTTTATAACAAGCAATCAATCAACAATGTTACATTAATGGAATGATATTTTTTTAATTTTCTTCACAATAATTTTGTCACACATGCTTGTTAATTGGCAAATTTGCATTATATGGTTAGGGCTAAAACGGATCCTGCTCACACCCAGGGGAGGCGCAAAAATCACCCTAGGAATCTGTATCCAGTTATCTGTGTAAGTTTGTATGTTTATACAACAGTGGGAGCTAAGCGGTAGGAGAAAAGCAAAGCAGTATGAAAGTAGACAACTGGAGACTATGGAGTGTATGATGTATGTATGTGTGGCGACACATAGCAGCACAAAGGTGTTTAAATTTTATTGCTCGCCCTTCCTTACCCTCACTCAGAACACTTTTGAGTACTTGGGTCGAGTACAATGTAGATTCTAGATCTCATGCCATGATATATAAACACTGCTTGGACAGCTATGTGTTATTCACTCTTCGCGCAGTGTGCAAGTTTGGACCTACCACCAGTTTAGTGTTTAGTGATGTGCAGTGTATAAATTGTAATAAAACAGTGTAAGTCAGACAACATTGGACCTATAAGACCATCTAGTAGTATTTTTAGAAGCTGAAAAGACACAGATGAAAAACTACAGCATCATTATCTGGAAGGCTCCAAAATAAGAAAAAAACGAGTTCCTCAAAGAGTATTCTGGAAGAAAGAATTAAACTAATGGTTTAATATAGATCATGACGGAACTGACTGACCTCCTTTAATGTACAGAGAAGCAGTCAACTGACATTCATGAATATTACATTAGTTTTTTTAACAGAATTTAGAGGAGATGATTCATTGATTTTACAGGCTGAAGATTTTGCCAGAGACAAAGAGCTGTGATCCAAAAATAGGTGTGACTGATGCAACCATTACTGACAAAGAACAAGATCCAAGAGGTGACCTGGTGGTCTAGGGGTAAGGTGTCAAACTTCGGTGCTGAGGGTCCGGGGTTCAATCCTCGGTCCTGGCACAGATTTATCTGATTGCCAAACCCTTCCTTCACCTCTGACAAGATGTGTATTGATCACAACTTGTGAATGTGAGGAATGCCAGGCCTCCACCGTGGTTCGGATTCCACGTTAAACTGTAGGTCTTCCATTTCATCTCACAATCACCCCACCATTGCACATTAGCCTAAGTGCGTACAACCCGAATGGGTAGTAAGACGCGGTGCTAATAATAATAATAATAATAATAATAATAAAAGATCCAAGTAAATCAAACAGCAAGTTTAACCAAAAACAACTAAGAGTGAATGCTTATGAAGATACTTTAAATAGCTGGGAATTTCCTAAATCACCGATAGTGTTCATTTGCAGCTTATGGGCCATGGCTCCCAAACAGTCGATCTATCCAAATTTAAATTTCATACCTAAAATAATGTAATACATCTTGATGCCAAATGTTTTTTTAAGATTCTATAAAACAGATTATGTGTGAAAAGACGGATGATTTATAACCATTTTAAAGATACTCTTTTTTGTTCCTCTGGTTTAATTGTTTGCAAGTGCCCAAATCTTCTACCATTTTCTGACTTTGACCAATTGTTCACATTTGGAAACACTTAAATATCTAAATTCATGAAAATTCATCTCAATACAGAGATTACTAAATGGTGTGAAAACACTTTCTAAGGAGATTAATAATGGGTAAAATTCTGGATGGTGAAATATAAAACAGCATTAAAAAAGAGACTGATAGATGGCGAAACATTCACATCAATGTAAAAGTTTTTGTGTCCAAAACAACTTAACATTTGGTGAGGACAATTGGAGAGAAATCACAGGGGAACCTGGATGTGGTATATTCCTCAGTAACTTTAAATTGATAAGCCATCATCAACCTCAGTTAGCAACTCACATGGCCTACGTGAAAGCAAACAAACAAGTTCTAATCCCCCCCAAAAAAAAAGTTACTGTCAAAGTTCGCAGTTATACAATATATTCATCTAAACATAAATCAATTTGCACCTTAAAAAAGTCAGTAAATTCTGGTTTTTTTTTTCATTAGTGAATGACCTGACACATCACAGAAATGATAGTGATGAAACAGAATTTTAAGCACAAACTATGATCAGACAAAATTCTTCCGATTTATCTGCCTTTTTCAAATATGGGAAAGAAACCTGATTTTAATCGACAAGGTTAAACAGTATATTCAAAGCAAGAGTACTTCTCTGAACGTAGCAAATAAAATAATAAAAGATCTTGCAGAATTGTTGCAGAACCTGTGAAATTAGGGCATAGAAACTGGCAAAAAGTTTGCCAAAGAAAATTCCTCAGAAATGGTATTAAAGGAATACTTTACTAACAAGAGGCTAAAGAAAGCTGAACTGTTTAATGAAAATGCACACGATGAGGGCCCCAATCTTTCTCTTGAATAGAGCTTTAGAAAATAAATACAGTTTATGATAGAAGTTTAACAGAAATAAAGTCACTATACAAGGCCATGTCAGCTATATCATCAGAATTCTTTTTTTTTTCTGGAAAACCTTCAATCAAAGTTTGAGATGAACTGAAAAAAAACTATGCTAAATTTGGATTTCACTATTCATCGAACATGGACGTTTGTAAGCAATTCCCCTGGATTTATTTAAGTGTTCACAAGCATACTATCTGGATGATGTCCATCCAAACATCAAGACTGCACTTCTAATTTATTCATCCCTACCAGTGACTGTGTATCTATTGATCTCAGCTTTAGCAAGCTCAAGTTGATAAATAATTATCTCAATTCTGCGATGAGCCAAGAATGATTTACCAGCCTTGCCTTAGTTATCAATCAAACATGAAGTGGTTTCACAGAAGACTATAGATGCCATAGTAGATGAATTCGCTTCAGTCAAAGCAAGAAAATTGAAATTCTAACTTTTTGAAAAACATAAATTTATAAGTAATGAAATATTGTTTGGACACATTAGATGAGATATCATTTTATCCTGCTTCTCCATACTATACTACAGTTGATCATGTATTTATTTTTATTAAAAAAAAATGAATAAAAAAAAGGTTGCCCAAGTCATAAAAAATATGATGGTCTAGTAACAACTTAAGTTTTAGTCAGGGCTAGTAATCCAGGGTTAAGTTAATGCATTTTGTCCATGTATTGTAGTGTACAACTCATTATAGTGTGTAAATGATTGCTTATAGTGTTTATTGATGTATGCTTAGTGTATATTGATATACTGTTAAGTGTGTGATTCATTTATGTACTTTATTATTTACACCATTAAATTATATGGAGTATATAATCAATAAAATTAAAACATTCACAACTTAATTGACAGTAATTAGTATAATTTTAAGCAGTAGTTTTAGACAAATGATATAGCTATCGCAGTAGAGTGATTTTTTTCTGGGGATAATGGGGGGTGAGGGAGGGAGTGATACATCTCCTTGCCAAGGTTGCTAGGGACCCTGGTCTGGTCAGCAAACATTGTAGAAAAAAGTTTTTTTCTTCACACATTTTTCAAGATTATTCTTGTCTATACTGGTTATTAAATTTTATATATATATATATATTACACTTGCCTGTAAAATTAACATTTGTTCATATTGGTTATTAAATAAAAATACATTTACTTTAGACTTGCCTAAACAAATAACAAACTACAAAATATAGCAAACAAACACCATAATGGAATAATAACATGGGGTAAAGACACTAAGTTTTGTAAATTACCGATTTTGAAATTATACATATTAATTCAGCACTTGTAACAAAGCAGTTTTTTAATGAGTTCAATCAGTTTCCACTTTCCAGCCTTCACACATGTTTAACAAATGGAAGATGTGGAAGATGTTGACTACACTTGAACAAAACAACAAAAATCTTAGAAAATAATTATATTTACATTTAATTTAAGGTATTTCTCGTCACTAAGATAAGATGTTATACAAAGTTATATTAGTGAAAATAGTTTGAATACAAGACTAGGCTGTTACCATCTCCAAACATTTAGTTAATCTTATGATTATTTAAAACAAACTGAATTAATGAGATGCTAGCGATGTGGATGATAAATGTTTGATAATGCACTAATACATAATATACATAAAATTTTTCATTAAGTCATAGGTAATAATGACTGAGGGAGTATTGGCATAAGCCATCTCTTTTGGATTTTATTTTTGTCAAGTTTTTGAGAAGCATGTTAGCTGTAACAAGGAAACACAGGATTATCAATTAAGTTATCTGGGCAAGAGTAGGGGTAATGGTTGTACATAAGTAGTATAGGAAGCAAGGCTGAGATTGTATGGTCATGTAATGACGATGGAAAAGTAAGTAATCTCAAGGGGAAGGCTGAAGATGAATTATGAAAGACAGAGCAAGGTACACCAAGGAGATGGGAGAAGCTGACAACAGCAAGTGTAGGAGTGAAAGGAGGAGAATAAAAGAAATAAAAAAGAATAATGGCGGAAGAAATGAGTAAGATGGGGGCATTTTACTAAAGTGACCTGGCCATAGGCTGGAAATAGTTGGAATTATGATGATTTTTGTGTGGATGTTTATACTTCACACCTTGTTTACCCTTAAAGGTGGAAAGCTTACTTAGTAGGTTTCCACTATGGTGTAGCTTATAAGTCATAAGGGCCATAATATAGTCTGTAGAGGAAAGATTGATAACTAACCAGGAGAAACTTTGTGTAAGTAAAGTTTCACCTAGATAAACATTAGTTAAATTTTCTAATATTAAAAAAATTGTACATCAGTACTGTGGATGATAGGAAAGGTAAGGTGGTTGGGATTAATGATCCAAAAGTCACTTAGAGATATCTTTAAATAACAATTAATTGGCTAATTCCTGGTTTTTAAAACAAGCCATTCAACTGCAAGTTTGAGAGTAAATGATATTTTAGTATTAAAAATACAGTTTTGCAAGATTTTTGATGTTGCATCTGTCTCAAACAATATTTTCCTGAGAAAAAGGAACTGATACATTGTGGCATTTAAACACTGAGCTTATGTTTTAGTTTAAAGTAACAATAAAGGTATCTTGAAAAATGTATAGTGGACAGAGTAATAATAAATCCTGTGAATAGTCTGCCTTAAATCTTGAATTATTTATAGGCTTTAGTATGAAACAATCATTGGTAGCTAATGTGAAAGAACATTGGTATGCTGAATCACAAAAAGATTTAGGCTCAATCACTGTATCCATATGTCCATTTTCAATGTCTATTTTTGAATTCTGATTTGTACATAACTATAGTCAAAACCAGAATTTAATTTCAATTTAATAAATATTATAATAACTACACAATATTTTTGATATAAACAAATTATTAACATAGAATGCAAACAATATATTTAGAAGAAAAATATGATAGTATAAAAGAATTTTCTATAGTGCATTTTCTAATTTATTTGAATCTTTGTGTCAAATTTACCATTATATTTTGTCTTTTAACACACATCATGAAGTTCCCAATAATTTTCCAATATCTACTTCTTCTGCAGTTCCACTAATTGATCTAGTGTTCATCATATATTCTGACACAGAAATATAGAGCGCAACCATAAATCCTATTACACTTGCAGCAATTGGGCTTTTTTGGAGAATAATACATGTTGCAAGACACAAGCCAAAGTAGGTAAAGTACCTTGACATTTTAACATGGGAACCACGTTTCATTTCTCCTTCATCTGAAAATTAAAATGATTAAGAGACATTAATCAAAGAATAGGGCACTAATTAATATTTAAGAAGATAATTTGGTACATCAAATTCACAGAGGATTGAAAAAGTGTACAGTGAATTAGGACTGCCCAAAATTTTGAAGTGTAGTTAAATTGGTCAAACTTTTGTCTGTATAAGAGAAATATATCAATAAATAGAATATGTATAAGTATACACTGATTTTTTAAGGAATGGATAATGAAAGTTATTTTTTCCTACTAATATTATATATTGTAAGATTCTGGTTGGAAAAAATGGCAATGTAAAATCCTGGTTATGGCAGCGCCATCTATTATCCTAGTTAAAACCTACATCCAAGTAACTACTTCAGAAACTAAGAATGCAAAATAATCACTAGCAAAGAGCACCTGCTTAGGTGGCCACAATGTCTAAGGCATCATTCTTGCAATATACTTGGCTGCTGATGATTGGTATCATGGTTCGTGTGTACTGAAGATGGTTTTCCTAAAATGTTTTCCACGCAAATACAGGGTAAGTTCCTCTAAATTCAACCTCCCTCATCCCTAATACGTTAGTGTAATTAGTACATATCTTGGGAGTGGTTGAGCATAGTGATTCCAAAGTGTTTCCATTTACTGAAATTTCAAAGATTTCTTCAATAATTTTATGCAGTCTAGGAAAAAATCCTAATACTAGTGAGATGAGTATCTACTTTAAGTTCCTTATGTGACAACTTTTGATCCAAGCTTAGTATAGAGACAAACAAATTTACAGCACAGGAGTTTTCCAGTGCAAATTATAAGAAAATAGCTCTATGATGGGAAGTGGTTTGATAAAAATCCCTGATGAGATGAGGGCTTTGCATTGTGCATTCTAATCACCCAATTGAAAAAGTTTAAAGTGAAGTTAAACTGGTCATAAGGACCTGTAATTGAAACCCCCATTCAAGTGATGTCATTCATTAGATTCAAATTGATATAAAAATATCTCCACTTTGCTGACAATTATGAGAGATCTTCAAAAGTAAGATAGGCCTATGTAATAGACTATTTTAATGAACAATTTAAAAATGTGTCCACAACCATGGAAGATGAGGCTCTAGATGAAAGCCTTATATAAGTCGGAGGATATGTTGTAAAACTTTTTTTTTCATCTTATTTTAGGGTTCCACAACTAAAATGTGTGGTAGTGGGGGTAAAACTAATTCAAATATTACATTTTGGATGATGCTACACTTCAGTGTTTTTGATAGGACTATATCTACAAATGTTCTGGAATGATTTTTTAAAGCACTTAAATAAGATAATGTAAATATATTATTTTTTTAAATTTCACAAATCCAGATTCTTAATTTTTTTTTTCAATAATTTATATTTAGTTCTGGGTGTTATGACTTAATATACTGGTTACTGAATAAACGGTGCTATATTAAAAATTTCAACCATCTAAATGCTATATTTCATTAAATACATAACTTTGAAATTAGTATTGCATATTGTAGAAGTGTCTCCAATTCTAAATTGGGCTTATAGGACATGTACAGTACCAAGTAAGGTAAGATATAAGGGTTTAAGGTTTATAATGGGGTGAATAATTTATTAACATTCTACACTTATTTTGTTCGCATTACTAATAATTTTGGCAAATAGGCTACCCAAAGGTTGTTTTAATATAATTCAATCCCTTTTTTTTTTAGGGTAAGAATATATCATAATTTTCTAAGTCACTCACTAAGTTATTCAAACATTATTTTTGAATAAATATGTAATGTTTAAATTTTATAAAATTATTTTTTATTGCTTCTAAAGGAAAAATTAAGTTAACATAAATTAGAGTAACATGTTTATTTACCGACACACATATTGTCTTGACGAATGTATCCTTTAGCACAGTTTTCGCACATATCTGGGCCATCACCTTGGCATTTAGAACATGATTTATCACATTCTGAAAACAAACAAGCAAGCCACATTTTGCAATAAAAGTTTATTTTACAAGATTAGGGAAATAATTTGTGAACATGAATAATTGAATAGTTTGAAAGCCATTGATTATCAACCTTAAATTTATAATACTCTTAACCTTGATATGTAAAGCATAAATTTAAATTTGAAGAAGATATTTTTATTTCATTACACTAAGAAGCGTTATAAGATTCAATCAATTTTTGTTTTTATTTGTAAAGTAAATATGTGAAATTAGTAGTCTGTATAAAAGAATGCTCGATATAAAAAATAGACTGCATAACAAAATTTGAAAGAAATGTGTTAGAATTATATTGTGAGTTCATTTTGCTTTAGTAAGATGATTAGTCAAATACAAAATTCTAAATTAATATAATTAATATTATATACACCTCTTGATTTAAACAAGTTTTTTAAAATCATTATATAAACATTACTTTATTATTGCATTAAAGAGTCAAAAGCTCTGGTTAGTGACAGTATTCTCACAAAATCCTCATCTTCATTTTCTTTTTGAGGTAGTCTAACTTTTGAGAAAATATTCCACATTTCAAAAACTACCCACAATAATGATGAACAATTCAAGGCATCTTCTGCTAGTAGGCAATCAGCTATTTTATAGCTATTAAGGCAGGATGAATGGAAGTTCTAGTTAATAAAAATAGTTTGCAGTTTTTATAACAAAAAACGTTTTTTGAACAAAATAAATAAAATATTGTTTCAGAAGATATGTTAAACTTAATTACCTACTTTTTTACATCCATTACTGTTTCCAGCCTTTGTTCCAGGCCAGTTTTTTTATTAAAGTCATGTATTTTTTGCTACCAGCTTTCTAGGCTTGTCATAGCTTCTTATGGCTTATAATCTAACTTGAAGACTAAGACAGGCACAACATCCAGTCCCCGGCCATTAATTTATCCCTATTAAAGGGTATATCCACATTTCACTAGTGATAAATTTTCGGCCATGCCGGGAATCAAACTCAGGACCCTTAGCTCAGTAGACATACATGCTATAGACTGAGCTAAGGTGTCTGATGAACTTAATTACCTACATTTAATAATTTAAACCTTTTACCTTTCTCACTATTTTACAGGTAGACAAAGTATTGTGATCGTCAAAAAAATCGAACTCGAGAGTTTGATGTTGACGTTTTATGACCCCCGGATTCAAAAAAGTGGTTTTTAAATTTCCGTCTGTCAGTCTATACCTCGGACTATAGCCTAAATTATTTCACCTATCAGGTTAAAACTTGGTATCTAAGGTTTTCATTGAGCTGCCCCGAGGTGTTTTTGGAATTGGATATCCAACCCTAAAAATTAAGAGTAGTTTAATGAAGGGCAAAAAGGAAAAAAATCGATTTTCTCAAAATTAGCTCTAACGATTTTAATTAAATTTCATTTCAAAACATTTGTAAATATTCCAAACAAAATGGCTACTCTCAATATTTTGGTAAAATGACTAAGGGTTCTGGTCTAACATGTAAATTCTGATTTTTAATTTTATCTTCGTAAGTCTTTGAGATATGAAATTACTTATCATTTCATACACATAGATCTATTTATAATAAACATCTTTTAATTGAAATATATTTTTATAAAACCAATAGTTTTCTAGCTAAATGCAAATACATATATTTTTTTAACTTTTCCAACACTTTAAGGTAAAGCATTACGACTGTCAAAAAAATCTATCCTGAGATGTTTATGGATGTCGACGTTTCATGACCCCCCAAACCCTAAAATTAAGAGCAGTTTACTAAAGGGTGAAAGGAGAAAAATTCCATTTTCTCAAAACCAACTGCAACAATTTTGAGAAAAATTCCATTTTCTCAAAACCAGCTGCAACAATTTTGATTAAAATTCGTATTTATGCGTTGATTAAGATTATAAACAAAATGGCTTTTGTCGTTTTCCCATGAAAATGACTTTTAGGGTACTTTACAGAAGCAAAAATTTCTATATCTCTGCAACTATTTGAGATACTAAATAACTTATCAATGTAAAATATCAGTACTATTAAAAATAAAAAACTTTTATTCTAAATATATTTTTATAAAACCAATGGTTTATGAAATATTGGCAGATATATTGATACAATTTTGTGAGCTCTAGTTTTGAAGATATACTACTTAAGTTTGAATGCAATAATTCTCTAATGCCATAGAGTAAGCAAATAAGTAAGTATTTCAAGAAGTTGATGTTTTTCCTTTAACCTCTTAGGGAAAAAGTTTGTACAGCAAAGGGGTGAATCCAGGATTTCGTGAGGGGGCAGAGACGCAAATGCTCCCATCAGGATCGAGGTGGTGGAGGGGTTTGGCACCTCTATAAATTTTGACATAAAAATACATAAAAATACTTCAAAATTTGAGAGTAAATCTTTAAGTAATTTTTCAGTGGAGTGCTAAACTTGAGAATAATCCTCTAATTAAGGGTATAACTCGAGTGCAAGTATGCAAATAAGTGACTATATTAAGCTGTGCGAGTAGGCCTACTTAATTCATACTAAGAATGTGCCAAGCATCTTGTAACCTTCACTAAATTAGATGTGTGTGTGTGTGTGTTGTTGTATTTGTTTTATATAAGAGAGAGAGAGAGAAGAAGAGAGAGTATTTATGTGGATTTCTTTGATACCCTCTCTCACCCTCAGAATGGCTAAAAATAACTTAAAAGCCTATCAACCAATATACTAACTAATGACACTTTCAACATGAAAGCATCAAGTTGACATTATTTATGTGATCTAGTATTCACCTGCTTTTGCACCAGATGAAGGTAAATGTTTTACTACATCAAGATTTAAACCCAAGCTTATTTGAGGTTTATGAACTTTGTCTGAAGCACAACATGTTTTAGCAAAGCTAAGTTAATAAAGGTTTGCTTGGAGTGATGTCTCCAAACAATATTGGGAATAAATTAAAAATATATGTACAGTTCCTCCTTAAATGGTATGGAAGCAATGCAAATCCTGCATGCCTTTAAAATGCAAATTAGAGATTTTTGGGCAGTTTGATAAATTATAGGGAACTATGTAGTCTTAAATAATGTATGTAGTTTGCAAATATGTAAAGTTCAAGAGTTAAGCACTAAACTTAGAAGACTATATAAAAAATATCATTAACAATCTTTATTATTAATAATAGAAGTTATTTGGTCATTAAATTTCACTAGATGGCTAGAGAAAAAAAAAAGTTTAGCGTTAAATTACAAATTAGGTAGCGGTAAAGAAATACGTACATATGATATTAAAATTGTATATATTTAAAAAGATTGTGTTCTTTCCAGTGTAATAAATAACCTTCATAGCTGAAAGTAAACAATGTCCACCCCTTTTTATTTAAATGGACCCTGTTGAAATTTTTTGAAATTAAAGTGAAATAATTCTAATTTTAATGTATATAATTAAATGAGCCCTTTAAGTTAAATTGTTGAATTTAAAGTAAATATCAAAAATAGGTTTGTACAGATATCCATGGTTTGTATTTGAAGCATATTGTTATTTTTCTTAGCCAAATTTAACCCTAAAATACTATCATAATTGTCTAGTGCTGTATTGCTATTGATACGTAAATCTTTCCCAATAACAGATAAAACCTTTCATATGCTTCTTTCGAGATCTAAATTTAAATATTAGTATTTTATTAATTACGGTTACTTGATTTATTTTTTCATTTTTTTAAAATCTTTAATTACATCAAAATCAACATATATCAAACATAAAATAAAATGTAAATAAATGCATCAAACTAAAAAAAAAAAAGGAGGGGTCCTAAAAACCTTTGTAGTCACAATCAAACTTTGGTATATTTAAATGTTTTTGTAATGGCTGGAACTATCTAAAATTATTAGTTAAAAAGAATAAAATGAAAATTTTTCTTTTCATCCAATTTTTAACAGTCTGGGCACAGTTACTTCTGATGTTTCCTACAAATCTATTAATACTTGTGGACCATAAATTTTGCTTCTACTTCCAAATAACATAGTGTAACGTCCAGGATGCAACCTTTCGTCACGAAAGCTTAATGTTGACCAACAGTTGGACGCATAGCTCAAAGAAGGGGAGGCTCGCTTGCAGGGGAGGGGAGTGTGGATGAATTGTTTAGGCACTACATGTAAATTTTACTTATGATAGCATTCCGAGGTTATTATATATATAATTAAATATATTTTCAAAATTCTTACCTTAAATATACAAAAACAAGTTAAATTAGATTAATATTTTATACTTCGTATGAGAAGCCCTGAAATGAATATCTCGATTAATAATAAGTCAATCCCCATTAACATCTGAGCACACATATTCAAATTCTAATATTGTTTGTAAATTTTCCAGTTGTAGCTTGAGCTTGTGGGTTACAGATCTGAGCCATGTTATAAGACAACCACACAGTAAGTGATGGCTTAAATATTTTCTAAAATAGTAATTCTAAATATAAAAACCCCTACTAATATTACAATACTGTCCCCGACAAACAGAACGACTGCAAACACAAGCAGGTTACCTGGAAAGTGACTGATGAAACAAATATTACACTACACACTATACTTATTTAGATACTTTATGTACAACATGATTTTCAAGAATTCTTTAATTTTCGTGTAAAACAATATATTAGGTCGCCATAAAAATATTCAACAAATTTATTTAATTACTTCTTTAAAAGTCAGTAATTTTTTGTGTTTTTTGGGATCTTTCCTTGATCATATTTTTAGCGAAACTAAATGCATAGCCTATAACTTTCAAAGGCATGGAGATAAAGAAACACAAGCGGAATATTCTAATCTGTGGTATAACAGCGGGGTTAAAACCGGTGAGCAATGTAGTTCAAATAAAAATCTTTGATTATAGTTAAGTATGTTTGGAATTTTATGTAAAAAATAACAATTAACTTACCTAAACAAGAGAATGATCCTTCATTATTGACACAAAATTGATTTCCCTTGCAAACATTTTTTTCCAAAAAACACTCATTCAAGTCAAGGCAAACTTTATCTGTGCTCATAAACCATCCTTGCTTGCAAGCAGAACAACCTAAAGAAAATCACAAAGTAAAAGTATTATATTCTAAAAGGCTAAACAAGTTTACATAATGCTAGGTCTGATCAATAAAATTGAGAATGACTTGTCTACACAATTAAATATTTTTTTCCAAGCGAGTGACACAATAGATTACTTTTTAAAGTGCAAAAAAAAAAAAAAAAGAGAGAGAGAGAGAATGGATTGATAAAAATTTTGAATTAATATGTGTATATAGTTAAGATTCAAAAAGTACAATATACAATAATAAAATGAATTAAGATTATGTTTGGACATAGTTATACAATTTTGTAATAAAAGAGTTTTGTAATTTTTATTCCATGTCCAAAATTCATTAAATACATACAATATAATTCCTTGTTTTTAACATACAGCAACTAAAATCTCTGAACCTTTATTCTGTATTATGAACATTTCTAATATTACATTCGGTTTTACTTCAAATAGAAACAGTTGAAGCTCGCACAACCCTAATCACTAATATGCAATGCATAAAACATTTAATAAGAATCTTGGAAAAAAAAAAGTTTAACCAAAAACATGTCTGCTGCACTCAAATTTCTCACAAAGATACTCAAAGAGTCCAAATTAAATATTAAAAGCACTTTCAAACAATATCAAAATTAAATTTGTTCTTGAAGAAGAAAATACCTCCCTCACATCCAGTCCCAACTGACAAGCTTAGAAAATTATTTAGATAACACCACATCAATGACAAACGAAACATAATACAACAGACATTTCTGCTGCTAAAAGACCAATTAAACTGAAAACCAAATATGTTCTATGCAAAATTGTAAGCAGATGGGTCAAAGTATAAGTAGTAAAAAATATAAGTGATATCACATGAACAAAGAGATAAAGACAACTGCTTAGTACATTTTCTTTGTTCTAAACACTAAAATCATGTAAAAATATAAAATTACCATAAAAGAAACAAAGGGCAGTCTAGAAAGTGTTGTTTAAATATTACTGTTTTAAATAGTGAACAAAATAAATTTTACTATTGACAATAGCAAAGCTAATTAACATAGTTTAGGTAAGGTTAAATTAAAACATGTTATGATAAAAAGGATTGATCTAGTTGAAAATAGTTTATGTTAAATCAGTTAAGTAAGATTTGGTTAAGTCACATTGAGTTAGATTTAGAACGATAAGTTAGTTCAACAATGTGTGTATAATTTAGTAGAGGAAAAAGATAATAGGTTTTCACAATTTAAATTGTTGGGTTCTCATGTCATAGTTGTCAATTTGACGAAAATTCAATCCAAACGTAATTTAGATTAAAAGTGTTTAAAAGAGTAAGTAAGTAAATATTAACCATATGGAAAATATTAAAAGAGCAAAAATAATGTTGAAAAATAATTGCAGCACATAGCAAAATAACACTCGATTAAGGTGTTAAACCTTGACTTAAATTTGAAAACAAAACCAATTGAATAGGTATTAACAAGAAATCCCAAATAATACTTCTATTTGAGCTAGTTTTGTGGTAGCTTAGTTGAAAAAAAATTTAAGTTTAGTAAAAAAGACATCTGGAGACTGAAATCGAACCCAGGACTTATGGCTTAGTGCGCCACTGAGATATCCAGGCAGGAGTTGTCCCGTGCCCAAGGTCATTCTTCACTCAAACTTTAAGGCAGAGTCTGTGATGGACATGCAGAAATTGTAAGCTACATGTGTGTGATCAAATTAAGATAACGAGCTGTCAGATAATGCAGCTATCTTCGACTAAGGAGGGCTTCGACAATTTTCGCATGTCCATCACATACTCTGCCATAAAATATAAGTTAAGAATGACCTTGGGCAAAGGTTTACTCCTGGATAGCTCAGTGGTAAGAGCATTGGCATACTAAGCCAAAGGTCTAGGGTGTGATTACCATGTCCAGGTAGTAATTATAGCTTGGCTATTTAATTACAAATGCTAAACTAACAGTTCACATAAGATACCTTTAGGACCTCCTTCGTTGCATGCTCCATCACAAGATATATGGCACTTAGAACACAAAAGTTTATGTTGATCTCTGTATGATTCATAGTAATTTGAAGCACAGAAGTTACAAAAATCCCCAGTGTAGCCTGGTTCACATATGCATGTTCCATTACCTTTCCGAGTTCCAGCACCCTGGAAAAAAAGTTTTTATTTCCCACTACCACATAATATTAGATGAAAGAAATATTAGTATTATTTATTACCTAAAGTGTATGAACTATTTTAGAATATAATATATCATAAAACAATTTATTTTTCAAAAAAGAGTAATCTCTTGGAAGCATTAAGAGAGATTTCTTTTTCGTAATCAGACTTTTATAAGTTTTCAATGATAATTTTAATTCCTTTTTATTTCAAGGTTTTCCCTGAAATATTTTAGATTTGTTAACCAGGGCTGTATTTGAGGGAATGGAGAGTGCCGAGATCAAAACCCCCTCCTTGAACAAACAATTGGGTATAAAAAAAATAAGAGGAATTGATGAATACAAACAGAATTTCTTCTCCAATTTAAAAAGCTCCTTGTATATTTGCAACACATCCTGTTTCAAAAGTATCCCCAGAACGCTCTTTTTTTTTTTCAAGACTTTGGTGGTTAAAGACAGACTTTCGGAATTCCACAGCCGAAGATTAGTTGACAGGATTAGCTCTAATGTTTGTTCACCATGAGATATTTACCCACACATTTATCACACATTTCCCAAAACAAGGACCTCACCATGATAACTTTGTTTTGTAATATTTTATGCATAATAAAAGAGTTGAATAAAATATTCATTCTTGCAGTGAAAAAAAAGCCTTTTTTTTTGCCAAACCCCCACCCCGCAACAGATAATCTGGATAAGCATGACTGTAACTTTATTGTTATTATTTTATGAAAGTATACAACTCCATCTATATTATAACAAACAGCATTGGTGACCACAAGGTATTTAACTTTTCAGACAAGACTGCGAGCAAGTATGGTTTTTTAAGGAATATGTTTTTATTGTATATATATATATTACTTTATTGTAAATATTTTAAATGTGTGTGTGTGAATAGCAATTAATTTAATTGAATAGAAAACATTTTGAATGAGCTTTGAGTATAATACAAATAAAATATTTTTTTTATACTGAGTAGAATTTAATATTAAGTAATTTTGAAAGAAATATTTAAAATTTGATTGCTAGCGAAATGCAGAAGATCTTACCAAAAACTGATCTGGTATTTGAAAAACACTCCCTTCTAAAACAAAATATCAGGATATTTTAAAAAAAAAAGCTGTTAAAATTTAATTTAAAGATAACCAGTTTCCACCTAATAAAATGAAAAAAAAAAAAAAAAAAAAACTGTTAAAATTTAATTTAAAGATAGCCAGTTTCCACCTAATAAAATGACAGTCCTTTTTAATAGCTCATTTTAAAACGTCTATAGTAGTCTTATTTACAAATTCTTGTTTTTCATAATATTGATTATAAAATGTTTTAAATGATCATGGCAGAGAAATATTTTTTTAAATTAAATGACCCAAATCTTATGTTGACGTTTAATTAAGTTTCGTTGGGATTTTATTAGATATAAAAAATAAATGGTACGACGCACTGCACAGATTTTTTTGCTCTCTCTTTCTATAAACTCGTAAGATTTCTGAACGGAATAATGTACATTGTATCATCACCACTCCACATAAGAACACGCATAAAATAATATACAATGATCTATAATCAATGAGAAAAGAGGCGCATCTTTGTCCACCTAAGAGCATTTCAAACAGTTTAATGTATTCCACAAGGGTCAACACTTCGTAATAAAATTTCGATTTTTGGTTAAAATCTTAACATTTTATAAGGTGTTGCAGATCTTCAAGTCATCGCATTGATATTTAATTATTTATTTATACATTATGACCAATACAAAATGTAAATATTGACTATTGAGTCTAAAATGGAGATAGATCATTGCTGTACAAACATTTCTCCTAAGAGCTTTAAGGAAAAATAACATACTTTTTTTAGATACTTATATTTAATTACTCTATGGCAATTGAGAATTATTGCGTTAAGACTTAGGTAGTATATGTTTACACCTAAAGCTCACAAAATTGTATTAATATATTTGCAAATATCTCAGAAACAGTTGCTTTTATGAAAATATATGTCAAATAAAAGTTTTTTATTTCTAATAGTCCTACAATTTTGCAATGATAAGTTGTTTAGTTTCTCAAATAGTTGTGGAGATACGGAAATTAACGCTTCTGTAAAGTACCCTAAAAATCATTTTCATAGGAAAATGAAAATAGCCAGTTTATTTATAATATTAATCAACGCCTAGATACGAATTTTAATCAAAATCGTTTGAGCAGATTTTGATAAAACCAAATTTTTCTCTTTTCGCCCTTCAGTAAACTACACTTAATTTTAAGTTTTTATGGGCGTATAACCCGAACGGGTAGTAAGACGCGGTGCTAAATATTATTATTATTATTATTATTTAAGTTTTTATGGACACACAGACAGACGGCATTGCAAAGACTATTTTTTAGGGTTCGGGGGGGTCATGAGACGTCGACATCCATCAAAATTTCAGGTTAGTTTTTTTTACGGTCGCAATACTTAAACTTTAATGTCCAAAAAGTTAAAAAAAATTCATATAATTGCGTATAGAATGAAAGTTATTGATTTTATAAAAATATGTTTCGGATAAAATATTTGTATTATAAATATATAAACATATTTGTAATGCTAAGTAATTTCATATCTCAAATAGTTTCGGATCTATTATAAAAAATGTTAATTAATGCATCAGACCGGAGCCCTTAAAGCCATATTGCAGAAATATTGAGGGTAGCCATTTTGTTTGGAATATTTATTAATGTTTGTAAATGAAATTTAATCAAAATCGTTAGAGCCGATTTTGAGAAAATCGACTTTTTCTCTTTTTGCCCTTCAGTAAACTACCCTTAATTTTAAGTTTTAATAGACACACAGACAGACGGCATTGCAAAGACTATTTTTAAGGGTTCGGGGGGTCATGAGACGTCGACATCCATCAACATTTCAGGTTAGTTTTTTTTACGGTCGCAATACTTAAGCTTTAATGTCCAAAAAGTTAAAAGTATATATATAATTGCGTATAGATTGAAAATTATTGATTTTATAAAAATATGTTTCGAATAAAATATTTGTATCTTATATATAAAAATGGATGGCTAAATTTGTTGCTAACCGCAAAACTCGAGAACGGCTGGACCAATTCGGCTAATTTTTTTTTTCTAATATTCGTTGAAGTCCGTGGAAGGTTCTTATGAAGATAAAAATTGGAAAAATTGCACTGAAAAACGTAAAAACCACATATTTCAAACTGTTTCTAGCTGTCAATTATAGGGATGGCGAACTGAGATAGATTAATCGAAGAATCGATTTTTTTGGGTCGTGAAGATCGATTTGAGCAATGAATCGATCTCAAGACACCCTAAAATCGACTTTCAATTCATTTACTTACTTTTTCGTTTTATTCAAATAAAACAAGAGTACCAAATCATAATATAAAGAAGAAACACTTGAAATTTAATTAGTAAATTTAAATGCATCCGTAGATTTGACACTTTCTCTTTCTACGTTGTACAGTTTGACTTTGACAGTTTTTCAGTAGATTCTCAATTAGTGCGTGTTATTTTCTTGGTTGTTTTTAAATCGTGTTATTTTCTTGGTTGTTTTTAAATCTTCACTTCTCAATCAACACATTTACTTATTGTTTCATTTTATTCAAATAAAACAAAAGAGTATCAAACAATAATATAAAGAAAAACTTTTGAAATTTAATTAGTAACTTTATAATTATGAACTTAACCTTAAAATTAATATAAACTACTTGAATGCATCCGTAGATTTGACACTTTATACAATTTGACTGACAGTTTTTCAGTAGATTCTCAATTAGTGCGTGTTATTTTCTTGGTTGTTTTTAAATCTTCACTTCTCAATCAGTAATGAAGCAATTTGGCGCATTTTTTCTTTTCCCATTCATGAAAGACACCCCACTATTGTTCACTTAGCCATACACTTAGAAAATGGTCAAAGAGTATATTTCACGGAACAGAACGCATTACAACGAGCTGTTCAACCACCATCTACAACCTTGACCTGTTTTTTTGAAATGTGCCAGAATGATGATTTCACCCAAACACTGCTATACTCCGAAATGCCAAAATATTATACTTGGAATCAATTCTCAAAGAAATTTCAACCACGGAAACAAGGAAAACCAGTTCCAGGTTACCCAAATGTGTATTCCACTGATGCAATAGGTCGAATTTATTCAGTCCATTCAAGCAATGATGAGTGTTTTTATATGTGATTGCTATTAGTCAATGTTCGAGGCCCAACATCATTCCAACATTTACGAACTGTTAATGGTGAATTGTGTGGCTCTTACAGAGAAGCCTGTCAACGTTTGCAACTATTAGAAAATGACGCTCAGTGGGATCAAACTCTCAATGATGCTATAATTTCATCACAAGCTCATCAAAAACGAACATTGTTTTCTATAATTATATCAACATGTTTCCCATCAAAACCAATTGATTTATGGATCAAATACATAGATTATATGTGTGACGATATCTTGCATCAAATGCGCATTAGAACAGGAAATCAAAATTTACAAGTCAGTGAGGAAATTTACAACGAGGCGTTAATATCAATTGAGGACATGTTCTTGATGATGACAAACAAAGTATTATCTCAATTAGGCATGGCCGCGCCCAATCGCCCGATGCACGACGCTTTTAATCAAGAGTTGAAACGAAAAAAACTGTACGATCTCGATGCTTTAAGAGAATCAGTTCGAATAAATCTTCCGCTGTTGAACCAACAACAAAAGTATGTATTTTATACTCTTATGGAAGTTGTACATGATGGAAGTGGAGGGATTTACTTCTTAGACGCTCCCGGTGGTACAGGAAAAACTTTTTTAATTTCTTTGATTTTAGCAACAATTCGCTAACACAATGAAATTGCACTCGCACTTGCTTCATCAGGCATTGCAGCTACATTGTTGGAAGGCGGTCGAACAGCCCATTCAGCGCTAAAATTGCCGTTGAATGTGCAAAGCAACGAAACTTCGATCTGCAACATTTCGAAGAACTCTGCAATGGCAAAGGTTTTGCAGCAATGTAAATTGATAGTGTGGGATGAATGCACGATGGCAGATAAAAAGTCTTTGGAGGCATTAGACCGAACCATGCAAGATCTGCGGAACAATCAAAACCGATTTGGTGGTGCGATGATTTTGTTAGCAGGAGATTTTCGTCAAACATTGCCAGTGATTCCACGGTCAACGCCAGCTGATGAACTTAATGCATGTTTAAAGTCCTCCGTTTTGTGGAAACACGTAAAAAACTAAATTTAAGCAAGAATATGCGTGTCGAGTTGCAAAATCATCGATTTAGAGAAATATTTTCAAAACAACTCATTCACATAGGTAATGGCAACTTCGCTTTAGACTTTTTCACTGGCTGCCTTACCTTTCCTGATAATTTTTGTCAGTTTACTGATTCAAAAACTGAACTTATTCAAAAGGTGTTCCCAAACGTTGCTAAAAATTACAGAGATCATATTTGGTTGAGTGAACGAGCTATATTGGCTCCCAAAAACATGGATGTAAATGAATTAAATTTCAAAATTCAAAATGAAATTGCCGGTGAATTGAGGACATACAAATCAGTTGATTCCTATACTAACCAAGATGATGTCGTCAACTATCCACCCGAATTTTTGAACTCGCTGGATTTGCCAGGATTGCCGCCTCACAATCTTCAATTAAAGGTCGGATCGGTGATCATAATGTTACGAAATATCAACCAACCGTGTCTTTGTAACGGCACACGGCTAGCGGTGAAAAAATTACCAAACAACGTGATCGAAGCAACCATTCTAAAGGGAAAGTATAAAGGAGAAGACGTTTTGATACCACGCATCCCAATGATTCCGACTGACATACCATTTGAATTAAAACGACTGCAGTTTCCAGTGCGGCTTGCTTTCGCTATGACCATAAATAAATCCCAGGGCAGTCATTGAGTGTTTGTGGCATTAATCTTGAAAACCCATGTTTCTCGCATGGCCAATTGTATGTTGCCTGTTCCCGTGTTGGAAAACCATCAGCTTTGTTTGTTTACGCGCCAGGTAATCAAACAAAAAATATCGTGTACCATAAACATTACAATGAAAATATCATTTAACACATTATTACTAAAGTATTGCAGTGTACGAAATAGAAAACTGAGTTTTGTAAGTAGTTGTTGTTTATGATTATGACATTAAAAATACATAGAAAAGTATATTAACATTATGCAAATTTATTGTTTATTCCACGGTAATTATTTGATAGTAAATAAATAAAGTGATCACTCTGAAATACGTTTATATTCTATTTTTTGTTTAAATTTACACATTTGTGACTGTATAGTATCACAAACTTATCTGTCCTGGTGACCATTACTGAAAACTAAAGATGCCATCATGACATGTACACTTTATAAAGGACGCCATCACCAGAACTTGACCAGAAAAGATAAGTTTGTGGGACTGCCACAGTCCAATAGCGTTTGACAGAACGACGTCTGTCGGGTTAGCTAGTTATAAATATATATACATATTTGTAATGCTAAGTAATTTCATATCTCAAATAGTTTCGGAGCTATTATAAAAAATGTTAATTTACACATCAAACCTAAGCCCTTAAAGCCATTTTGCCGAAATATTGAGAGTAGCCATTTTGTTTGGAATATTTATTAATGTTTATAAATGAAATTTAATCAAAATCGTTAGAGCCAATTTTGAGAAAATCGACTTTTTCTCTTTTTGCCCTTCAGTAAACTACCCTTAATTTTAGGGGTAGATATCAAATTCCAAAAACCCCTCGGGGCAACCCTATGAAAACCCTAGATATCAAGTTTCAGCTCAATCGGTAAAATAGTTTAGGCTCTAGTTGGAGGTACAGACAGATAGACAGACAGACGGAAATTCAAAAACCACTTTTTCGGATTCAGGGAGTCATGAAACGTCAAAATTCATCAAAATCTCGAGTTCGATTTTTTTAACGATCACCATACTTTCTCTACCTGTAAGATAGAGAGAAAGTAATAATTAGATTACTACTTAACACACATTTAAAAAAACTGTTAAACGTTGTCTAGCCTATCTAAAAATGCACCCTTCATCCTAGGCACCCTAAAATCAACTCTAACAAAACATTCAAGTTGTATGGCTCTCCTCCAATGCACCTGAGGTTTCAGGAGTCAAGGAAATGGAATCCATTGGCCAGTTTCATAGTCAGATTGAAAACACCTCAAGTGCGGTGCTATACTATATGCAGGATGACAACTACCTAAACTAGAATGTAATGGGTCAGTTTAATATGCGAAAATGACCCATTACATTTGAGCTTAGATATAATGTCATCTTATATTTATTGTAGCACTGCACTTGAGGCATACCCAATCTATGAAAATTTCCCCACATCTCCAATGGCTTCCTCTGGTGGAGGCATTCATAGTATGGCCTATGATGGTTTCCCCCTCTTGGATACGTACGCCCTTCAAAGGTTCCCTTCACTCAAAGAGCCCCCTAACTTTAATCTTCCCTTCCACAGGGGTTTTCTAAGGATCCTTCTACTTACTATGCGGCAAAGGATAGTGGTTATTTCCAGGTTGAGTGAGGTTTGGCCTCACATCCTCTTCCCTCCCATAAGTCTCCTTCTATGAGATACTTTGTAAATAATTTAAATTAATTTAGGAGAGCAGTTGACTGTTTATCCAGGTGACTCACAAGATCAGGATGCCTTATTGGGTTTTTCTTTTAGCATGAAATTCAGTTTTATACGCGCCTCGTGGAGGAAGAGTGGGATGGTTGAATGGTCTTGCATGGTTTTCCCTTGGAAATGCGGGATGAGAACATCACTAAGACATGACATTGTCTGGGTAGAGCTACAATTTTTGGCGAGAGTCTCAACTCTCTGTTAAAGAGCCTAATGCTGGCTTGGAGCACACACTTGTTATTTTTATAACGTAGGTTGGACATTCCACGGTTGCCATTTGGTCCAAGGAGAACACATTGAATTAATTCAAGATTTTTGTGGATCCGTATTGTCATTGGAGTGTCCTACAATGCCAAAATTGTTAGTTATTGGGTCACTCTTCTCTGATGTGTGGTGCATTGCCCAGGTGTGTTAGATGCAGGGCAGGCCACTGCACTCTGAACTGCCAGTTATTGGTGGATAGTCTGGACATTAAGTGTTCCAACTATCTAGGGGCCCTCCCAGCAAATGGGGGGATTTGTCCTAGGAGGGCCTCATACATCCAGAATAGGGACGAGCTGCGTTCTCCCGGCCAATTATGGGGCTTTCTACCACTGCTCGACCTGTTCCTGTTTGTCGTGGTTCATATGTGCGCCCTTCCTCTGATCCACCATTGTTTATGGTGCTTCCTCCTGTCAATGTAATACCCAGTCTTTCAGCCACTACTTCTCTCTCTCGACCTTATGCTTTCCCAACCCAAAGGATCCCCTTGAGGTGCCTTCCAACATTTGGTCTTTTATTTTGGACATTTCAAAAACTGTCTCTCACTTGTTTCCTCCAAATATATAAGCACTTACCTCTTATAAAGTACCTGCTATGTGATATTATTTCAGTCCCTACTTTTTACAGCAAGTTAAATGTGTTTCCCCCTCGTTTGTTTATTAGAACACCTACTCTCTCTTTTCTAAGCTTGAAGAGTTTACTCATCTTCTTAGAGAGTTGCGTCTCCCTTGCCAATGAAATCGAGACGTGGCTCAATCCTCATCATTTTGTTTATTTTCCATCATTCTCTGTGTACAGGGTGAATAGTATTGGTCATTGGTTGGCTCTCTTTGTTCACCTGTCGCCCTGGTTCTCGGTTGACGGTTGGCTCTTTATTCATCATCATAAACTTTCAACTTATGTTCCCAATTACGATTGGCACCAGCCGAGCATACTGGACATATTTCTTATTACTGCTTGTCCTTTTCTTTCCCCATCTGATACTGTTTTGTCTATAATTCTGACCACCACCTTGTGTTTACCTCTATATTTCTCTCCTCTTTATTCTGATTTTGAGCCTCAATTCAATTTCCCTTGAGATAATTTGGCTAGTTATTGCTCCCTTCTCTCTTATTCATACCTTTGAAATTTTTCAGTTCCTACCCAAATGGTCCTCAACGAAAATGTTCAAACTTTCATTTCAGCTTTTCTTTTTAAGACTTCTTCATTAATTTCCTTCAGAAAGCCACCCTCATTGGGTCCATGTGTTCCAGACTTGATCTTAGATTTACTGGTACAATGTGATCAATCTAGGCACTATTGGCTGAGATCTTGCCTCCCTGCTGCTCGTTAAGACTTTATTCTCAGAAGCAGCTGCCACCCCAAAATTGAGAAATGGAGGGAGGGGGTTCAACTTTGCCTGGAGGCCCTCTCCACATGGGAAAGTTTTGTATGGCGTTAAGTGTATGGTCTGAGGAAGAAGAAAGTCACTGTTCTGGTGTTTTGGGTTGGAGGGATTCCACTGGAATCATAAGTTGGGAGAGCGGATGCATTTGCTGGTTTGAGGTCTGCCTCAGTTCTCATACTATGTTGTCGTGTTTTGGTAACCATTTTGGTTTTACAAGCTCCCTGTTCCTTTCACCTCTTCCTACAGAGCCCACTGATGACACCCTAGTTATCCAGACTGTAGTCTATAAGGTCCTCTCTCATCTTCGCCCTTCCTCTGCTCTTGGGTCTCAACCAAGAGCTTAACACTTCCTCAACCAGTTGTGCAAGAAAGCCATTGTTTTTATCCTTTTAGTTATAAACGCCAGCCTTCTCCAGTCTTCTTATAGTTCCTCCTGGATGTCTGCCTTGCTGGTCCATGTTCTTAAACCCAGCAAGTAATTTACCTTTCCTTCATCTCACTGTCCCATCAGCCTCCTCTCCTGCATGAGCAAGGTGGTGAAGCGGGTAATATTCCTGTGCCTCCTTTGGTGGGTTGAGACAAAACATCTCATCTCCAATAACTAATTCGGGTTTCGAGCTGGCCACTCGTCTACCCATGTGCTAGCCCGGGTTGATGTCCAAGTAACTGAGGGGTTCTCCAGGCATGTTCACACTGGGTTCATGGTTCTCGATGTCTAGGGAGTGTTCAATACTGTATCTCACGTTGATTTGCTACACAAATTGTTTCCCGCCAGGCTTCCTTCTTGCCTTCTTCACCTCTTCCAATCCTTCTGTTAAACCGAACGTTTCAGGTCCACTTGAATGCTGTGCTACCTTCTTCTCGTGCAATCCTTGCTGGTGTTGCCCAGAGTTATCTTTCCCCTCTTCTCTATTCGTCGTTTGTCCATGATATCTCTATTCCCCAAAGCTGAAATCGTCCCCTTTATACATATGATACAGCTCTCATGGCTAAGTCCATTTAAGTTAGCATTCTTCTGCCTATTTCTCTTATTGGGATCTCCAGCTCAATCTGGCTAAGACCCAAGACATCGTCTTTACTCGACGTGATCCTGAGCATTTACCTCCTTTGTTATTTGGAGGTGATTTCTTCCCCTGGCGGAATTTAGTTCAATATCTGGGGCTCACATTGGATCATCAGTTTCACTTTGATGATCAAATTAATTACATCCAAAAATAGGCGCAAGGAGTCATACCCTGGTTCTCTGACCATATTGTCATCTTTCCCTTCCATACAAGCTTAACTATTTTCAATCCTACTACATTCTTTTTTTCTTGTTTTAGATGGCTACTGTCTTTAGTCAAGTCCCCCTCCATCATCTTTGACCTCTTTTCTCTTTCTTCCACCTTGGGTCTCATTTTCTTTAGTCTTTCCCCCGCCCCATCTCCCCCCCCCCCCCCCACGCCCCATAAACCCCTCACTCTCCCCATTCCCTTAATTCAGAGATGTATGGTAGATCAGGATGAGTGTCTCTTGAGTTTATCTTGTACCAGAGGACAGAAGTTTTTCCATAGGCTCCATGCTCAACTAATCCCTTAATCAGGTCTATTGTTGCCAATCCCAGAGGCCCTGTGCACCCTCATCATCATCATCATCAACAGGTTCGTCTCCTCCTCCAACAGCCACTACCAGTCATTGAGGAAAGCATTTCGTGTCAAGTAACGACTACTCGTCCAGCAAGGTGGCAATAAAATGACTGTCCCAATCGTTGTATGTTTTTTTAAGTTTAATTACATTCATTCTAAAGTGCCGCAGGGTGTTTGTAGGAATTTTTCTATGACTTTATAGTCAGTATTTCTGTTTTGGAAAATAAAACTAGACTACACTAAACTAGAAGGAAGAAGGGGGTGATGTTGTAAGATAAATAAGGTTAGTGACACCTTGATACTAAACCAAAATGTTCACTTATCAACATAATGGTTATATTTTGATGTTTTTATAATTTTCATTTATTCAAAGGAAAGCTCACAATTTTTACCATAAGTATTATATTTTTAGCAATAGATATTCTCAATAAAAAAATTAAACCATAATAAATGACAGATTAGTTTCAAAATAGTAACTAATAAAAAGATTAAGTCTTGGTTAAATCAGTTAAGATTTGTTAGTAGAGTATGCATAGTTAAAGATTGACAATCTTTCAATATACACAGCTAGTTTGAACATCCCTGCAATATTCCTAGTTTTGAGATGCATAAAATTTTTTTCTCCACCTTTGTGAAATTTAGCTCTAAAATACTTATATCATGGCAAACATCAAAAGACCTAACACTAATTTATTATTATAAGAAATAATGAAGTTACAGAAACACAAAAATTCAGAAGAGATTCCAAATTTTTATAAGAAACCTTCTCCAATAACAATTAATTTTATCGTTGACTATAAGTGAGATTAGCACCTCTTTAAAAATATCAAACAAGCTTAAGTACAAATGAGAAATTTTCTTATACATATAAAACCTATTATGAATAACATTTAAGTGTGTTTTGTAAAGTTATTTTGAAATATACAAAGAATAAAAATATTTAAGCCAAAAGGGAATTTTGCTTACAGTAGAATATCCTCTGCTGTCACCTTCCTCACATGGTAATAAATTAAGAGTTTTTGCTTCAGGCGGAAGGGAGCCTTGGTATTTATACATAAATATAATAAACATATATTTTCAGTGACAGATAAGGGAATCAATCAAAGAGCAGGAATGATTTGGTAAAGGGTGGGGAACCGATTATTATTATGTCAGAGCATGGCTTGTTCGCTGTCAGTCTTGTACACCTGAGAACCTCTTTGAAAGAATTAAGCATTGTACAACAACCTGGATAGCTGGTGTGATGTCATCGAAGCTTATGTAGAACATTCTCTCACTTTCGAGGCATAGCACAAGCTTGGTATGACCGACCACAGTAGAGTACAGTCCGTCAGCCAGAGCAGTTACAGTTGGTGTATGGTACAAGAGGGAAGGATGGTGAGTATTTGTGCATATCAAATACTTTATAGTTTATTGAAGCGTCAACAACACTACACAACCCTTCTCTCTTGTCCTCTTCTTCCTAGATAAATAAGGTAAATAGAAAAAATATCCATCCTTTTCTCACTATTTCAAATTTTATCTTCTTCAAAAGCAGTTTCAAGTTTCACATTTTGGCTGACCTAGCCATTCTTCAACCCTTGTAAAAGTGTAAAAACAGACATGTCCATTCCCTTGCCTCAATAGGGTTACAATTAATCACAAGTTTCTGATTTTACAGTACCGTATTTACCCGAATATAAGACGACACCTATTTTGAGAACTTGAAATTAAGGAAAAAACCCTTTTTATTAATTTTCAGAGTAGTCAATATTTAGTCACGGCAATAGAAATTAAAATAATACTAGGGCTCCTAGTCGCCTGTCCCAAACTTCTTGATGCCACGAAACCATTAGATCATCTGTCATCCACCCCGTTTCATTACATTTAAGGATTACCCCACTTGATAGCTATTCTTTTGGTATATTCTTCCTTTTTAAAATAACAAATGGTGGTAGCTTCCTGCCATCTGCCAACACTGCCAGCATAACTGTAAAACGCAGCTTCTCATTTCCAGATGTTTTCAAAATTACTGATTTAGAAAACTTTCAGCCACTGTTCTATTAGTAGGCATGCCAAATTACACCGGGGTTTCATCAGCATTTCCCATTGACCCAAAAAATAATGATGTTCATTCCGCAATTTAATTATGTGCCTTTGATAATGCACGAACTTCTCTTCATAGCCCACTGGCAGCTTCTGGGATAATGACGTTCTCCTTCATTAGCAGATCCCTTTCCGCATCATGAATTTTACTGACCAGCCAACACTTTCTTTTAATTCCTGTCTGGGTATTTTTCTAATAGATGCCTCTTCCAATGCGTTCGTAACTATTACTACGTTCAACACTTTTGTTCTGCTCTACACTTCCTATTTTTTCTAAGTGGTCACCCATTGACTTTAACTTACATTGACCTTGGCCTTTCTGCAATGAAAATTAACTAAATTTTTAAATCGAAGTCTTGCATAAAACATGTTTTAAAAACACAAATGAATATTCCAAGCGCCACCATGCTAATATATCGGCAACTAGTGAAGCTGTGAAGTTGATAAAAAGTAGTGCTGTATCGAGTTTGCTGTAGTTCTTCATAGCGATATATATCGATAATAACTATTCGATATATTTTTCCAGATGCTTTGTGAAATATTGTAAATGATATGGTGTAATTGTATTTGCGTGTTTATAATGTTATGAAAGTGCATGGGACATGTCTAATCATATCTTGTTACTTCCACTTTTAAATTACGCAGTGGCGTTAAAACTATATATTGCATTAATTGTAATGTTTAAGTACACCATCTTGTCGACTTTTTTATGAATGGATCGAGGCTATCAACTGGAATTTAGATAGTGGAGTGATAATGGTTGATAGGAAGTAATTAGAAATCGACCAGTGACAATGCGCCGCCACCATTATAGAATTTGTTCTATAAATCACATCGAAAGTGTTGTTTGTCTTTTAGGCCTACAACCATGTCATAAACAAATTGTACAGTTCATTTTTAACTATAAGATTTTTTTTCAGTATTTATTTGTTGCTTTACCATCTTTTTAACCGTTTCGAGTTTTTAGTATTGTCATTGAGCTATGAAAGCGGCCAACATGGACGCCTTAGCACAATACATCGTAATTGCTGAAAACAACACACATAACATATTTTACCATGGAAATATATGCTAAAACGAATAAAGTGCTGGTTTGTGTTAGAATTTAAACAAGTACATGTATTTTCTTTGTTAAATAAACATATACCGGTATATCAGTATTACAAAACATAAAAATGTTGACCTTACACCGACACTTTTCCTCATTCGCGAATATAAGATGAACCACAACTTTTCGAGGACGAAAACTGAAAAAAGCCTCATCTTATATTCGGGTGGATACGGTTTTAAATTTGTAGGGACATATATTTTATTTGACAATTTAGCAGAGCATTTGTGATAATACAGGGTGGCCGAAAAGTCCAGCACCATGGGGTGGAAATGTGTGGACAAGATGAAGGAGGAGAATTTCCTATCAAGCACTATGTTCCCCGATGAAACTAATTTTAAATCAAATGTGAAGTGAACAAACAGAACCTATGTTATTGGTCACAATATAAACTGCACTGGTTCTCTCCAATCAAACAAGAAGGATTCACCCGCATTATGGTCAGGTGTGGCATGTGAAAGGACCATATCATTGGCCCTTACATTTTTGATGGAACTGTGATTGGCGAAGCATATCTGCAGATGTTGGGCAATTTTCTGATGCCAGAATTAGACGCCCTTGGCGACCGGCTTGTGTGGTTCATAAATTTGCTGGATGACAAATTTCCCATTGGATTGGTCGCAGAGGCCCCACACTCATCGAAATTGAACCGCTTGGATTTTTTTTTCTGGGGGTTATGTTAGGTCCTGGGTGTACAGCGTCAAGATTCAAAACAAGGTACATCCACACAAAAGGATCGAGGACGAGTGCCGCGTTACACTGTCTTTGTGACCCGTATTTTAACCAAAATACATTCCCACCCTCACAGGTGTGTGGAGCTTGATGGAGCAATGCACCGTAATTTACAAATCCATTCACTCGCAGTGTGTGGCTGAGAGCATAATAACAAAACTATCATTTGTCCTATGGAATGGGCCTTTTCAGCCACCCTTTATAGTTTACAGTCAAAGTTAAAGACATTTCTAAAATCAGGAAAACAATATTTCTAAAGCAATGTTATGGTGCAGAACTAATTTCTCAATTTCTTTCCATCCACGGTAATTTTGCTTTCCAACTTGTTGCTGACATGGGTGTACTCCCATTCCCCCTTAATATACACACATAAAAAAGTGTCGGCAATATTATCATCTTTGCATGTCCCACTTCTGTAAACTACTGTAAGCTAATGAAAGTTCCATGATCACAGCCAGGCCATGTAATTCTATCTACACAGTCAGACAATAAAATATCAGTGGTAGCATTACGCTGAAGGAATAAGTATGTTGAATAAGCTTTACAGCGTATAACCTGAACAGGTAGTAAGACGCGGTGCTAAAAAAAATACCAAGCTTTACAGCCATAAAGTCTGTAGAAAGCATTCAAATACACTGCATAGGTCTAAAAAAGGTTAATACAGTGTGGAGATATTAAAAACTTAGCTAGTCACAAGTCTGTGAGAGACTGTTAACACGCTTAAGGGTAATTGTGTATTGAAATATTTTTGGGAAAAATAAATTCTCAACAAAACCAATTCTAAGTGTGTTTTGATTTCAAAAAATATTTTTATAAATCTTTTGCTATTTTATTTCTTTCAAAGGCAATTTTAAATGATGAAATTAGATGTACCAAATTTTCCAAGCCCTTAAACTGCAAGTGTTTGATTCCTTATAAACATTACCGCCAAATAAGAGTATATGTTTCATTTTGGTCACACCCGTGTTTGGAAAAGATAAAGAAGCTCGCATAGTCACATCCACAGATTTGTTGTGAAGGCAATACAGGAAATATGTAGAGTCAAGTTTCAATCCTGGTCCCAATATTGCAATTAAAATACAAAGAATATTATCTCTTGTTTTGATAAAATAATGATAATGCCTAATTTTCCTGGTTTCATCGTCAAATTCCTTGACTTTTCCCCGATTTTTTCTTAGCTTTCAAATTTCATGACTATTCCAGGTTTTCCCCGTTTTCCAGGTTTGTGGCCACCCTGTGAAATTTGTGAGTTTAAAGTCTCAAGGATTGACTTTTATTGACAATGCATTTTTCTTAGACGATCAAGTGAAAATTGGCGTGAGATCGACTGGTCGCTGAGCCCTGTTCTAAAAAGTTCTTCCTATGGTGATCTGATTTATGGCTAATTTGCAGTGTAAGGCTATGACATTATTTTATTGAACTATATATTTATATTTGCACCTGCAGTTGCTATAAAATACCTTTAATCAAATATCAATTTTATTATATTCTTTGATGAATGTAATATTAGCAATAAGATACCTTGCATTTGCCACTTTTATTACAGACGTTGTCTGGGAAGCCTGGGCATGCTTTGCACTCTGTGCCATAGTGATTGTCTGGACAACAATGCTTCAGTGTGTTAATGCAAAGGAACTTGAAAAGATCAGGCTCTTCCATCTGCTTGCTGAACCACCATTCCTCCAGCAACTGTTCATTTTCTTCTGCAAGGAAGTGACACTATAAAAAAAGAAATAATACAATTAAGCTAACACTATCAATTGCCATTTTGAAAAAATGTTCATTAGTGGTGTAAAGAGTGATTGTGTATATTAATTCTTCAGCAGTGTGTTTAGCTAATATAATATTAACCAAAGAATTTGTCATTCAGCATGGAGAGAATATAATGGCACTCTCAACAAGAACTATAGGAGATCTTATTCTTCGATTTAAAACATTATATTGAAACTATTGGCCGAGACTATTAAACTCATTTATATGACAAAAGTTCTTAGATGCATAGAGGTTAATTTACAGGGAGCGAACTGTTGTCATTTTCAAAGCAATACCTGCTTTAAATTCGTTATCAAATGTGTTGCCTTATTTTATGTTTATTGTTGTTGTTTTTCGTTTATATAGTTAAATAAGATTCTTATTTCTCTGAAATTAGTGGAGAAAATAACATTTCAAATTAGATAAAACTTGATGTTTAACATGCACAAATGCTTAAAAAATTGTTTTCTTTGTGAATAATGCTGTCATTCGGTTTAATACTTATGTAGGCGCCAGGTGAAAATATCTTCGACCTTATGCCAAATACACATATGTGAAAAGGTGATGTTTTGAGAAAACTAGATTTAAAGTTCCAATTTTCAATTAATTTCAATAGTAAAATTAAGTTTAAATCAAAATTTAAGCTATTTAGCACTTGAAAAATAATAATTCGTGCAAAAACGAACATACATGCCTTTGGCATCAGGGCAACGATAGTGCTCCATGACGAATTTTTCTCCTGAAAAGTGCTCTGCAATTCAAAAAGTTTGGGAACCACTGCGTTGGTGCATTCTAAGTGAGAACATTCAAAATTAGCCTTTGAAAAAGTCTGTGAAACCCGATAGGAATGCCTTAAACCTGTGAGCTACCAATTTGTCAAGATTCATGAAGCTCTTTAGAGCGAAGAATAAAAGGTCAGTGATCCAACAATGTCGTCAGAAGCCAAGTCACTTTCTATCAACTCAGAAGATTTGACTTTTGTTTTGCCTCTTGTCATCTGGTACTATCCTCTTTTTTCAAGTAAACATAGTGAGCAGTATGATGCAATCAAAAAACTATGAACTACCTGAATGCAACTGACTTTTTGACAATTTCATAACTTTTGTGAGGGAATATTGAATCAAGTTCAGGCTATGTTTCTACAATGATTACAGTGAAAGAAATAGCATCTGATTTGAGGATTGAAACTAACATTAAAGCAGCCAGTCAGCTTAGAAAAAAAAACGAATGTTTGATTATGAAGCTATTGATTAAAATCCTTTAAATGTAGAAGACAATTTCAAAGAAAACTTTTTCCATCCACTTAATGGTAACATTATGGGTTCACTATAAATTTATTCTTTACCAATTTCCTTTCTCTCCCGTGGGTGTTTTTTGGTTTTTTCTTTTAAGAAGTTTCATTGTGCATTTCACACTCCTCACTGATGAGTTCAGATAGGATGAAACTTAGGTTGGATGTTAACAATGGATTTTCTTCAAGAGGCAGCCATTACTCTTTGTCCAATGGCAGCAATGTAAAGTGTGAACTGTTTTCTTTCATTGTAAAAGCCATATTGTGTCTGTGCCTTTTAGGTTTTCTATACACCTTTCCTGTACCTTGTTCCAGCTATAGTACCTGAGTAATACAGGCCTTTCTTAAACGTTTCAATGCCTCTCAGCTTCATTGGTGGGAGCTTGAAAACCAATACATAACCTAATCCAAACATCCCCCTGACCTCAACATAAAAAAACTCCTAATTTTCCTCTTTCTTCTTCTTACCTTCCAGGCCTGATTTACATCAGCAATCTATAGTAAGAACATGGTAGGAAGAATGTTTTATAAAATGTAAATATTTATTTTTGTGGGGATCATCAAATAAATTTTACTATGATATAATTATGTTATTGCCCAGTTTGTTACTATTTAACAAAAGTGACAGTTACAGATCACATGCATTGACATATGAATATATGAAAGAAGATTTAATTTTTTTTTAACACCAGATGCCATTTCTACAGTGTTCTTATTATATATAAACTATATACTAATATAAAAACATTTATATACTGTGTGTATGAGATAGTAAGAATGTGTAAGTGCAATAGTCAAACAAAGATAGGATACAAGCCAAAATTAACACTATCTAGTCACTGTCCAGTTAGTGTCATACTCTCGTCTGTTGAAGATGGGGCCTGATGCAACCCAAAAATTAATGTGATATGTTGGGTTTTAAATGGGAGCTTTAGGACCACCATTTTTCTAGAAATTGTGTAGGCTTTGCCTTTATATTCTACTTTATATAATCAAGTCAATTAACATTAAATCAGTCATTTTCATTTATTACATGAAGAGAACATCAATGAAATATTAATATAAGAAAATATTTAAATTATTTTTTAATTTATGAGAAATTTAGACTAGCTATCTTTGCATCCATAAAAAGATAGTGCCACTTACAGTGTACTTTGTTTTCATTGCTACATGCCAAATGTAACAATACCTGTTCATTTACTACCTGATTAATCCCATCTTTGATGTCTGTACAAAGATTCTCTTGAATTTCTATCAACCGTACTTCACTGGTTGAGTAGCTTTGTAATCTTTCTTCCTCCCATGCTGCATCTCCTCCTTCAAACTTACCACGAGAAGTTCTTTCCATTTGCTGGAAACACATAAAAATATTTGTGAATCATATAGTTAATACTATAAAAACCAAAAGAAACATATTTTTATTGATATTTAGTGTCAGTACTCGTTAGAAGTAACTTACGATTTAAATTAAAATGGGAAAGGATGAAAATAGTGAATTTAAAGTAAACATGGAAGCATTTGCTTTAAGAATGGGTAGAAAAACATGTGTAAATTCATCCTCTCCAGCCTTCCTTCAACCTACAGTCAATGAACTGCAACCTTCTTGTTCCATATCTATTGCTATACCCATTTAGCCACTCACTCCAGTAATAGCACATACATCGAATCAAATGGGTTATTTCAAAATTAATATTAAATCACATGTGCAACTGCAATGGTAAAGACATGCAACTATATCCTGGAAAAATTGTATCATATTTATGGTTTAACTAAATGAGTTAGAAAAACAAGATCCCCAAAATTGTATAGAATGTTTTATTTTGGCGATTAGATAATGTACAAATGGCTAACTAGAAAACCATTTAATTTAACCAAGACTTTAAAAATGTTATTTTCAGGATGGCCATTTAAAACTTGAGACATCTCATTGTTCATGGTTTTTCGCATAATTTTTTTTTTTCCTAATTTTATTAAAAACCCTTTCTTTTGGTTGTGCGTCATTGAATGAGTGTTTCCTCATGAAATGTTTTTTAAAAGGTTTGCAGTATACACTACCAAATGTTGGCACTTATACGGCTTATTTTTAGGTTTTGTGATCCTAAAGCTAAAGCATTTTGGCCAACCTTTTTTTTTAAATGCCCAAGTTTTATGAAAACCTCAGTTTCATTATATTTTTATAAAAAAGTCTTCAAATTATTTTGGCTTGAGAGTTGAGGCACTGTTCAAAAAGTATCAGCATTCCCACACAAAATCGAAGGGTTGCTAGCTGTGGCCATTTATTTTGAGAGACAGAGATAGAAGTTGAGGGCTTCCTTATGTTGATGACAGAAGCACTGCTTCTACAGTGGTGAAGGTGTTGCAAATGGAGATGAGGGTGTAAATAATTTTAGATTTATTGATGGATTATATCCCCTTCATATACATATTTGTTACCACTCATGTGGCTGGTATGGTATATGCAATCAATGATCCTTAGAGAAATAATCATCATTGGGCAGAAAATCTTGCCAAAAAAAATGTAACCACATTAAACACTTATCATACTTTGTTATAATTGTATTTGTATTGTGGTTGTACTTGTGTTTTATTCAAATTTAGTTATTATTTATTTCAATTATGATAATTAAATGTACATTGTTACAACACAATGTAATATATTATTTAATTTATCGATTTCTTTACTCTACTGTACATGTCCAGTGTCTTCCACAATTTTATCACCTCTGTCTAAAACACAAAATAACATTCGCACGAAAGCCGTAAGGCCCCTCCTCTCACTACAATCTGCACCAATCAGAGCCATCCCCTCGGTACGTAGCAACTGTGGTTTCTCAAAAGACAAATTCGTGGAAGACCACCTGTGCGAGCATTCTTACAATAGCCGAGGAATGCCAAAGTACAAACAACACAATCCTTTGGAAAACCAGCATTCCTTGGTCGACCCAGCCCCACCCGTGCAAGACGAACACAACTTATGACATGCATGCAGCAACCAGTCAAGTGTACTCTTCCGTTTCATTTAAAGGTAGAAATCTTACCTTGCATGGTTCCAATATGGCGCAGCTTATAAAATAGGGCCACAGTATAATACATCAAGGTAAGACTGCTGCTATTCAGGGTGAACAGAGTGTGCATGTACAATTTCTTATACACTCGTGGTAATTAGTGGAATGTCAAACATAGGTGCAAATTGTTTAACATACAAACATACTTTAATGGCAGTACAAAAACTGATAGCCAAAATTAAGATGAATTCTAGAAACCTTTTGATTCCCAGACAGTAGTATTAAATCAAGAAAGCTTCTATGGTTGAATTTTTTCTGGAAATTTGTTAATACAAAATTGATTTTAGGAATATTTGTGTAAGGTAACCACACGTAAGTTGAGGGCGGCCTATATATTTACATAAAGGTTACTGATATTTTTTAATTCTTAACAAAGGTCAAAATTTCAGCACTTTTATAGATATTTTCCCAAAATTTCAAAGTTCCAGCATAGTTCTTGGTTATCCTGGTCAGTGACCACTCTGATCTTGTATAACTTGAATAAAAAAACCATATATAAATTTTGTCCCCACATTTGCATGGAGGGAGAGTTGAAAACCATTTAGGAAAAACCACCCCCAGTTCACCAGAGCGAGTTTCAAACCTTGATCTCCACGTCCTCGGCAGTCTAGCTCAACATGAAACTAGCATGTTAGCTAACTACGCCACCGAGGTGGGTCAAATGATTGTTTATAGATATGTTATGTGCTGAAAATTATTAATATGAGTAAATTCAATTTCAACATTATACCAGTATCACCGGCAATGTCGGCCACCTGGACACTAAGGAGCACCAGGTATGACCGCCTTGCACCACACTCTACATAAGAGTAATTATTTATAAATAACCAGGAAAGCATTAATTATCTAACAATGCGGTGAACAAAATCATTCAAATAAGAAATTAATGGATATTTATTCATTTGAGTGTTACATTACCACAATGAAAGTATTCATATATTTATGATCAATATCAACAAAAGAATAATCAGCCCTAAAAGAAACTAGTAAAAAATAGGATACTTTAGAATTACATTCTTACTAATGGCACTGTTGGCCCCATTCTCCTTTCCACACTAACATTATATTGTGTCCAGGGCACGACCACCCTTACAATTCCCAACACAAGAGTAGCTCACACATCGCGAGAGCCCACTGACACTCAATGCCCATGATATCAATAAGCGTAAAGTGCCGTAGAGAGGCACTTGCACATGTGAGCAGTGTTATTAGTGACTTTGGCATTTTTTGCGTGTAATTCTGATGGGTATTCAGACACAATGAAAAAAAAAAAAATGTTTACATTGGAATAAAGCAATTTATTTTCAATATAAGGAGAATGTAGATATATATTATTTATAAAAGTCTACAGTGGCGTATCCTGGGAAAATTAATAGGTATGTTGTACTCTAAAAGCTGTAAGGAGGATTCGAGGGTCAAAGTTAAACGCCATCGGCCAAGAAGGTTGCTTCCCCTGTAAATATTTAAACATGAGTACCTCTAGTTTAGAACAATGGTTCTCAAACATTTATGATTATTTCATACTCTTATGCTATCTTGGGAAACTTCGCGCCTCCCAACTCCCCTCGTCTCTCTTTTTTGACTTATTTATATCTTTGTTTGAATATCCACCTTTACAGCCTACTACATATTCTGACTTCATAAATGTACACCAAAACTATGCACAAAAGACACCAAAATGGGAAACTACCGATGATTATCATCGCCAAAAGTGTTATGAGCACACTCCTGACTCTATAAGAGTGACATACCCTATTCAATTGGTCGAGTGTCATTAAAAGTACACACAGGTAGCATTTTCATTTATTTGGGGTATTTAGCGTAAAATTTCTGGGCCGAGTTATTATATCAGCAAACAGTTTGTAAACTAACTTAAATTTAGAACAAACACAACACCCAGCCCCTCGGCCGTTAATTCATCACCATGAGAGGGGAAATCCAAATTTTACCAATGATATTTTTTCGGCCATGCCGGAAATCAAACCCGGAACCCTTAGCTCAATGTGCAGGCAAACTACTGACTGAGTTAAGGTGTCGGACTAAGAGGTAGCAATAGGCAAAGTGAAAAAAACAACATAAAATAGTAAAATGAAATAGTACATGGATTAAATGTCCCTCAGAACTTGGTGGGAGGAATAGGGTGGATTGTCCAACTCACGTTGAAATAATAATTAAGAGCCTAAAAAATTTGTTAAATACTAATTATGCTCCAGAAGCTATTTAGATCCGTAAACTGTGATAACAGTAACAAAGGGGAGATTTTTCCTACTGAGCCTATTTCTTTATCGCTACATCATTGGTTTGTTGATAAGAAATTTACATCTGAAAATAAATTTTATTTTATCTTTTACTGATAAACCATTTTGAAATTGTGAAATTACACTCCTAGTATACTCTAAAATGGTAATAAATATGCTTGCCAAATAGATGATGATACATGTGCCTAGAATGGATAAACATAAGCAAATATGTATTTAATTAGTACATAATTTAAAGCTTATTATTTACACAATTATTTTACAAATATTATTTGCATTTATTTTATTTTATTTTACTTGAGTTATACTAGCTTAGTAAATAATCATTGTGAGCTTGAGTCTTGAATATTTGTTCAATATATGGCACACTGTTTTACTTGTGATAAGTACTCAGCAGGCCCTGGGTAGTTCATTGGCCAATGTTTGTTAGTGAGGGGAAAGGGGGAGTGTTTCAACCCCATAGACATTGGTCAAGGTCATTAGAACTTCTCTAGCTTTGCCTGCTGTTTTCAAGCAGCAGGTCCTGAGCTTCATAAGCTGGATAGATAGCCCCTTTTGGAAAAATAATTACTTAAAGCACAATATTCTTGGAATATGAACAAATATTAGTTTACAAATTAATAATATATAGATTATTATACATGTATATTATTAACAATTTAAACATTACTATTTACACAGTTTGCACAGAACATTGAATCTAGAAAACTAGTCCATATAATCATGGGCATGCGCGTATTGTTAGCATACCAGAGAATATGCCACAAAGTCTAGCACAAGCTGGACACCAGGTTCTCAAATATTTTTATAAAATATATATTTACTAAAAAATAAAATACAATATGAAACATGAATATACTGTGTTATATAGAAAATGAGGGTTGTGAATGGCAATACAAAAGATTGGAAATTAAACTTTCATACATTTTGAACACCATACTTGGAAAATAAATTTGAAAATATTAAATTGGTAACTTTCTACAAAACCTGAGTAATTTACAAGATACTATTTAGAAATACTACTAAGATATTAGAGTGGGGTCGACTGGTTAACCTACCAGTGGCCAGGACTTTGGTAGGCCAGGTTGGACCCTCATGGCTCACTCACTACACCTCTCCTGTCCTTCCAAGTCTGTAACCATCTGCCTATCCTATAAATGTAATTCCAACCCTTTCACTTCAATAAATCTTCTTCAAATCAGAGGCATATTTGTTGATATTGTAACCAATGACTACCCCTCCTAATTCCCGTCTCTGAGATTAACCTCCAGCTAGAGAGGAGAGGATTTGGATATTCGAGGTCAAAATTGGTGCACCTGAAGAGGGCAGCAACAGGTACATATATTAAAGTGGGCTTGTTTAGTAAAACTCAACAAAGATGTGCTGAGTTCCCTGACAAGGTGAAAATCATAAAACCTAAGTTTATAACAGGTAAGTTGAATTAACTTTCAGCTTCAGAGAAGCATTCGGTCTAATTTTATCCGAAGCCGATAATTTTGCCAAAGGTGCAATTTATGTCCAAGTGGCCAAAGCCAAAGCCGATTGTTTGGTCCAACACTACTTTTCTTTTACCCAGATGCACTTGATGGCTAATTTAAAAATTAGTAGTAGTGTTATGTGAAAATAATAAAAGACTATGTTTATATGTTCCAAGCTTCACTTCTCATTTAAAAAATGACCTTTCAGGGTTGCTACTATTTTCTTTACAAGAAATTTTTCTGTTTTCCCAATTTTACAGAAGGAATTTTCATTTGCCTGAATATTTTAAAGTGTAGTGTAGAGGAATGAAATTTAATTCTTTTACCTACTTCATGGCTGCATGGTCTAAGACCTCTCACAATAGACTATACTTCCAATGACAGGAGGATCGGGGTTTGAATCTTGGTCGAGCGTACTAAGGGTGGTTTTCCATAAATGGTTTCCCACTCTCCCTCCACACAAATGTGGGTACATTTCCTCTAAATTTAACCTTCATCATCCCTAACTCATTAGCATTATTAGTACATATGCATATAGTTTGAACAGGTAGTAAGAGGCAGTGCTAGAAAAAAATCATTTTTCATAAAAGTGAAAATATTGTGATTCATTCCAATTGTGTTTAAAACACGATGATTTGACCTTGATGGTGAAATTCATACAGTTGTCACGCAATTTTTTTTTTGGGGGGGGGGGCTATGCCATTAGAGGGTAAGACATATTTGAATCAGCGTGCTTAGTTCTTTGGATATTATTTTTTTCTATACAAGGGCCTACTATTTAAATTAATAACTAAGAAAATGATTTCAATTAGTTGGTTACATCTAAACAAGTTTCACCAATAATCAATTTTTAAATTAGTGAAATGTGGGCTGTTATAATGTTTTAAATTTTGACACCTTGATTACAAAATTATTCAATGAAATGTTAATTTCTTACACTTAGACAGATTTTACAAATATATTTAGACAGGTTTTACAAATATATAAGGATTAAAATTACATTTGAAAAGTGCTTTTTTAAGAAATTGGATCAGAAAATTAAAGGTAGAAAGACAATAAATAAGATAAAATGTAAACCATAATAAGCTAAAAGTGTTACATTAAAACTAAGACCTGCTTTAAACTATCAAATTTTACTTAGTCACCCTATTGTTTTATTACATTACTTTATTTTATTTGTATTTTTATTTTAAAAAGTTTGTGTTATAAAACAAAAATTGTTACAGAGAACAAATGAGTAAGATGAAGAATCTTACATTTAGTGCATTAATATGTAATGAGAGTGGGAACAAACTGAATTCAGCACAATCTCTTATTTCATAATTATTACCTTATTATAATAATAAGCCTATTGATTTTAAAAACGTTTTATGATACTAAATTATTATTATTATTCAGGTGGTGATAGGATGAGAAACCATGAAATGGGGGGGATAAAGAATGCACTCTGTAGGGGTTAACGTCCAGCTTATCAAGTCAGAGTCAAACACACTAGTCTACAAAACTGCTCCTTAGTGTTTATTCATACATACCTTTAAAAATGAATTTGTCAAAATTCTACAAAGTTGGCACGGGGGAAACTTGGCAGAATTCAAATTCTCCTTCAATACTTGGTGTGGAGGTTTTAACTCTTGGTTGTCTCCCAGCCCTCTTGGTATAGTGAGATATAGAATGAGAAAATAAAATTGAAACTTTGGTGGCATTGATGAAAAGCATTCACAACTGTAAAAAAAAAGGGGGGAAAGCAAAATATATTAGAATAACAATACTTCAAGAGTTTTAGGGATTTATCATTTGAACGTTTAACAACTTGGGTACTGTATCAGTAGGACCAATCTTAAACTAAACTATGATAGTCTATAAATATAAATTATGTTAAAATAAGTCAAATACAGGCTGCACTATTATACAAATGTCATGACCAGTCAAAGCAAGAAACAAAATAATAAATACTCTCAAGAGGCCTAAGTAATTAATCTATCTGCAGTGTGCATTTACAGTACAAATCATGATCAAATAAACATATTTACAGAAAATAAATCAAATAACTTATTTAGGATATACTGTACCTAGTGTTTAATTTAGACAAAAAGTAAAAATATGGGGAAAATGAGACACATATTTTAGACATGAGACTTTAACATGATTACCCAAATATGTATTTGGACGGATAGGAAAAGAACTTCTCCCCCCAAAATAGGTATGAGCATACCTTTAGACATCACTGTAGCATCTAAACGCATTTTGCTTGGATTAAATCAAGTTACACCATCATATTTTCCATTTAAATCCTTAATAACACATATATTAATTTTTTATGTTAGGATTTTATTTTTAATTAAGTAGGCGTGATGAAATGTTTAAATTTTGGTGCACCAAAAGTCCGCCTTACTCTTCTCACTCCTTACTGTAAGTTAGTCCTGGTTAGTGGTAGCCAGTACCATATTAAGGTCTTTGAGAGCCCTGGGGAAATTGAAGAATTTGGGGCCCTATTTACTTATGCCATGTAAGATGCCCAAGGCTTTATAGAACACGAAGTTAAAGTGTAAATACAAAGAAGCATTGGAATATCATATTTTGAGTATATCTTAAAATTCAAATCCTAGAAAAACACAGCCTTTAAATCAATATTATAGTTACAATCAAACAAAAACATTCCAAAGTAAACATAGGTTACAAGTTTAAATATCAATTTAAAATGTTTCTTTCCTTGGCTTAACATTTGTGAATATTTGCACTTCATCAAATGACAATTGTCTTGTAATATTATGTTCTAATGAGATGAGAGCAAGTCTGTTAAGTCTTGATTCAAGCATTGTTGACCGTAATTTATTTTTAATTAAGGTAAGTTTTGAAAAAGAGCATTCTGCTTCACAGTTGGTTAGAGAAATTTGCAAAATTTAATTTAAAAGCAGTAATACATTTGGAAAGAAATCAACCAAATTATTATCATACAGGTGACCTGGTGTCTTGGGGTAAGGTGTCGGACTTCTGTCGGTCCCGGCACGGATTTATCTGATTGCCAAACCCTTCCTTCACCTCTGACAAGACGTGTATTAATCACAACTTGTGAATGTGAGGAATGCAAGGCCTCCACCGTGGTTCGGATCCCACGTTAAACTGTAGGTCCTCCATTTCAACTCGCAATCACCTTACCATTACACATTAGCGTAAGTGCTTATAACCCGAACGGGTATTAAGACGCGGTGATAGTAGTAGTAGTAGTAAATGTCTTGGCAACTAACTACATCAATACTCTTGATACAGTCAGAGAAATGTGACAGTTCTAGTTTTAAAGATTCATCAAGATCTTCCTTATACTCCAATAGCACACCCGCTAACTCTTTGCGGCACACCAGTTGAAAAACCGCTAGAAGGCCTATCAAAGTTTTTTATTATTTATTTATTTGGAGTATTTAGTGTGCACTTTCTGAACCAGATGATTATATCAGCACACAAGAATTTCTATGAGCGAAAGCAAATGGGCTTAACAATTTTGCAGGAAAAGGAAGTTTCACATAGGTTTCAGGGTTCTTTTACATACTACCAAAATCGACATAGGACCGACGGATTTACTTCCCCTCCGAAGGAAGTTATGCTAAGGATTTTTATTGCTAAAAAAAAAATCTGGCGACCCCGGCTGGGTTTGAACCCAACATCAGGTCCTGAGTCGAACACTTTACCCCAAGACCACTGAGGTCAACAATAAAATATTTAGTTACTAGTACCATATGCTACTGTAATATTAGTAGGCGACATAGGAAAAGTTTAACTATTTCCACCCTCTTGTGCATACTAATCCCAATAAAACCACTAAGATTGTGTAGTTTTTATTTATTTTTTTATTTAGCACCGCGTCTTACTACCCGTTCGGGTTATACGCTTAAGTACTAATTACGCTAATGGATTAGGAATTGGGAAGGTTGAATTTAGAGGAAGTGAACCCGCATTTGCGTGGAGGGAGAGTGGAAAACCATTTAGGAAAAACCACCCCCAGTTCACCCGACCGAGATTCGAACCTCGATCTTCCCGTCCTCGGCAGCCGAGCTCAACACGACTGGCGCGTTAGCCAACTACGCCACAGAGGCGGGTAAGATTGTGTAGTGGTTGTTTACTAAGGTTATGGTAGGCCCTCCTTCCCTCTCCCTTCGAGGATGTTTAAACTTTTAAAGAACCCATGTTGATTTTCAAAACAATAATTTAATTCACATGACTAAAGATGCAGGACTAGCATACCCAAAAATATCCACTAGTCTTCACCAAGCAAATTTTTTAATGTTTATTTTGAGTGGTTTTCACCTGAACATTTTTGAAAAATAAATTCCTCTAAAATCAAATTTGAGAGAATCACAAGGGATTGAAATAAATAATTGTAAAAGCAAATTCTTATAGCGGGGGTGTGGGGACAATGGCCCTTCCACAGGTTCTGCCAACCCTGGCCAGGAGCGCATCGAACATTTTTGATACACGCCCCCTGCCCCTCAATCCTCGAAATTAGCTGGATATCAATTCTTAGATATTAGATACCGGTACTTGCCTCCCTGAGAATGACTTTAAATATTATTATAGTTACGGTACCTTCCTCTCAACGTTTGAAGTTTGGATACAAGTTAACTTTATTAAATGAACTTGGTGTTGTTAAATTTTTTGCGATTAAAGTGAAAAAAAACTCACATCCGCAATATTAATACTATTCCTTAGCGTCAAATTAATAAAGGAGCAGAATATAACTAATAACGTAGGTAGTTAACTTGAACACTACAGATCAAATATAATTGTAGGATATGTAAGCTATATGAATTCGTAGTATTTTAATATTTCTAAGAAGGTGCTGCTACCTGTGGGTCTAAAATCTTTAGGTATGGTTTTGGTGTCTCATTAGATTTGAACAAAATACATTTGAGAACAAACGATCTAATTATAAAAGAATGTTGAGACTGATATTAGATTTATGAATATTAAATAACTAATAACGTGTAAGTTATTAAGTTGAAACTCATTACTTTCAACGATAGCGTTCACAACCAAAGAATAGTGAATAGTTCAAAATTCATTTTAAAAAATCTACTTTTTTACGCTTTATTATCCATTGATTTGAGCTTAGAAAACCCTTGGATCTTAGATATATCAATCAATAAAATTGCCGATGAAAGGATCTAGTCTTTTAAAATGCTAGTATACCCAGCAGATGGAAAATAAAGACCCCACTTAGATTAGGTTAGTTTTATGTTTAGAAAGTGAATTTATAATGAATGTTGTTTTTAGACTTAACACTATGAAAAAAGGATTTTTTTGAACCTTTATCTACGATTAGAAAAGAGGGGAGGACAACTTTTAGAGGTAAAATGCAATTGATTTGAGACATAATTTAATCATTACGCTTTATTAGCAAAAGTTGTATATATACAACGTGTTTCTAAAACATTGCATCAAACTTGGGCAGGATACTCCTTGGGTGAAATTAGAATAATTCTCATAAGCAACCTAGGGTCAATCTTCAATATTAAGGGTGGTATACACCCCTAAAGACAGAGCTAAAAACGACTGTTGTGTGAAATATTATGAAAACTGCTTAGGGTATTACAACGAATCTTTGTATACTACTTATTGAAACCTTGATCTTTAATAAACTAAATGTGCTGTTACCGTTACCCACCCCCATTATGTAAAAAAGGGGGGGTTGTAACATATTTTTTCTAAAATAAAATATGTCAGAGTAAGTATTACCAATTTTTACTTAAGATTACAAAACAGGGAATCAAAATTAACAAAAAAGGTGTCTTGGAGAAACTGTCTAGCTTTCCCCGTTTCTGAGATAATCACACAAGTTTGAGATCAGAGCCAAGTGCAAATGCCTGCCAGGTAGGCAGCCAGAATCGCAGTTTTATTTCGCAATGCAGTCGTTTAACCATTTTTACCGGCACGTGTGACTATGTATCACGTACATTTGGTAAACAAGGCTGGTTTGTGTGTTATGATGGAGAAACTCTGATACCTTTCCTTCTTCATAAGCTCCGATGTGTTGCTATTTATTACATTAGGGAGTTATGCTTACACAGTTCACACTTGGGTGGGATTTTATTCATTACACTCACTGGAATATTGAAAGCTACATTAAGAAACACAAATTGTAGTAATTGCATGTTTTAGTTCCTAGCTTCAAAAGCAGATTCATAGCAAGTGTTCAAAATGGTGGCCCCGAACGTTATTGCAATAATTGAGGCGACGTATCAATGACTGGCGTACTCTTTCGAAAACACGTGGAGTTTCTTGAACCACATCACATGCAGCAACTATCCTGGCTAACAGGTCTTCCTCAGATTCAACAGCTGTCTCGTACACCAAAGCTTTGACAAAGCCCCACAGAAAGAAGTCTAACGGATTTAGGTCAGGAGAGCGTGGTGGCCACGCAACAGGCCCACCTATTCCTATCCATCGGGCGGGAAATGCAGTGTTGAGGTAGTCACGCACAGCTCTTATGAAATGAGGTGGGGCACCGTCATGTTGTAGCCACATGCGTTGTCTAACGGAGAGCGGTACATTCTCGAGGAACTGTGGCAATGCAAATTTCAGAAATTGGTAATAGATGTGACCAGTCAAACGTCGTGGCATCAGGTAAGGGCCAATGAGATGGTTACCCACAATGCCTGCCCATATGTTGACAGAAAATCTATGCTGGTTGCCCATGATGATAGTTGCATGAGGGTTCACGTCATTCCAAATGTGACTATTTGTACTATTAAAATAGCCGTCTCTGGTGAATGTTGCCTCATCGGAAAACAATATTATAGTGGAGAAATCAGGAACCACTCCGCACTGCTGTAGAAACCAGTCGGAGAATTCATGTCGAGGAGCATAATCTGCTGGCCCCAATGCCTGCACCTTGCGCATGTGGTACGGATGCAGCAGCTGATCATGCATGACACGCCATACTGTGGAATTGGACACATTCGTTTGATGCGTAATGGCACGTGTGCTTGTTGACGCGTTATCATCCACATAATTCAGTAGCTCTTCTTCGACAATTAGAGTGCGAACATTCCTCGGGTGACCAGTTCCCCTTCGTAGCTGAAATGTACCTGTTTCACGAAGTCGCTGAGTGACATCGGTGAAGGTCCGGTGATAAGGTTGACGTCGCGCAGGATATCTATCTTGGTACAACCATGCAGCTGCTCTTGCGTTTCCTCTAGCTTCACCGTACAGCATGACCATGTCTGTCATTTCTGCGTTTGTGTACTTTGCCATTTGACTAGTAATACGCGCAACATGCAGTGAAGTCGTGTGGACTGATGCAGTCTGCTCGTGGAGGGAGGGGAAGATAGTGATAATAAGAGTGGGGGAAAGTAGGGGGGTGAAGAAACACAGCTTTATTGGCTCCCTACCTGGCAGGAATTAACACTTGTCTTTGAAATTAAACATGCATGATTATCTCAGAAACGGGGAAAGCTAGACAGTTTCTCCAAGACACCTTTTTTGTTAATTTTGATTCCCTGTTTTGTAATCTTAAGTAAAAATTGGTAATACTTACTCTGACATATTTTATTTTAGAAAAAATGTGTTACAACCCCCCTTTTTTACATGATGGGGGTGGGTAACGGTAACAGCACATTTAGTTTATTAATGATCAAGGTTTCAATAAGTAGTATACAAAGATTCGTTATAATACCCTAAGCAGTTTTCATAATATTTCACACAACAGTCGTTTTTAGCTCTGTCTTTAGGGGTGTATACCACCCTTAATATTGAAGATTGACCCTAGGTTGCTTATGAGAATTATTCTAATTTCACCCAAGGAGTATCCTGCCAAAGTTTGATGCAATGTTTTAGAAACACGTTGTATATATATATATATATATATATATATATATATATATATTTACTATGAATTGTGCATTGCAACGCACTATTCGTTTGTAGTTGCATGCTATGCATGAATCTAAAACCAGCCCACAGACAAAAGAAAAAAAGAGTTCAGATACACCGCCTCCAAGTTAAAATTGTTGTACTTTTTGGAGAGCTTGAGTCCTTCAACACGGGGATGCTATTCATCGGAAATTATTAGAAGCAGTTCACTTTAAATATTGTTTTACTTGAGAGGAGAGAAAAATTGTCTAGTGTCAATCAGCCGGATTTCACAAAGATAATTTCAGGTAGCGCCCCCCCGCCCCCCTTCTTATAAGTTAACTACCTGGATGAGATTACTCAGGCTCCATATTATTTAAAAAAAAAGCGAATTTTCACGATCGAATTGGTTACGTAGCTTACATCTTGTCATCGAGTGTTATCGAGCATATGGTTTTGATTAAGATAGACCTTGAAAACGACTTTGATTTGTTTTTCGTAAACAAAAATGGTGGTTTGGGCAGAGCAGATATAACAGCTTGTAGGTTAGTTTATGTAAACCTACATGCACCCCTATAACACTCCAGTAATCAGACATTGAAGCCAAAAAAACGTTAGGATCTTAGCATATTAGCAAGCTCACAGTTCAAATATTGTAAAAAGTTTGAGCTAAAACGTTTTTATTTTATGGTTTAGGTAATATGGTGAGTAGAGAAAAAAAATATTAAAATGATCAAAAAGAGGAAATTATTTATAAAATACATACTATCAACTATAATATTAATTTTGATTGCTCATGATTTTTAAATCATTTGAATTTGCTTGGTTGTGCAATAGGTAACTATATTTTTTAATCAAATTTAACTAGGCACATTGTATGTGTGTGTGTTTGGGAGGGATAGGATTGGGAGAAGTTTACTCAATCATCTAGGCCTTTTACAATAGATGTAATATTACAATGCTTTATTTTCAGTTGTATCCTGGTTAAAAAAAATACATATTTCAATTACTTTTTAAATGTCCTTACATCGTTTTCTAGTCTTAATATATTACATACATATCTAATCACGCTGTTCCCTTACGGGATGGGCAGTAAACTGTGCATTTAGCTCCAAAAACAACTCCGTACTTAATCTATCCTCACTAACTTTCTCCACACTTCCCTATCCATTCTCTCAACACACACAAACCAACGTAACATGATTATTTCACATTAACCTATCGGATTCCCTTTCAAACCACAATCCTTTAGCACCCATTCACTACTGACTCTGACCATACAAGTTTTTCCACAAACATTTCTTAGATTCCAGCCGCATTTACCCAGCTCTTGTGTTTCTCCTGACAAACCCGCGCTTTACAATCACATCCATAAAACAATGTTTGCGTTAACACTTTCATATACTGCTATATTTGCCTCTTTTGACACTACTTCATTCTATGCAATAATCAACATACATCCAACTACTCTCTTAACTGCATTCACCTGCCTGCGATTTCATCGTCTATCCTTCAATTATCACAGAACATTCTGCTCAGATACACAAATAATTCATCCACGTGTTCTATCAGTTTAGATACATAAATTCACTCACGTGTACTATCAGTTTTTCATCTAAACTAAGCTGACAATCAATTAATGATCCATTCTTATGAAAAAATGTCACCATCATTTTGGAGACAATTATACGAAGATCCATTCTGCCTGTCGCCACATTGAAACGATTGAATGCATTCTGCAGGTCATTTTAATTCTCAGTCATCAATACGGTATCATCTTCATATAAAAGTACTCTCATATTCACATTGTCCATTTGTACACCAATCGCGTCCTCACAAGCATTCAGTATACACCTATCCATGAAAACATTAAACAACCATGGGGACATAGTACAATATTGTCAAACGTCCTGTTCAAAGTCAAACCATTCGCTCAAAGCTCCGCCCACCCTAACGCACCGTTTACTTACATCATACACCACCATAATTGCATTTACTACCCATGCATCCAAACCATACGCTTTATAAAAATTCCATAACAGAGACTCCTCCTCACCCGATCGTATGCTTTCTCTACATCAACAAATGCACAATACACTTTCTTCCTTACTGACATACATTTCTCAATCATGTGTTCCAATGGATATCTGGTCCATGCAACCTCTAACTGGCATGGAACTTCATTGCACACCCCAAATCTTGTTCACAATTTTTTCACACACCCTCTAAAATAAATATCTCCCTAAAATTTTGCTTGGAATAATCAACAAACTAATTGCCCTATAATTCTCACATTCACTCTTACTGCATCTGTCTTTGTGCAAAGGAACAATGAAAGCATTCTTTCAGTCACTAGGACTATTCGAAATTCCAGCACACACATTGAACAACTCACACAATCTGGCACATAGTACTACGCCCCCACACTTAAGCATTTCACTTGTGATCCCATCTACGCCCGTAGCGTTGCCATTCTTCACTTTCACTTTCATAGATTTTAACACGCCAGCCTCATTAATGCGGCCATGCCTCCCGTCCACACTCCTCCGTCAAACTGGTGAGAGCAACAGAGGTCAGCATTGCGCATTGTGCCAGCGACATCACAACCCGAGACTCGTATAGAAGAAGGTTGTGTCATCCAGTATGATTTCACGGATAGAACCGTCTAGGTCAGCCCCAGGTGTTCCATCGGGTCAACGCATGCACCCCCTCCACCTCCTCCTTTTCCTCTCTCTACCCTCCTTTGCGTTCTTCTCCTTCCGTTTAAGGGATCACGTTGTTATGTTCTTGGACTACAAATTTGCATGTTTTGTCTGCGTGATTACTCATTATACCACCGGCCACAGAGTAGGTAAGCAGCGCTATCAACGGCAGATGTAATCTGTATATTTTCAAAATTCTCTTTCGGCTTATATTTTAATGTTTTCAAAATTAACCTATGGACTTAAATATTAAATTTCCGACAAATTCTATTTGGACTTAAAAATCTTTATATTTTTCAATATTATCTTTTGGGACTTAAATATTTATTAAGTGGTTAGTTTGCCACTAGATGGCCAGTTTAATAACAAACATTCAATGGGCTCTTGCCATCACATTTATCTTTATGAAGTCACTTTGATCTGTTGAAGTTTAATTATTCTTTTGTCACTAGATGGCGTTGTTTGGTTATAAGGCCCTGTTAAGTAATTTTGCACCAAGGCCGCTAGGCTTATGCTTGTTTGTAATTTAACTTGTCACTATACCATTAGCTTTCCATTTTATATTTTATCGTAAATAATGTATGATGGACTCTTGTCATCACATTTATCTATTTGAGGTCACTTTTATATGTTGAGGTTTAAATGGCTAGGTTTTCGCTTGAAGGTAAGCTTATATTTTATAGTAAATAAATTATTTGATGGGCTCTCGCCATCGCATTTATCCTTTTGAGGTCGCTTTGATGAGTTAAACTTAAATTGTTCGTTTGTCACTAGATGATGTTGTTTGGTTACTCTTAGGGCCACATTTTGTAACTTTGTATATAGGTCTCTAGCCTCTTACTTTACTCTAACTTAGCTTGTATCTAGGCCAATAGATGGCTAGCTTGTTGTTGATTATAAATTAACTTATCCCTCGTCTGCAAGATGGCATGTCCTGATGTTAACTTGTTTTTAACTTTAACTCTTGGCCAATAGGTAACACCGGCACTTTTTTGTTGTAAAATTGAAACCCATTACTTAAGTATTGTTGGACATTTCTCATGTTTAATAAATGTCAAATCCTTGTTGCCCGGTGCCTTTTATCTTTTTATCTCTTTATGGGAGATTTAGGGCTGGAGGTTTCATAAGTCACATTCTGTTTCACTCTTCACAGCACTCTTAACAATATACATACAAATTATTTAAAATGTCACACTATCAATGGCGGTGCGTGATATTTATTTTTTATGGGGCCAGGTCAAAACTTATCGGTGATGATTTTTTTTACCAACACGTGTTAACATATTAAATTAAATTCATTTAAGTTTTTTATTAAAAAAACACTTAACAACTCTACAAACAGAGAGAATGAAATAATACAGGTTTTTAATTAAACTTACCTAGGGATAACACTATTTCATTAGTATTTGTACAAAAGTTAGGCAAGTCTGGTCTTCTGATTGGCAAATAAATTGATGACTGTTGTTGAAGTTTGGAAATCCAGCAACTTATTCCTTATGGATATAACAATAAACAAACAGCCAGCAAATTTAACCAGTCTTGTCCCGTGGTGTTCCTAAGGAATGTTTTGATTCTTTTTAACGTACTGAAACTACGCTCCGACAGCGGAATCTATTTCTGATGCAATATTTACTCTTCTAAACGTTTAAAACCTACAAATATTTTTTTCCAAATGAATTGCACATTCCTCATTTTTTTAAATTATTTCACTTAAATATTTAAGATCCTTACAGCCTACCGTTGTCCACAACCCCACACCACTAAATAATAAACATAAAAAAACAAAATAAGCTCGGTTTTTCTTCACTCACAGTTAGTCACACTTTTTTTTTTATCAAATCAAGCAATAGAAAAAGTTTTTTTTGCCATCCACCTACATGAATGTAAAGTCACTAGGCTTATGTGTTCCTAATCATTTAATTTCAAGTTTTTCTTGCAATTTTAACGGGAAAAAAACTGAATTTTTAATACAGAATCTACTTTATTCATTTTAATTAAGAACTTTTACTCGTCGGCTTACTGGGTCTTTAACACATACTAAATACACGCTAAAACAAAATATATCCATCTTTATCGAATCGTGGGCCCGCCTAGACTGGCCCGATGAACTACTGTGTAGCTGACAGTGGAATGAACTTGAAATATATATTCTCCCACTGAACGACGGGGCTTATCTGAGTGGGGCTAGCCCATGTCAGCTTATCCATTATTAGTAATTTGAGTTTCAAGCGCTGGTACAGTCACGTGACAATTGCAGCGAGTAATGAATGCTCTTGGGACTGGATTGCTGTATAACAAATCAAAAAATTTACTGTGTGTAGAGAATGGTGACATCTTAGTCGCATTCATATAATCATCAAACAAGCATTTATTGTAATTTAAAATAAGTATCGATTGACACGCGAGATTAACGTCACGCTCGTTTGGGTTGGTGTTTCGGTGACGGGGAGGTCAGGATTTAAATTTTGGCTGAGTGAACAGGGGGTGATATTTTCTAAATGGATTTCACTTCTCCCTTCAAGCAAATAAAAGTGTATTTCCTCTAATGTATACATATATTTAGCAACTGTAATTAAGTTCGAATAGCCGTGGGTGAAGTGAAAGCAGTTAATAACTATGGTTTAAATACTTGTAGAACATCAAGACTTCCTGATGGTTCCAGGGACAAAAATTGAGGCCAAACCCTGCCAAAGGTTTAGAAACCACTGCGCTAATATATTTTATTTATTACCAAGCAACTTTAAGGTGGAATGGAAGGGACGCGAGAAAATACCTGTGTTTTTGCATTTTTTATGGCAAAACTTTTTTTTTGTTAAAATAAATAAAATATTGCTCCAGTGAAAGCATAGAGTTTAATTTTCTTAACACGGTGGTATCAACGGTTGCATAGCGGCATTAATTGGGAACAATTTGTCATTAAATTCCAGGACAGCTTTGACAGATATTCAAGACATTTTGAGGTCAACATGTGAAGATAATTAAATTCAATGTTTATACTGGAGCAATATTTTATTTATTTTTGCCAAAAAATGTTTTTCTATAAAAACTGTAAAGACACTGGCTTTTTTCCCATCTTCTTTCATCCCACCTTAAATCTTTTTAGAACTCATTAACAAATAAGTTAAGAATGGGTGGAACAACGTTTTAACATACGTCCATCCCGAAAGCCCGTTCTGAATGGAACATGCTTGGGACTCAGTTTACACTTTGACAAAGAGATGGCACTGTAATCTGAAAAACTAAGGATAATAATGGTGTGTTGAAAATTGGCTATCCTGGAAAAACGCATCATTAATTAAAATGGCAGTGTTTGCCAACATGAAGCTGTATGTGACAATGGTAAATTACCTGAATAGCAGGCACGTATCGAGGGGAGGGGGGTATTCGTGGGGTTGAACCCCCCTGAAATCTAAACAAAAATTATTATAAAAAAGATAGTAGTAATACATTTCTAATTAAAAATACAGTAGTAATTAATTTCAATTTCACTTTCTTAATCGGACTAAACATCGTGAATAATACAGTAAATAAGATGTACCGTAATATACTCAGGAATTCCTCGACACACGGAGATAAAAATATGTCTAAATTTCGTAAAAAATTTATTACAGTTGAACCATACTTGAATTCACTAATAATTAATATATACGTTTTATGACTTTTAATAGAAAAGTATTATCTTTTATAAAAAAAAGTATGTAAAATTAGTATATTTTCTATTAAAAGTCATAAAAAGTATATATTTATTAGTGAATGCAAGAATGGGTCTACTTCAATATATTTCTGTGTGAAATTTTGTTATATTTTTCTCTCCGTGCAGATTAGATTAGTCCAACCCCCCTCCCCCCGCTGTTTAGTCTTGAGATGACCGTCGTCGTCGGACAATATTTGAAGAATGAGCCCCTTCCCCGAAAGAAAATTCTGGATACGGGCGTGCTGAATAGGAGCACAAAGCGGAATTGTAATTTGTCAGAATGGCAATATTTTGCAACAAAAAGGTCTGGAGATGCTGGAAAAGAATATAAATTTATCAGTAACCAAGCGATAGTTCATTGTTCATGCATTAACTGTTCCTAGTAAGGAACGTGGAACAAGGTTGTAAACTTAATGTATTCTGTAATAAGGGCAGTGGCTAGTGTATAATGCTACGTTTATTTGAAATATAATATATATTTATAATAATATATTATACAGAGTGTGGCAGAAAGAGTGACCCAGTTCAAACCGGGCTCCATAATCGATCACGGCGTCCTAGAGCTCTAATGTTTGTTCAAATGCGTAGTGCAGTTTAAAAGCATTGATGTACATCCATATAGCTTAACCTTGGCAGTCAGCATGGAGCGCTGGTCGAATAAATATCGTGCGTTTGCTTTTGAAACATTTTTCAAGTGTGCTGATATTGTTGTGATTACTCAGCGTGTGTTTCGGAGGCACTTTAATATCGGTAAGAATGGTCTGTGTCAACGCGGAAGACGATCATGAGATGGTTAAAGGACTTTAGAAAAACCACATTTGCATGAGCCATGAAACCACCTTGTAGGTGACGCAAGGTTCGCTCCCCGGACAATATTGCAACAGTAAGAGCTGCTTTAGAGCGAAGTCCAAGACGCTCTGTTCGTCGGCATTAGTAAGCCCTCAACATATTGGACAGAAGTTTACGCCATATGTTGCATTTGGAAAATAAGTTCCACCCTTTTTATAAGATGCAAGTGATGCATGAATTATTGCTCAGAGATTTAGTGTAACGTCGAAATTTCTGTATGCAGATTATGGAGATGATAAACACACAAAACAATTTTCTCAACAATCTGATCATGAAGGATTAGGCACAGTTCCATTTAAGTGGCTGTGTCAACAAACTAAACTTCAGGTACTGGGCGTCTTCAAATCCTCATTACATTCACGAACGACCACTTCATAGCCAAAAAGTTACTGTGTGGTGTGGAGTGTCTTCTCTAGGTATTGTTGGTTCATATTATTTTATAATGATGCCGGTGGGACTGTCACAGTGACAGTAGAGTGATATGAGGCTATGTTACGACAGTTCGTATCAATGCAACTGCGCCACAGAAATATCAATATGGAGTCGTTGTGGTTTCATCAGGATGGTGCAACCGCTCACACAGCAAGAACGTCCATTACGACTTTACGAAAAATGTTTCCACACCACCTTTTTCCCGGTTTGGTGATGTAAACTGGCCACCCCATTCACCCGATTTATCCACTGGTGATTTTTTTTTTCTTTGGGTAGTTATGAAACCCAAAGTCTATGCAAACAGGCCAGAAAACACTCAGGAATTGAAAAACAACATTCACACTAAAATTGAGACAATGACACAGGAAACCCTGCGTAAGGTTGTTCGTGCCGAAGATTGCATTGCTAACAATGGTGGTCACCTGAAGGACGTAATTTGCGAAAAGTTACTCTTGTAAGGAATGGTGTCAAGTGTTCTTTGCAACAGTGTATAACATGTAGTTATAATGTCTAATGCTGAAATATAATGTTTAAAATTGGTCAAATTTTCTGTCACACCTGTATATATATATTTATACAATAACAAATTAATATATTAATATAATATTAGCATAATATATTATTATATTATAATTTATATATTTATATATTATAGATATATAATTATTGTAGATCATGTGAATAATTTTTGTTCATATTATCTTTTGATAATAATTCACAAAAAATAGAACCTATTGCCTTTATCATCTTTCGAGAACCCACTATCTATAAATCCCGATTGACTTTTTTCCGTATCAAAATGTAGACCTACTTGTTTATCAGTCCGATATATATCACGTCAAACATGAATCATTTCATTTGTGTTTTTTTCTTTACTGTGACTAGTTTTTTAAAATTATTTCGTTTTTCATGTTCTATGAAGATACATGTGGTACATAATAGAGCTATGTTAATGTTGTTACTAATATTTTTGCCATGCATTGAGCTGTTTTATTTAACAGGCTATGGACGCAGGCCAAATACGGTCCATTGCGTCGGCAGATTGAAAATAACTATGGATTCAGACGTTCGAAGAAAAACAAGTGCAGAACAGAAATGAGGTCACGTGACGAGCTCTAAGCCAATCACAAGATTTCCACCTCTTCGGTGCGAGCTGTTCTGCTGAAGTTCAACTCATCTCTACTTTGTTTACTCTGCCCGAGATGTTCGGCACGGGAGAATCATTCAAATCTCAAACTCAAACATCTCAAATCAGTGCGCATGCGCATTTGACACAGCATGCGCTGTAGAAATTAAAACAGTCACATTAGATTTTTTAAATAATAAAATAGTTAGTTTATGCTCAAGAATTTATATAGTTAATACTAGAACAGATTTTACTTTTCTTTGTGAAAGTTCTGTTGGAACATAACCAGTTCCTCGACATTTTCTTCAAGCAATTGTTCCCTCCGTCTAGTACACACATTTTCAGCACTTAAAAAAACCTGTTCGCTTGCCACTTCAGCAGCATTGTCAGCCCACTACTTGTAGGGACTTATTTTTTTTAAAATTTTTCTCAAAGTAGTAAATAATGGGATGTTTTTTTAAGTGTCTGTGAAGACTAGTAGTGTTACAATGTAGAACCTTGATTGAAACACTACCCTTGTTGCATTTAGCATAGTCTTTACTTATTTTGGTGAAAAATATCCAAATAGGAGTTTTACTGGAGTTTCCTTCCAATAAACATCACTAGGCATATTTTGTAGATTCGCGGTAGTTTCTATAGAAATACTGATACAGCTTGCCTGCAAGTTTAGTTGAGCTATAGGCTCATCAACCATTTCTTCGTCAGACATATCACCTTTTTCACTTACATTTGTATGAATGTAAAATAACACCATTAATAAACATTCACAAACGAAATTATTTAAATAAAATACAATATTTGAACTTAAACACGTGGAGCACAGTAAACAAATATTTAAAAAAAATTATGTTGACTTGAAAGTTATTCACTATTTAATCAATAGTATTTATTTACTTTATAGCACAATTTATAATTTATCAACTACCCATATTGACCCGAAAATATGTCACCCCCGAATATAAGCAGCACCACAAATTTGCAATAATTTTCATAGGAAAAACATTAGACAGTTAAAATAAAATCACTTTATGTAAATCACTTAAAAAGGAAAAACAATATTTATAGTTAAAATCAAATCACTGTTTACTAAACCATTTGAACAGGAAAAACAATATTCATACTGAAAATGAGATCACTTCATATAAAATCACTTGAAGAGGGAAAAAAAGGGTATTTACAGTTAAAATGAGATCGTTTGCACGGAATAATAAATATTTCTAGTTAAATTGAGATCACTTGCAGAGAAAAACAAATATTTACAGTTAATTTGTTTTCAATATGGTCTGCCATCTTAAGACTTCCGAATTTAGTACACACGCCTAAACTATCTCACCAAAGAATAGCATCTTCGATTCCTTACAGACCCATGCATCTCAGAATTTTCATGTCCTATAGTCCAGAGAATTTTTAAAAATATTTTGTTTGTGTTTATGTTAATAATATAATACATAGGCCTTATTAAATAGGCCAACACAAGTTTTAGATTTTTCCCATTGTTAATTAATTAGTTAATTAACCTACACATTCGTTGAAGTAGAAAATAGCCTTTTGCGCTAAATATATTTAACTATATAAAATGTCATTTGAAAAAAATAATTTATTACATCGCTAAGCCTAGAAAAAGATTGAAAATAATTGATAAGCTTCTAAAAAACTGTTGTCAAATTAAAGTTATGTCTGTGCAAGTTCGCAGAAAGAGTTTTTAAAAAGCTATACTGGCCCTAAACATTTTTGTTGTTTTCTTAAATAAATTTATCTTTTTTTATTTAGAGTTAAATACACTTATATGTTACAAAAATGCGTATAGAACATATTTTCATTGAAACTGAACTTTTTTTGCTGATACTTCACTTATCAAGTAATATGTACAGAAAAAACATATATTTATTAACTAGAAACAAGTTTAAAAAAAGAAAGAAGTTATATATCATTCAATGTGGTTGATTAAAAAATAATTTGTTCAATACATTTTTTCAATTACCACTCCTTTTTTATTGAGAACAATGAAATGATTTAAAACAATTCTTATCTTTATCCAAACATGGGTACACATCACATTTTTCACAGTGCACTCTTGTTCTGGAGGAACACTCTTTAACGCTACATTTCCTAGCAGTGGTAAGAGAATCTACTTATCGGCCAATGGTCATATCCATCCATTGATCTCAATATAATAAGGGAACATGAGCTGCCCAGTAGCAAAATTTCACTCAGCCAGCAATGCTTGAAGTGGCAGCATTGTCAGCCAATGTTTTATTTATGGTTTATTGTTTATAGTTGTGACTTTCATGGCTGCTAGACTGTCGCAGTTTTATGATTCAAATTATCATACGTTGTACAGCCAATGCCTTAATTAGGGCTTTATTACATTTTGAAGGCATAAATGCAGTGAATGTTACACAACATTTTATTGTTTTCTTATCGAAAGCTCTGACTGATGAAACGAGGACATTGAGGTTAGTGTTAGTGTTTGAATTCTGAAAGAGACACTAATTTTTCTAGCAAGTATCCATACTGGTTTGAATTGAACTGATGTATCTTATTTCTTTATTTATTGAAATAAGCTTTAATGAAAGCAATTTAAATAGGTTCAAAGCACCAATGAAGGAAGAGGAATATTAGGGCTGTGTTACATTATTACAACTCTTATAATTTTTCATTTGATTAAGTAGACTACATTAAACAAAAAATAAGTTATTTTTTCATCCTTTAACATTTTCAAAATTTGGATATATTTTTAAATTCGTTATTTAGTGTTTGATTTGCATGAAATTTCGTATAACCATGTTGTTTCGAGTGCTGATTTCGAATTTCCCTAAGTTATTTAATAAAATGTCAGGGGAAGCCCTTTCACCCTCACGCGCCAAATTACATTAGGTTTTGAATAGTTTATTGACGTACCAGTATTAACATTTTAAGGCAACTTACATGAATCTATGAAGCAGGACATTGGTAGACAGGTATAAAAATACTGTAGAAATGTCGATAAATTCAATTTTTTATTGCTTTATTTTATATTTGAAAATGTTTTTAAATAAACATGGCCAAATTGCTAATTTTTTAATAAATTGACGATGAGTTCTACATCTCAGGGAGCTAACTAGTTAAATATTTCTTCCAAGTGTATAATAATAAAGCAGCGGTTTCCAAACTGGGTGTCACGGCGTTTTTTGTGTGGGGTCACAATATAGAGGTTTTAGCTTTATATTTACTTTTTCAAGGATTTTAATGATTATATGAAGATGAGTAATTCTAATAGAAATGCAAGTTGTTAAAGTGCTTAAAACTACCAAGTTACTGCTTAGGTTCCTTTTAACTATTCCAATCTGATAGCTTCTTGCTGACTTGTTTACTGTGGCAGCCTTGAAATGCTGCTAGCATAATATAAAATCATCCCCCAAGCCCGGGCTTGTTGATTCTCTTTTACTACATATTAGTCGCATATAATCATTATTATAAGCAATTTTATAATAATTAAAACAAGCATTAGTGGACATGCGGGTTTAATGTCACGCTCTTTTGGTTTGGTTTGTTGGTGAAGGTGAAGTAAGGATTTTAATTCTGGCCAGGGATAGTTTATCCTAATATCCACCCAAACAAATAAGGGTACATTTCCTCTAAATTTTTACATATCCCACTGGTGTAGCTAACTGTAAATAGTCCGGGATTTGAACGCTTTTAATTTATTGAAGGGTCGCGATGGCCGCAGAGAGAAAAGTTGTTGTGATAAACTACAAAATGTTGGAAACCGCTGTAATAAGTTAAATTTTTTAATCTTAAATATACGATTTGAGCAATATCTGCAAATCTAAATAAATATATTTAAGGTCAATTGGATATTTAGCTCAGATGCAGGTAGACTGAAATAAATAATAATTCAAGTTATTTCCTTGTGCACTGAAAAAACCTTGTAGCTTTAAAAATCCAGTATAAACAAATAAATAAAATTAAAAATACAGTTGCTTAAAAGCTCGGTCCAAGGCTTGAACCCCAAATTAAAAAAAAAAAATGTGGGACCCCTAACCCCCACCCCCCTTTTTCTCAACATTGCCCTTCTTTTACTCTCCTTTACTACTTGGGAAGTTTTCTAATTTCAAAATGCTTAGAGTTGAGAAAAACACTGGTTCATCACCCTCAAATATATTTCGTGCAACATCCCTGCATCCTATGATTGAAACTCACTATCTTCGGTCCCCGCGTTGGCTTACATTTCTTTATCTTGATAAGAAGTTGTTATTTATAAGCTGGCTATTTTCTTATCAAAAGTGTTGAGTGTTTGTGTCTGCTCGTGTGTTTGTGAAGTCTGGCCACTTCTCTCACGAGAAACACATGAGGAGTTATTATTAGCTTTCAGCTTGGTTGCTGGTAGTATTCACCGAATTGAGTGAATTTTCTCCAAGACATAAACGTGATGTTATATATATATATATATATATATATGTGTGTGTTGTGTGTGTGTGTGTATGCATGGTTTCTTTAATCAACTAATTATAAATATATGCTATGTATATACTTTCATACAATGCCTCGTTAGTAACATTTGTTGCAAAATAATTATATGCGAAATTATCCATCTACTATCAATCATAATTTACCAAAAATATAAATAGGACTCACTCTTTATGTTTACCCACAAATGTTTGTAGTTGAACAGGCGTTTTTAAATAAATAATACAGTTAGACGTTATGAATTTGATGAAATCAAATGAGACTAATAATGGCATTCCCAAATTGTTTATTTATCTGATATTTATTAAAGGTAAAAACTGGGCCGGGTTGTAAGTCGGTTCATCATAGGATCCGCAAACCGGCCCCTTGGTGTAGTGGTCAGTCCACCTAGCTATGAACCTAGGGGTCCCGGGTTAGATTCCCGGCTGGTATCATATGTAATTTTTCCGAAAGGAGAATTACCCCAACGGTCACCATAGTTTGGTAAGTCAGGCTTAAGTTATGTAAAAGTGTTCCTACTGTTTCCACACCCTCATACTCGCTATCACCATCACCTCATCTCATCGGGACATGGAAAGAGCCTCCACGGAAAGGATGTACGATTAGTACATTCGGACGTCCCCTGGGCATTAAATTAGTACTGGCTGATCTTTCCACAAAATGGGATATGAATGATGTAGCCCAGATGCACATTATTATTATTATTATTATTATTATTATTATTATTATTATTATTATTATTATTACTATAGATCACGGAACATCACAATCATTGATCGAGCTGCATTCTTGCATCCCTGCTCTGGTTGTTATCTATAAAGAGACAGCACCCAACAGTTTTTAATCTGCTGTTCACTCACAAAACTAATCTGATCATGTAATATTTTCGAAAGTGGAACGATAACTAGAAGATTATTAAATATATATCTATAGTAAGATTTTTTTAACTTATCTATCAAATGTTACAAAAAATCTAAAGATTAAAATAATTCCACAACAAATGGTTAAAATAGTGCTGGGGGCTATTTATTGTATACAAGCTTTAAATATGTTTTCTTACTTCTTTAGATAACCATTTTTTAGACTTGAATGTCTTCATATAATCCCATTCCAGACCAAATTTCGGCAACGTTTATTACAGTTGTCAATCGATATTGTAACACACGTTTTTCATGTTGGCCCGCCTCATTCTTCAAATAAGTTCAACAATATATTATACACAGTCGATTGTGCTTCCCGCTTTGCTCCAATGGACGCACAAACTATCTTCCCTCAGCACGCGGCACCAGGCGAGCCACCCCACCTTACGTAGAGATCAAATTAACTTAAAGGCCGCATTACACGTAGCAGGTTGCAGCGCTGCTTTCTGACGTTGTTTTGCAGCGCTGCAAGATGATCATGTCATATACCTAAATGATCGGTGCGGGTATCAGAAAGCTGGCAGCGCAAATATCAAACTAGTTTGATATTTTCTGATCGGACGACTGCTTTCTGCGCCGTGTAATCGCTTTATACGCTTCCAACTTGCTTGCTTGGTTAACCGCTGAGAGAATATAGACAAAATATACTTGTAGGTGTCTTCATTCATACGTAGGTAATTTCGGAAGTCATCAACAACTAATTCAGGTAAAATCGTCACAGTATGTGACATAGTGTTCCGTTTTAACACTAAATTTCGACTTCACACACGTTTCTTTCTGCGTTTTACAACAATACGATATTTCAATTTTTGGTAGTACCCGTACAATATAATAAGCTCTTCATCTTCTTGTTGTTGACGAGACATCTTAGCACAAACTGAACCAGCAAAACCAAGTGTGGACGATAAAATAACTCCCCCTCCACTGAGCGGCAAGATGATCATTCGTCAGAATGCAGCTTGTGTGTAATAGGTAACCCAGATTTGTCAGCTCGCAGCGCTGCAAAACGATGTCAGAAAGCAACGTTGCAACCTGCTACGTGTAATGCGGCCTTAACACATAGTCCTTATTACTTTCTCTCACTCTTAGTTCACTCAGTTCTTTGTATGCCCTGTATTATCTTAGAACCAATTTGTATTGTTTTTTCAATGAACTCTCATATTCTCTTGTCATTATGTTAAGATATGGGGTAAATGCAACATACGGGAACGAATATCAGAACATAAAGATACACTTAGCTTTCTCAAACAAAACATATATTCAAACATTGAAGCGAACTTAAGCTCCTTTTACACTCATTGAGTCAGTGACAAGGTTTTAGTTGAGTGACGTGGGCGTGGCGCGTAGCAGACCAGTGACAGGATCTATTAACTGGACTGTGACAGGGGTAAGAAACTTTGATATAATCATCGGAATTGACCACCGGTTGTCTAACTTCGCCGTCCTGCCGTCTATGGCTCTACTATAATTATGCAATTCAAACATGATTTTATCTCCGATTTTGTATGGTACCGGATATCTTCCTACATTGTATCTACGTACTATCTTATCCTGTGCCTTCTTTAGCTGACTTAAAATCTCCCTCCACTCGGCTTCAATGCATGTATTAGATTGATACTCTAAGCTTCCCGGTAATATTTCCCACCGCAGATTGATTGGGGAGAGCAAGCTATGGCCTAACATCAAGGAAGAAGGAGTCTTCTTGTGGCTGTCATGTTCAGCGCTATTGAACGCTAATTGCTATGGTGTTAGGTTCTTATCCCAGTCCTTATGGTGGACGTGGTGAAAGGCAATTAAGACGGTCTTGAGGTTCCATTGGAACCTCTCCACGTGTGAAGTCTGTGGATGGTGAGGGGTGGTGGTAACATGATTTATACCATTATTAAAACACACATCCTCAAATATTTTTGATGTAAACTGGTCTGCGTTGACGGACACTATAATATGAGGGTACCCAAAGTTGCGAAACACGGTAGTATCTAAAGCGTTAACTACCAAGGCGGAAGTCGCCACTCTCAATGGCACCATCCAGAAAAATTTTGAGGCTCCATCAATTATGGTGAGTAGCATGTTATGCCCTTTCCTTGATCTCAGCAAGGGACCAAACAGATAGATACAAACTTTGTCAAGCAGGAAGCTGGCATCCCCTGAAGTCAACATCCCGTATCGGCGATTCTTAGCAGGCTTAGCCCTAAGACACACTTCGCACTTTCCAACCGAGTCCCGGATTTCCGCTTTCATACCTTTCCAAGAAAAATACAAGCAGATCTTACTTATGGTCTTGTTCGCACCTAAGTGCCCTACCACAGGGGGCTCATGGTAATATATGAGAATCATTCTAGACAAAGAATGGGGAATGTAAGCCTTCGAACCTGCGCGACGGGTGGGCTGTATAAAGAGAGTACCCTTAAGTAGTTTAGTGTTATCAGCAGGGCCCGGAAGTTGATGACATTGCATCTTTTTTCTGTGAAGTCAATCGCAATGCTAACTTGTATACAAACACATGTTATGACACTCTGATATCGAAAACATTACTTTTATTGTGCATATTTTTGCATTCTTAGGGGTTTTTACAGTTAATGGCATTTTTTAGCGTTTTTGCAGCATTTTTGAGGCATTTTTTACTGTTTTTACTCTTATCGTGCATTTTATATCATTTTTAGAATTATTACATAAACATATTAACTCACAAAGGGTAATGGACATATTCACAAATCCATTATTTGAATTTACCTAAAGCATTAATTTTCTCTTGTAATTATTAGTACGGCTGGACATGAAACAATGAGCGTAGCCTAATGTTTTCTGACAGAGGAGTACTACATACGAAAGACATTAAGAAGTAAAAGTACATATATTTTTAGATTCTTATCTTGTTTACGTTTCAATGGAAAACCCCAGTGCTGGATAACTGGCTAGCTTGGTATTTAAGGAATGTAAGGCTTTGTTTACTTCAATGGTACAGTCACAATTGTTTAGAATGTGGCTGTTAGTTGAGTAGATTAGTGTAAATTTAAATTGTATCTCTCAAGCTAGTTGACCTACTACTGGTCAGTTTTAACATGGAACTCAGCCGCACAGACGGGGGGAGGGGGGGCAAGAGAGGGAGGGATACTCCCCTAGGAGTGACAACCTTCACTTGTCCTTGAACTGGTCCGCGCACGTTTCATGTTAAGCCTGTTGTACTTTCATATATTTTTGTATTTCCAAGTGAGCAGGATGCCGAAAATCAAACCATCTCAATCCTCCCATTTACGACGGTTAGTTAACGAGTTTGGTGAAAGTGTTTTTTCCACAGACGGGAGAGTATTATTTTGTAAATTGTGCGAGTCGACAGTTTCAGCAGAAAAAAGGTTTTCTGTTACTCAGCATATCGGTCGTGAGAAACACAAGAGTGCTTTAGAACGGACAGCAACAAAAAAATTAACTCAAAGATTGCTGTTCCAAAGTGCTTCAACCTCTAAAACCAAATCATCTCCTTTTAATCAAGAGTTGTGCGAAGTATTGCTGTCAGCTAATATTCCACTCGGAAAAGTAAATCACCCTAAATTTCGTGAGTTTTTAGAAAGACACACGAATAATTCTATACCAGATGAATCTACTCTGCGTAAAAGTTACGTGAGCTTGTGCTATGAGAAAACTCTAGATAAAATACGAAGCAGTGTGTGCGAGAAAAAAATATGGGTGTCAATTGATGAGACAATAGACGTAGAAGGCCGCTATGTAGGTAACGTAGTTAATGGAACTCTTGAACTGAATACTGTTGGTCAAACATTTCTCTTGAATACAGAAATCTTGGATAAGGCCAACCACTCCACAATCAGCAAATTGTTTGATAAATCCATGTTTCTGCTTTGGCCTGACGGTATTAAGCACGAGAATGTTCTTCTTTTTGTAAGTGATGCTGCGCCGTATATGGTCAAAGCAGCAACTGTAATTAAAGCCTTATGTTCTAAAATGATTCACGTAACAGGTGTCGCTCATGCAATTCATCGAGCTGCTGAAGAGGTGAGAAAGAACTTCGGAAATATTGACCAACTAGTGTCAAACGTTAAAAAAGTATTCTTGAAAGCGCCATCTAGAGTACTTGATTTCAAGACGGTGGCTCCTGATGTACCCTTACCACCTCAGCCAATAATTACACGATGGTGCACATGGCTTCATGCGTGTTTCTATTATTGTGACCATATTCGTGTTTTAAAAAAAATTGTGAACAGATTTGACAGTGAAGAGGCCGTATCTATCAAGATTGCACAAGATATGCTCTCAGATCGCAAAATTGAGGGAAACTTGGCGTATATCAAGGCTAATTTCAGTATTTTGACTGTAACCATAACACACTTAGAAAAGAAAGGTGTGTCACTGTCTGACGCCACTGCTCTTATCACTACATTACAGGATAACCTCAAGAGCGCTTCAGGCAAAATTGGAAAAGCAGTGTTTGCAAAACTTCAGAATGTGTTGATAAAAAATTCGGGATTCAAAACAGTGTGCAAAATTGCTGACATAATCACCGGGAAAAGTGACTCTTTAGAAGACATTGAAGAGGACATATTGCCGGGTGACATTCCGTACTTCAAGTATGCTCCAATAACATCCGTGGATGTTGAGCGTAGCTTCTCCTACAAAAACCTCTTGGCCGATAATCGCCGATCATTCACACCTGAGAATCTGAAGATGACCTTCGTTGTGCATTGCAATGCAGAATAAGGTGAAATCTATGATGTACTTTTATTTCTATATCATTCTCACATGCAAACAAATGTTCTGCCTATTTTATTATTTTATTGGGAAGATTGGTTATACAATATATATTAAATTAGTTCTCCTTTTGCAGGATTCCCACATTACCATAATCGGAGATAGATGGATTTTAAATATATTATTAATTTTTAAGAGTTTTTTTTTGCATTTTTAGAATAAAAAATTTAGTTTTTAATTGCATCTTTTTTGTTTTTAAGGGCATTTTTCTTATTTTTTAGTGCATTAATACTCAATTTTTAAGTGCATTTTTGGGGTTTATAAGGGTATCAACTTCCGGGCCCTGGTTATCAGGATTGGACTTGTCTTCATAAGAGAGATCAGATCGAATAATTCAGGATCCTTTCTCTGTACTTTCTCGATCGGGGCAAACACTTAAGGGAGATTGTTCAACACGCTCAAAATAGGCTGGGCCTTCTGAGAGCCCTAATTCCCACGGTTATTGGTTTCCACGAACATGCAAGACAAAGAATCGGCTACTGGGTTTTTCACGCCCGAAACATGCGTGATCTCAAATCGAAGTGATTGTAACTTCGCCACCCGGTGTCCTATTTTCCCGATCTGTCTAGGATGTTTTAACAACCATGAGAGAGCTGAATTATCGGTACACAAGTCAAACGGATGATGTTAGAGATATACTCTAAATCGGTTAGTAGCCAATATATTCCAAGGGTCTCCAATTAAAAAGTAGAATAGTTACGCTCATAGGAATGCAGGATACGACTAGCGTACACGATTGGTTGAAGGGACCCATCAGTCTCTTGGCATAGAAGGCTCCCAATCCAGTCGAACAAGAATTGGTTTGGAGGACAAACTTCTTAGAAAAATAGGCCATCTTTAATATGAGGGACCAGATAACGCACTCTTTAAGGCCTGACACTCAGAAGACCAAACGAATGGAACTCCCTTTATCTTTAAGTGGTACAAGGGTGCCGTCATACTGGCCAATTTAGGAATGAACTGTAACGGGCTCCGCTCATTTAGCCCGTACATACAAGGAAAACAATAAATAGCCGTACATACAAAGTAAAGGAAAATAAAAATAAATTTCAATTTATTAACTCACTGTGTGACTGTTCCATGTTGGGTCGCTTGAATACTGCCCGACTAGACGACCGAATAGAAATAGTGGACGCGGCAAGAACACCTTGGAAACTGGGACATCAAAACAAGACTGAACGTCCACTCTGCGGTTCCTTGAACTGCGGCCAACTGTAGTTTTGTTCTGGACGATTCTATCATGTGTCAGCAAACCCTCCATTCCCCTCCACTCCTTAGATGTCAGATTTATTTCTTACATAATGCAGCGCCTCTCGTAATATTTTTGTATTCAATTCCAACAACTCATCTCACGAGAATCCAGGAGGCTTCAGTTCAACGTAACCTTCAAGTAGCGGTCAAGATGATTGCTGTGTTGGTCTCACCACCTCTGAGCAGATAATGTAATATCTGTTAAAATGGCATTTTTAGTCTTTTACAGGCTTGTACTTTTTGATCTTATTTATTTGAGAAGCCTTAATTAGGTTAAGTATAATTGTTACTTTTTGCCAAAATTTGTTTATTTTAAACAGAGTGTAGTCCTTATGACCACACTTGTTTATTGTTTAACTATGTCCATATGACTAGTCTTAAATCTTATACTCTTTATAGAATCTGTTTATTTTAAACAGAGTGTAGTCCTTATGACCATACTTGTTTATTGTTTAACTATGCCTATATGACAAGTCTTAAATATTTGGGGAACAGTCTGATGCCTTATTCTATGTGACCATGTACCTAATACCTTTACTTTGGCAAAAAAGGGGAGATTAGTTTAATCCATTGCGTTACTGTATGTCCTAATTGGGTCTTTGACTCTTATCAGTATTTAAGATGGCATTATTATTGCAATTTAGTACGGTGTTCAACCCGTGGCTATGCTTCTATCCCAAAGGGGTGGCCCACTTGGTGTTGTTTATATTCGTTCGACTCCCTTCAAGCACCGCTTGGCTCTTTAATGTTTAGAAGTTTTCTATTGTTGTAGTCTGTCTCCAGACTATTTTTGAATGTTAACTATACTATTGGATGGTCAGGCAGTACTAAATAGGAATAGACGTACCATGGTTTCCTGATGACCTAGATTCCTGATAGATCTCTTTTTACTATTTGTAAACTAATAGTTCCAGCCCTTGGAACATTCCTTTTGTATCATATTACTCTTTTAGGAGTTAACCAACGCTAGCTAGTTCAGTTAGCAACTATCAATGTAACTCCTTAAATAAAGACTTCCAAGTTTTAGATATTGTTCAACTTCATTTATTGTCCATGCTTATCATATATGAGACTAACAGCCTTAAGGCTGGAGTAGGGCTGTGTATTGTTGCTTAACTTTAACTTAATTTGATTTTTATGATTAGAGTTAATATATATATGGAGTCACAAGTTTTTCAATCATCAGCCCAACCATTGTTTTTCTTTGTTGTATGTCAATTTAAGGTGCCTCACACCAAACACGGCCACTTTGGTAATTATATTTTTGTTACTTTATTAACGCCTAACATTAAATAGTGTAAAGATTAGACTGCTATAGTGTCTGTGAATATGCAATCATTCTCATTGTTTTGATACCAATAAACTCATTTGTTAACTTGTATTTCACTCATATGTTTTGCTTGTCTTAACCTTCCCATTTCAATTTCCTTGTAATTATAGTCGTCGCTTCTACTATCAATAAGGAGCGACGCTGCAGAACCTCCCAAAAAAAGTTACCATGCCAAAAAATCTGGAAATTCTCTTTTAATCGATAGGGGTGAAGAATTCTCAAATAGGTCGGGTACGTTCGGGGTTTATAGACACACCCCGATGGGACAACACGTGACCCATGTACTCTATCTCTGAAACCACCAACCTTAGCTTATTTTGGCTCACCGTCAAATTGGCCGCTCGCAACATATCTAAGACTTCTATAACGTGTCTCTTATGATCCTCCAATTTGTTAGAATAGATGACAAGGTCATCTAGGTAGTTGAAGACATACTTAAATTGTATATCTGAGAACACGGTATGTAATAGCTGCAATAGTGCTTGGGCCCCGGTTGAAACACCAAAGGGAACGTAATTGAATTCTAAGAGACCACAATAAATGCCGTGTACTTCTTGAATTCAGTTAAAGGGATTTGGTAGTAAGCTTTGCTTAAGTCTTTTGCTGTGTAATACTGCACCTGGCCTAGATACTGGAATGCCATGTCTATGGTAGGTACAGTATTTTCTTATTCAATTTACGATAATTGACAACCATATGCGATTCCTGCCCTGGGCGGCCTACTAAGAACGCCGGAGAAGCGTAAGGGCTTTTAGACCTCCTCACGATTCTCTTCTCTAACAAATTCTCAAAATGGGCCTTCAAAACTTCGAGCTTAGGGGAAGCATAGAAATAGGCCTTTGACCTAACCGGGGTGTGGTCAATTAATTCTATGCTATGAGAAAATACATTAATGTGACCAATCGGTCACAGACAACATTGTGATACTCAGCCAAAATAGCCTCGAACTCAAGTATGTGATCGCGTCTGTCTTCGATCACTGTGGCACCAGAAATATCAGGACAAGATAAGGGTGTCAGCTTTTTCACATCTCTCTGAATCCTTAACCAACCCACGTGTGTGAATAATACCCAATAGGTCTTCCAAAACAACGTTTTTTATGAGCCTGTGTCTAGTAGGGCCAAGTCCAACGGTAGCTTCCAACAACATTGTTTCTCCATAAAGGGACGGAGGACAAGTAGTGACGATCCAGCGAAGAAACCCAATCCCACGTCTGAAATTAAGTTTTCTCCCCTCACCCTGTGAACCTACCTCCGCTGACACAACAAAACATTCGATCGAGATTGTTTGTCGCAGTTGCGTGCAAGATGGAATCTAGAGTTACATCTGTAATACCTCTTCTCTTTAAATTTGTTGGGATTAGTGTGCACGTGGCTACTTCTATTCGGGCGATTACCGGGAACTCCACGGTCATTTGAAGAGTTGAAGGCTCTACCACTCACCCCCATCCACTCATTCCTCCCATCCCCTGCAATCCGAGCTCCTTGTCCACTAGGTTGAGTCCACCTATTGTAACCCCGAATTTCATCATAATATTGTTGGAAGTGGACCGCCACTTGTAGTAGCTGAAAACTGTCTCTACTTCGCACCACCTTATGTTAATTCTAATTGAGGGTCTCAAATCAAAATAAATACAATCTACCATCTTCACTTCAGAAAACCCCCGCCTACGGATAATAATCTGGATAAGAATAAAGAATTCGTTGACTGGTTTGAGAGGTGCCATAGCACACCCAAAAATACCCCTCTCAAGCTGATCTACGTAGTTGGGTGGAAAAAATAATCGAAAAAATTCAACAAACCCAGGCTATTTGGTCTAGTTGTGATGGTTGTTGCGCATCCAAAGCGAGCTCTGATCCAAAAATATCTTGGGCAGGGCTGTCAACATTTTCACAGTCCGTTAATTTATAGCTGTTTTTAAACTCCTCTATTTTTTCTAAGAAATCTATGGGATTAGATCCAAGGTCAAATGCTACATTCCAGTTGTGAACTAAGTTGAACGATTCTCATGTCTTGAGAATCATCGTTATGTGAAGCTTGTCCTACATTTCTTTCCAATAGACCGCCCTGACATAATATTTGGTTCCCTACCTTTCCTATTGTTTCTAATGGTGTGTTGGGTTCCCCCTTTCTAATGTTAGTTTCTTTCTTAAGGGTCACACCCATCTGATATTCTAACTCGTCACGAAATCATTTAAGTTGACTAAATTTGTGTCCTCCTCAAGCGACTCCGGCTATAACCTAAATATGCGGGATTTCAAGTGACCAAACGTACTACGAATCTTCTTTTCTACCGACGGTACAGGTTTTTCGTATTGTGATATCATAGTTTGCAAATTATTAAATTTCTTTACAAGCAAGGGATGTTCCAAAGAGAGTGCGGGAACCTTGTCTATTGACACGAGAGAACGGTTCTCGTCCTTCTCAACGTCAAACACGTCGCTAAGTTGCGACCTTAACTGATCGACAGTTTTTTACGGCTTCGAACCACGAATTGTGAATTCGTAGATCAACTTATCTATAAAGATGTGACTAGGGTCAGGATTTTCCATTTTACAATTTAGGAATAGGATTAAGCAACCAAAAACCAAACAATACATAAACTCCCAAAAATATTAAAACACCCACGAAATTTGGCTCTACCCTTATTATAAATCCCAACCGTGTAAAATAAAGCACTTTAATCACGAAGGTGTGCCACGCGCCTTTCAACAGGTCTCTGAAATGGACCCGCGTCCGCTCCCACATCGAACAAGAACCAAAGGCTCAACTCGGACAACGGTGACAACGTGTGTGAAAACACGAACCACGCTCTGCTACCATGTGTGCCCACACCTCTCGTTGACCCTTATGACACTACGGGAGAAAAATTGTGTCAGCCCCGTTTACACCGTGCCGATAGTATGAGTTCGCGAACCAGACTTGGGGCGTGGCACAACAAGCCGTTATGAAGGGGTCGTACAAAGAAGGCACTCAGGATGTAGTCACTCAAGTCTTTCTTCAGGGCTCTAATTCAACCCCTTCGTTGATTTGGTTACACAACTGTACACCGAAAAGAAAACCTCAGCTCCATGTCCGCGCATGATAACATTGCAATGACCCGATGTGCTCTCAACAAGCCCAGAACCGAGAGTGCAGCGATGAGCTCGAGGTCAGAACCTTGAAGCCAGCTGCGAACGCGCGCAGCTGTCTTCACAATACCAAACAAACGAGCATCGCTGCGCACACACAAAAGAGTTGAGGAAACTTGGCACAATACGCCTATTCACTAATTACGCTAATATTAAATCAAGAAGAGACACAACATCAAGCCCCCGGCCGATAATTCAGCACTGTGAAAGAGTAAACCCACATTTCACCAATGATACATTTTTCGACTATTTCGGGAATCGAACCCGGGACCCTTGGTTTAATAGGCAGACACGTTACTGACTGAGCTAAGGTGTTGGCCATATAATATACTGAAAAAGTATTCAGAGCGTGCATGTAATTATTTAGCATCATTTATCTCTTAAATAAAAACAACTACTTATTGGTATATACAAATTTTTTTTGCCAGGGAAGTGGATAGTCTTCAATAAAATATCCAGCCAATAGGTTTCTGTTTGAAAGAGCTGCTCTTCCCCCTCTAACTGCACTTATATTACTGTGTACTATATCATCAAACCCTCTTACAGTTAAAGTACCTTCATATATATATATCAATCTCTTTCCCGTACAAAACTAAAGAATGCACCCACAACCGTCGCTTTTTCCTTTTCTTTTTACTTGAACGACAACGAATACAATCGATGAGTATTAAGGGGGGTTTCTAGGAATGTGAGATAAGGTCAATAAGACGTCAGGCTTAAGCAGTGATCTCTATATAATATTGGATAAACATACGCATTGCCAAGGACCAAAGCGTGACGCTCAAGTTTATCGTCTGCTTCATTGTGGGGGGACAGATTTAACGGTTTATTTCAATGTTACTATGCGAAAACATGTCTCAGATGAATAAAAGTGTTATTGTCTGAAAATAGTGATTTATTATACCACACTTGCCTGAAGAAACATTTATACATTAAAAGATATACAATTCTTTTTACAGGTAATACTGTACAAATACGAATACAATCTTTAATATATTTAAATATGTAGCTATCATCCATGATGTTTACAGTCTGCTAAGACTAAACTTATATTTAAAGTTGGCTAATAGCTTGTATATTGGTTTCAGAAACCATATTATATTGAAAGTTCAATGAATATAATAAATAAGGTATCTTAAAACTTGATTACCAGTACATTTGTTTTAATGACAAACTATGTGTAGTTGCCATATGTTCAAACGATCACTAAGGTTATAGGCTTGTAGAAAGTATTATTATATTACCTTTTTTTAAAAATGTTGGTTCATATCTTATATATTGCCTTCAGAAACCATATTATGTTAAAAGCTCGATGACAATAATGAAACAAACTAGATAAAAACTCTATTACATTTGTTTGAATGACATATTTGGCGTAGAAGCCTTACGTTCAAACAATACTTTAGGTTATAGGCTTGTAGGAAGTGCGGTATCTACTAAACCCTGATTTTAGTAAGAATCTCAATTTGTAAGGTTTTATTTCGTACCAGAATACTATCATATTATATTAGTATTTTGGTAGGATGAACGGCAATTTAGAATTGACGTAGAAATTCCCTTCTGGAAGGTCTTTTATCATACCTAAACACTACTTTAGGGTAGGATTATGGTACGAGATAAAGCCTTCCAGACCAGCTTCCTTCAAAAATCATCGTATACAATTAGCCTACATCAAATTATTTAAAGAAAAAAACTCACCAGTTTCGAACTTTATTTTACTCTTTAAGGCTTTTACTAACACATTCATTCATTTAACTAATCACACATTGGTGTATCTCATATATTCAATCAAATTAATGAGATATGTCAAAATGCCACATTGTCTTATATGGGTGTAGGAGAGAAAGAAATACCCGAAAGTTTCTTTCTCTCATACACAATAGGATGCAGACGACAGTTCGAAAATTTCAGCCGAAGATGTCCATCCAGTTGTAACATTACAAAGATGTAATGCTACTTCTTAACCCCATCTCTATCGGTGCTGCTGAACTGTCATATTACCCGCTCCGAGAAACGGCAGAAAATAGTTAAATACAATAGTAAGCTTCTCTATTGTATTTCCCAATAGAAACAATCCATAAATAAAACCATATCTTTCTTTACAATACTCCTTCAACTTCCACAAATAATTCGATTAGCGAACGTACCCTCTGGATATGTTGGCCTGGACACCCAAGCCAAGAAAGCTAGCTGACTGCATAACGTCCTAAGTCGGCGAGTGGGGCAACCTTGCTGAGTGCACCCGCACTAGATGTTATATCGGACAGACAAGAAAGAAACTGGCTAGCGCATGTTTGTGATCACCATGAACCTGGTGAAGATTACGTAGCTGACCTCGCCCAGAGCTCTCTACAGACCTCTGACGTCGCTGACCAATCGTTAGGTGAGAATTCAAAAATCGACACTAGAAACCGTTGGCTTGAGCGGCGCGACCTACCAGAGCCTCCGCGCTGGACTTCCCAAGAATATGGCGTGATTTCCTCCCCCTTCACGTCACCGACCAAATAGGCAACTTTCCACCCCTTTTGTGCTACGCAGTTAGATCACTATATAACATGTAACCAGCTAAGAGAACGGGATTATTATTATGATTTGATTATTGAAGAGAGTGTTTGACTTGGCTCCGCCATGAATAGAGTAACTCTTTATAACTCGTCTATCAAGAACGCCCGTACTCAGGATTTAATATCAACCAACGATTACAGAACCTGCCGACGTCAAGTTGGATCTCCACTACCACAAAGTGAAACTGCGATACTCGTCGCCATTTAAGACTATGGACACTGTGGAAAGGACATTACCTTATAATGTAAATATTCGTCGATTGTTTTTTTGAGAACTTATCAAATAAACTTTAATGACTTTATTCTTTGGATATTAATGGGTAACTCACGTGTGTAACTCACGTCATGGCATTTGTAAAAGTTCTAGTATATTTGTTTAGGGTTAACTGGTGTATTTTCTATTTACTTAATGTTAGATTCTTATTTACATTTACTGTAAAAATGTGAGAATTACTATTTAATATTACTAATGAAAGTTTTTATGTTTACCTAGCCCACATTGTTAGGACAAGTACGTGATTGGTTATTTAGGCTCATAAAGCCTCTTGCAAAACAAGTATTATTATCTATTTAGTTTATTCTGAAAGAATGTTTTCCCGCGATCAATGTTTACAATTTTCTTTTGCTACTAGGATGGTCAAGGCCACTTTATTTACTATATGTTGTTTTGAATATATTAAATTACTATTTACTCTAATTCTCTCAGCACCATGTTTCTTGTTTATTATTTCTATTTTATTATGTCCATTAGATTATACCCTTTCTTCCTCGTATTATTTTTTTACAGTGGCCTATTACTACGAGGTAGATAGAGAGGGTGTAACACAGTTATATTATAGAGATCAATGGGCTTAAGTCAAATATTGATAAAACCATTAAAGGTAAACGAGTTTGGTCTTTACTGGAACTAACACAAAACTATCTTCTACATCTCTCTATATATGTAGACATCTAAAAATAGTTTTAAAATTGAAATTTTCCACTTTGAAAAGTTCAAAAAACGACATGTTTAGGTTGCTCGTTACGTTACAAATGCCTAGAAACCAAAAAGCTACTAGTATAAGGACGTAGAATGGCTCTTTGGAAATCGAATAGTGTAACTTAATAGGGGGTCACAACATACATTTTATTGGCATTTGTATTTTCCTGCGATTTAGCAACTGGCAATCTTTTCCTTATGCAGTAGTGCTATCGTACGACCTAAAGACCTTTTAATCTTTCAAGTCTGTACGAAGTAGGTGGGAAGAGAGAAGACAGAGAGGGTGGTGTATGAGCCAGGCTAATCTTTCTCTCGCTTCTTCTTACCACTCCCTCTTCCAATCTGTTTGACTAGTTCAAAACCTGGTGTAGAAGCTTTTGGCGGGCGCGCGTAATGTTTAAAAACAATCAAACTCTTTCGATCAATAGTTTGACAATAAAATCTTAGTGAGTGTAACACTCTGTCTGTTATGCACTTTACAACCGTTTATTTTTTTAAACATTTCATGAACGACACGCATACTTAGCGTGTCAGATGGTTATTAAAATATTAAAATATATAAAAGAAAGTTAATATTAGCATGGAACAACAGAAAAAAACACGTGGATTCAGACGAGGGAAGAAAGAAAAGTTGAACCTCACAGCCAGGCAAAAGAAAATAAATTCTAACAAGGGAAAGAAACTGTTCATTGTTGATTATATGTAAGTTCATTATTTATCAATCATAGCAGAATAAATCTGTTTATAGTTTAAAATATCTATTACAGGTACGTAAACTGGGGGTGGGGGGGAGACTAGGGGCCCACCTCCCCCCCAAAAATTTGGGTAATTTACATGTGTATATATATATATATATATATACTCTTATGCTACAGGCTAGGAGAATAAAACTATAGCGTAAATTGTTTCTCTCATCATGGGTAGAGAAAGAATATTCTTTTGCCATTTAATATATTTTTACTTTTTCGCAACCCCTCCGGTAAAAAAGTATTGTGATCGTCAAAAAATCGAAATCGTATTTTTATATATAACAACGTTCCCTGACCCAATAAACCCCAAAAAGTTTTTTTTTTTACGATGCCATCTGTGTGTCTCTGGCTATCTGTATTTCAGCCTAGGGCCGAAACAATTTAACCGATCGGGCTAAAATTTGGTATCTAATCTAGGGTTTTCATAGGGTTACCCCGAGTAGATTTTGGAGGGATGTATCTAATCCTAAAATTAACGATGGGTTACTTAAGGGCCAAAAGAGAAAAAATTGATTTTTGAAATCATTTCTAACGATTTTGATAAAAATTTGTATCTAGGAATTTTTTAACATAACTAACAAAATAGTAATTAACTTTATTTTTCCGTAAAAACTAACTTAAATGATAAGTATTTATAAGCGTAGATCCTCTTCTTTCCATTATGTTTGTGCAACACTTTCAATTATTTTGTTTCACATATCTTACGATTTTTAAGTAAAGGTCTCCATTTTTATATAAAGTAGTGAGGAAGTTTGTGCGGTGCACTGTACTATTTATTAATGTATTGTTATGTATACACATTTAAAATATATAATTATTATTGATCTATAACTGTTTTATTTCAAACAAATAGTTATGTTTTCGTCAGAAATTGGGGCACCCTCATGATTTTTTTTTTCTGGATACGTGCCTGATCTATTATAACTTACTATATTATTATCACTATGGTATTTCAGTATATACTTTTTAAACACGCAACATATTAACCAACTTAACCTAGCGCTGCACCTAGATATACACATCTAGAACTCAAGTATATAGGCGCAATATATATTTAATAATGGAATAGAAGGATACGTTCGTATACAAATAGAAAACAAGTTTATAGCACCATTCGGAACTAAACCAGGATACTTTAGATATTTTAACCACAAATGCTCAAAAACCGTCATTATATATTTATCTGTATATTTATTGATAAAAACTTAGCACCATGGTCACTAACGGCTTCATTTAGGCAGTGTTTGGGATGTGTAAAAATTGATAAAATATTCCTATTGGACCCAACTGGTTTTCGAACCTGGTGCACCCGCTTGGAGACGAATATACAACTAGATCACGTAGGCACTCATGAAATTTATTCGGATTTGGAGTTTGGTTGAAACTGTTGAACATATTTATGTTTTAACTCTTTACCCACCTTCCCTAAAACATTGTTCTTTTTTCAATTGTAATCTTTTAGTTTTACAGTATTCAAATTCTATAATTTTTCAACATTGTTACTTAAAAGGTAGTTTTACGACAAAACAAACATTACTAAACTTTTTAATATTAAATAAATGTGCAATCACACGACACGTGAAGTAGGCATGACAGATCCAACTGTGACCAAGTCATGTGTTCAGTACCAGCCGTGTAGACATGAGACTAATCTTTCCACGTTCTCCTAAAATAAGATGTCAGTGTACGTCTTTGTGAACGGGTATTAAATATAATGCACGATGGAATACTGTATGATATAGGCCTATTAATATTTTAGGTTCATATTTTTAAACTGTTAAATCTTCTAAATTTGCGCAGGAAAAAAATTAACATGATTGAAAGATCTAATGTGGAACTTGGTGTAACGATGACTACATCGGATTCATATGAAGATTATCCTATACAAAATGTTTCAGGGGAAAAGTAAGTGAACGCAGATATGTTATTAAGTTCTTACTAATTATTATTTTTTGTTTCTTGATGTTTTAACTATAAGTTTAATATTTTGAATTACACATTTCTAGAGGTGCTAACTACAATCTGGCATACTTGGAACCTGTCCCTGCCACGACAGAACCATTTGATGAGGTTCAATGTGATTCACTACAGCAAACGAATAATTGGATAAGCGACATATTTATTGTTGTGGAAGAAAATATTTTATACACGATGCTTTTATGTATGAGAACTGGGAGTCACGCCAAACATGAGCGGAAACTACTCTTGAGAGATGGCGAAAGCACACAAAAATGCTGCGATTGTTCAGCTGCTAAACATTTTAAGAACCTACGATTTCACACACAGATCAAAATTTCCTCGTATTTGATCAATGACCGAAAACAACGACATGCATCTACTACTGTCTAATGCTCTCTTCCCCATCACAAGTGTGTAAAAATTGAATATAATTATAGCGTATGACTTATTTTATATTTTTGTGATATAACATTTTTTAAGTAAAAATTTACATTAATAATAGAAAACTCACGACAAAAGTAAAACTACTCTAGATGTTTGTAGAAAGGTTCAAATACGTCATACACCTTTTCATAATAGTACTATATTCAGTTATACACAATTAGTTATATTTATTGCATTCAGCGGTTTTTTTTCTCAATGTGCAGATATGAAGAAGATCCCAGAGTTTGACCAAGTGAGGTCACCATGGCAGATCTAAACGATAAATCAAGTCCAAATATTGTTCCTGTTGTGGAAGACGTTCACCAGGACAGTTATATGGAAATCGAGGACCAAAATAAAGATCAACCGTGTGTGAAAAATGTGCATAAATTAGAAGGTAGAAGGATGGTATGTTTAGACTACTTCTCAGTAGTATTCAAAATATTGAGCGTCATATCCCATTGACTGTACATTAAAAGGTATGAAACGTATGAGCGAGCGCCGACAAGGGTTTGCAAGTGTTTTATTTTACAAATGTTATGTCTGCAACATTAGGAAGAGCTTATCCACAGAGCGTCCTCCTAGTGATGGAGTTATGAATATAAATGTTGGGTATGATTACGACAGTTGGAGGCTTTGCCCAGCTCGAAGAACTCTCCGCTGCTCTAAACATACCGTACATGTCAAAAAATACTTGGAGCAAGTATCATGAAGAGGTTTCTGTTTCAATCCATGATGTAGCTTGGGACCTTATGGCGCAAGCCGGTCGGGAAGAGGCCAGGCTGGTCATTGCAGATGGAGAGGTGGACAACAGTTGATAACAGTTCTTGCTGATAGGGCCTGAGCGAAATGTTCGTTTAAGAACAAATACGATTCGCTGTCAGCAATAGTGATTAAATAATTAAACTAATAGATAATTAAATCGCACCGCCTCTTACTAACCATCTTGGCTATTCACATATTTACACTAAGAGGGTAAGGATGAAGAGAATATAATTTTGAGGAAAAGGTTCAGCATTTGCGTGGAGATGCGCTAGTCTCATTTTATTAGTTTGGCCGGTGCGAGGTTTGAGTTCTACCCCGGAGGTGTGTACTGAAGATTTTTTTCCAAAATGGTTTCCCCCCTCTCTTTCAAAGTAAATGAAGCCACCCTTCCTCTAAATCATACACTTTTAACCCCCTTCCCTTATTTTAGACACGCTGACAGCTCGAAAGGATGATAAGGCTTATAGGGCACGAATGAACTTATTGACATTTAAGTGAGTTGAGTGAATAGACTTATTTATTTGACTTTTAATTTCTACCTGAATTTAAACGTGTTTTATTATTGTTAACAATTAACACTGTTTATCGATAAATATTAGTATTTATTTTTTTACAAAGAGCTATTGTCGACTAAAAAACAAAGAAAGTTTTGTTTATGGGTGTTCGAAACAAATATTGCTCTTTTTGTGAACGCCATACCTCTACTATCAACCAAAGCTCTCTTCCACATCACAAGTGTGCAAAAAAATTGGACAGGTTCCTCAACATCTTTGGAACAGGACATCATTGTTGAAGGTTTTGTTCAAAGTGTTCATCTTTACGGCATCAAGTTTCACAAGCTTATTGGAGATGGTGACAGTAGTGTATAAAGAAAATTAATTGATGCAATGCTGTATGGGATGGATCTGCAAATACAAAAATAGAATACAGAAACCATCTACTATGAAACTACACAAGCCAAATTCATGACATATGCTTAAACAAAAAACTAGGAAATTCAACAATAAGGACAATTTTGCAATCTAGAATATTGCATTTACGAACCGCAGTATGTTCAGCAATAAAGTACAGGAAAAGTCAAACAGAGCTTCCGCATCATTGCCCGTGTTGAAGAGCTACGTAAGGATATTCTAAACAGCCCATATCGTGTTTTAGGTGACCATACCAAATGTGTCGAAAGGCAGTATTTTTGCGATGGTGTTGCTAAGGTGGGAGAGTATATTTACATTCCAGAAATTGATCAATCGGGTGTGTTGCATGAACTTTTGATGGCTTTACAGCGTGTTGCAATGAACACAACCAGTCTAATATTGGATGTGGACAACAGCATCTCAAGAAAATTTAACTCTGTTGTTACAAAAGCATTGGCGGCAAGCACGTCTACTTCGCAATGCGAAACTCTTACAGACAGGATGTGAAGCAGCAGTGGCATCAGTGAATTCTGAAGGTGAACTTCATCGGGTCATCCATTAATCAGTAGTAAAAAAGTCTTGGATTCCATACAAAATAATTATTTGTGGCAAGACGAGAAAAAAAAAGCATGCAACTATCGCCGCCATTTGATTTATCAACCAAAGAAGAGAGCGACTCAAGCTCAACGTATTGTAGACGGGGATTATGGCCCATATGCTTCAACCTCAACCCCCCCCCCCCCCCCGCTCTTCCAGATATGACTCCTGCTGAGTATGAAAAGGCCAAACAATAAATTTTTATTGGAATTAGAAGAAGGAAACAAATGTGAAATAGAAAAAATCACTAGAGGGAAAAGCGGGTGACATGAATGGAAAATAGAGAGAAGCAAACAATTGAAAGCTTCTTTTTTGGAAAGATTTGTAAAATTAAAGATACAACCTCCTTTGCAGGTGTAGTGCAACAAATAATATATAAAGTTTTTGAAGGGAATTCAAGTACGGATTGGGGGTTAGAAAAAGAAGAAGTTGCTTTATCTCAATATTCAGAAGAAAAACAAGTAGTAATTACAAAAAGTGGGCTGATTGTGGGATGAAGAATTATGAAGAACGAAGTTGTCGAAGTGAAACGCCCTATCTCGTAAATATTATTACCACCTTTGGAAGCTATAAACAACAAAACCATAAAGTTTATGGACATTATTGATAGAACTCCTAAACTAAAAAAAAAAAGAAAGACACATTTATGTATCAAGTTCAAGGAACACTGCAAATCACTCAACGTCACTTCTGCCATTTCATCGTGTGGTCTCTTAAAGGAATGATATGTTACACTATTGGACGCAATGTTGAGTTTTGGCAATACAGTATGTTATCAAAACTGCAGAAGTTCTATTTTAAATGCTTACTTCCTGAATTAATTGATCCAAGGTACACAAGAAAACTACCAATAAAGGACCCAGAAGATATATAAAAGCGCAAAACACTGCAAAGAATAGTAGAGCTGGGAAAAATTTGAAAACTTTTCACAAAACAAAAATTGTTAATTAAGGCATTGTGCTCCGAGAATTATAAAAATAGATTGTCATAGAAAAATACTTATCAGATATATATGTATATATATTACTTGTCATCCTGATATGTTTTTTAAAATTATGACAAGGCTGTGTTTATTTTAAGTTTTACTACACTTCAGGAACCTTTGATTTCTAGCTTTAGTCACAAAAATTTTTATAAACTAATTCATAATAAAAAATTGTCTTTATAATCTCATTTAAGTGACTTTTATTATGTCTTTGTTTTAAAACCCAGTTGTAATTTGAATTATCCTACAAAAGTTGTTCATAATATGTATAGCATGTATTTTTACTCTACCATCGCATGTATTTTCATTTTATAGTTATATTTATTTGATTCTAATAACTTTTCTGTGAACATAAATATAATAATTAAAGTTACTTTTGTGGAATATTGGAGTAACACATTTGATTTCATATCGACATTATTTAGATGTATATTATTGGTTTAGTTTATAATTTTCACAATACATTATTTACACACTATTACATAGGAAACAATAATTTTAACCTTTTATATCTAAATAATTACATAGGTCTAATTTTATTCTTGTAACTTATGCTCCTACCTCATACATTACATATAGCTTTTACTTTTTATAAGTATTCATTCCATGAGTGTTGCATGTTGCATGCTTTAAAATAAATAATAACAATAATGTTAAAACAAATCTATCAAGATATGGACATTTTTATGATCATCCCTACAACTTTCCAAGGAACTTAAGTTTGTATTTGTTTAGATAGTTAAAAATGGTTCAGTTTTATAAATTTTTCTTAATAAAACAATCTGTATAGTAATTCAAATTTGTATTAATGCAAATAACTTAGATCTTGCATATGTTTTAATGTAATGTAATGCAGTAAATGTAATATTTATTAGGTTTTCATTTTAATTTGTAAAACGCAAAAGGGAAATCTTACTATAATAAATAGCACAGCACTACGAGTTTTATTTCAAAAATAATAATTATTGCGTTTGTATCAATCCTTAATTCCTAGTTTGGCATCTCTAGCTAGGTCTTCCAAGCTAATATCTAATTAATTTTAGTATTTGGGTCTAATTAATCAAAGTATTTGGGTAGTCAAATATAAAATAACGTTAAATTTATTTTTGTAAATAATAAGAACGGGTGGAAAAATATTAAAATAGTATTCTACTAAGCTTACCATTTTTCATCACATTGAAATAAGAATAAAAACATTGCCATGCAATCAAATAGCTTATAAGTAATGTGGACAAGTTTTGTACTATTACATGGCTGTAAAAATTATGATCCCCTTTATTTCTTGAATAAAAAATATTTTATAAAAGTTTTAGTCAGTTAGTTTTAAATCTTGAAGCTCAATCAAAGTTTTAACTTTTTTTTTCATGTTTATGTTTGTAACGTTTATGCCGATAAACGTTTCAACAACAGAACATAAAGCTGTGCAAATGAACATTATTCAAGACACCAAAAGAAATAGACAGTAAAAATCACCTCACCTGATGCCCCATTCACCGCAGACTGCCTCACCGGCCGATCGAACCCCTTCCCACCCCTCCACCCCCTCGAGCACTACATCCTCGTCGGGTGTTGAGTGAAAACTAACAGGAATAAAGGCGTGTCGAGCTAGACACGGAATCACCCTATGCATCATGGGAATGTGTGACGTAGAAGTGGCCACGTAAAAAGAAAAGAAGGAATGTTCGAGTCTCTTCTCCAAGTTTATAGTTTGTTCCTCTCCATGAATTACCACCCCTTCCCTCTGGTCCGTGTCGGTGTTCTACTGTGTTCTGTTTTCCCCCTTTGTTCCCCCCCTCTCAGAATTAAATCATTTATATACCGGTGTCGTTTAGTTTAAACTTCACTTCTTGGTTCGGCGGTGTCGAAAGACATTTACTAGGATGATATTAAGGTATAAATTCTATTTTCGGACTTTGTAAATTCAAAATTCCCTTTTGGACCCACGTTAGTTAGTTCAAAATTAATACTTAAAAATGAAAATGTAATCATGGACTAAATTTAGGTATTGTTTTTTAAAGAGAAATAAAGTCCCCTCAGGACGCAAGTCTTTGCCATGATTAATTTAAATGTTTTATAATGATAGACTACAGGAATCATGTTTAATAGCCCATCTGGCTCAGTAAGTAATTTTTTACTGTAAACAAAAATAACTTTATATGACTTTGCAAGGCCACGCATGGCGTGTGGCCTATGAGAGCCGAGGCGTCTCATTTTCCCTTCCGGCCGTATATTTTTGTACGTACTTGTTTTATATTTTGTTTTGTAGACTGTGCCTTTTGCACAATAGGTATTTTTGATAGCAAGGATACCCTAGTCAATGTGAGATATTCCAATTATTTGTTACTAAAAGATTCCATTTTGTTGTTTGTTGAACTATTGCCCATAGATGGCCGAGTTTGTATGGCGGATTGCCATAGAGACCCAATAGGGGTCGTGTTGTAAACTTTTTGGTATTCATGTAATCGTTTTTTGGAACACGTGTCATGAAGACTACTTCACCTTTGCGGGCTTAACCCAATTGTGATGACTACTTTATTATTGTGTGCTTAACCCAATTATGTATATATTTACCTATTTTTCTTAAGATTGTTATTCCTAATATCAATATATATATTCACTAATATTGTTATGTTTCATAATAAATATACGTTATTTTCATTCAAATATTTTTTTTAATATTAGTTAATAAGTCTTAACTCATTGATAGTCTCGTCCTCTTACCTTGATATATTTTTTATATGTCTATTCAGCTAGTGATATCATGATAACTCAAAGTGATGTATAGGTCAGAGAGATAGGCCTATTCGTCACATATTGTTCTATCGGCTCCACTGCAAATATAATTTGTTGTATTTTTTTTTAACCTTTGCATTCAGTTTAAATTTGTGCACCAGCCTTTGTCTATGAGCGGACAAGGGGGTGGTACATGTTTATAAAAGCGTTGTGAATGACTCAGAAAATGAGAAAGAGTTTAAGATAAAACATACGAGCATTTACTTGGGGGCTGTCTATAAACTACGTAGGCCCAACGCATATCGTAGGGGGGGGAGGGAGGGGGGAGTAGTGCTCGCCGTGAACAAGCGTGATGAGAGGGGTGGGGAATTCAGATATTGAGTGACGTCACACTACACTTTACAACTAAGCGTATTTATTTTGAGATCAAGAGTGCTACTAATGTTCATGCGTCGACCACAAGCGCAAATATTCAACCCAGGACAGCCCTTTGTGGAAAATATGAAAATACCTCAGTAAAATAAAATTACAATGCAAAAATAGACCATCAGTGCACTCCAAAAAGATCTTAACCCTATAACCTCCCCTGTAACGGTGACCAAGTGTAACGATAATCTAGTACAGCCATCACTCATCACAGTATTATGTCATATTGCACATATATAATCGCAAAAACTTTTCATATAATATATTAATATGGTTTGTGACAACATTTACAAAATAGATTTAAATAATTATGTATGTAGACCTAAAAATATATCGACTTAGTTAAATTTCTGACGAGTGACGTAAGGTGAATATTACTGAAGATTGCTATTCTAACACTTTCATCTATGAATGGAAATAATATTTCTTAACTCGGGTTTTATTTTAAAATCAACTTGGCAACTTGGAAGGATCAATAGACCATTAACTCAAAACTAAATTGCCATTTACCTTCCTCGCAACCACATTACTTTAAAATCAAGGAAATAATACAAAACACCACCTGAGTATTTCAGGACTATAAGAACGAGGAAATTGTGGGCATCTCCCTCCCCACCCACTCTAAGCTCCCTCCAACACCCCTATCACCCTCCCCAACCCATCCAACCACCTTAACCATCCCTCACCCTCTCTCTCCATCCACAACCCGCTCACTATTACTTTAAAACTCACACCACAATCAACCACTTTAACCCATTACGGTAAATTCCATGGATCGTTAGTTTAACTCACTGATTGATCTTGATACGTGTTTTAAGCCCACCTACGTGAAAGATTGAAGTGAACGTATCACTGTCCTTTATTTAACCCCTCTCCCCGCACTTGTAAGCCCAACACTAGAGCTGTAAACTTTTCGATCCTCCCTCCAATGTACCTATTAAAACGGTATAAATGCTAATGCTAATAGCTAATGAACCAGTTAGCCTATCTTGAGACTCCCAGGCCTAGCAGCACCACCATCATGCAATCATCAATACATAACACGTTAAAACATTATATTACACATACCATCATGCATAGATACATACCATTCTGCATACATACATACATATTCGTACCTAAACACATACATATACACACATATACGTCTACAAGGACATCATTAATTATACATACCGTACATAAACATACATACATACATACATCATAACATACATACATACATACATACAATACATTACATACATACATTACATACATACATACATAGATTACATACGTACATTACATACATGACACCTTGCGCCGACTAGAACTCCGTGCTTCATTCAGTCAGTCTAGCACAAAGTTATATGGAGTGTAGTTCGGGAGGCCGGCTCGGAGACGTGATAACAACAACATAGGATGATGGGCATGGTAGTCCACTTGTAACAACACACACACGCACACACCACACACGCATGCACGCACGCACGCACGCACGCACGCTCGTTCGCGCATTCGCTCGATCGCT